>JBBPDA010000001.1:43653469-43666602 GCA_037974385.1 Arnoldichthys spilopterus
GATTGGACAGCTTGGTTCTTCGCTGAGTTCCTCTGCCGTTCTGGTGCGGGGTGGCACCACTTTGCCGCCCTCTGCTGGGCGGCCCAGGTGTTGCCGTTACATACAGATGTTGGCTTCTGCACCTTCCGGTGAGAACAGTCTGGATGGTCCACTTTATCTTTTGCACTGAAAGTTAATTTTTCTCAAAAACAAGCTGAAATGTGGACTTAAATGATCACAGCACACATTTCTACTGTCTTACAAGTCCAACCGATCTGAGCTAAGGCCCAAATAACTTAAAAGCATTTCTATATAGAAGTAATGTTTGGCTTGCTCATTGTGTTATACAGTTTCAAGCTCTATTTCTTGATGGCCATATTTACAGTAGCATGACAGTTTCTCATGCACGTTACAGACATTCGAAAGCGGTTTCATGCCTTGCCCTGTATGTAAGTATTGTAAAAGCTTCACGATGTACGTTCACTGCAACAGTTTAGCCCAGCCCCTTCACATTAAAATTCTATGAACTTCTGTGATTGGTTAGATTCTTATTACCGCCTTCTGTATAAGTATTGCAGAGACCAACGTTGCAATAATGTACAGGTGATATATTGTGCAGCCCTAGTATTAGTCCTAGCCATTGTGAACACACCCAATTACAAACAAAATGTGACCTCTGCATTTAGCCCATCGCACATGCACACATGGAGCAGTGTAGCAAGTAGTCAGTGGTATCCCGGTCTGGAGTCGAATGAAAGGACACAAAGGATCTACTTTTTAGTCCACAATATCTTACCTTTTTCTAGGTTTGGTGCCCAGCTGCTGTAGAGGTTGCTCTTGGGTGTAGAACAGGACAGAGCGTTGACAGGTGGAAACCAGAAGCACTTTCTGACTGTACTCTAGCTGAACTATACCTGAGGGCTCCTCCAACAGCACCACAGGGTTACATACACCCTGGGACACACATACACATATATTACACATTTAAGCAGAATAACATGACACATTGAATTAACACTGGTATCACATGACCACAGGCTTCTAGATCATTTCATGTCATATCTGGTGCTGAAAGATATATAAACCACATTTTCAGGGAGATTAAAAAACAAATAATAAAAACAAACTTCTGTGATTTAAAATATCACATGGAACTTTATTTAACTGACAAAGGTGCAAGGAACAGATTTCCAATAGTTTTATTGTAACGATCATGCCTCTTGTGTTCTCCTTATGTGTATGTTTTGTTTTGGGTTCAGCCACATGTCATTGTCCTCGTGTTCCTGTTTGCCACGCCCTCGCCCCGCCTCACACCTGGTCTTCGTTCCCTGTCCCCAGGTGTCGTGAATTTCATGTTATTATTTAAACTCTTGGTTTCGTGCTCACGTTGTCGGTCTTTGTAGGTCACCCCGTGTTTTGTACGTCATTCATGCCCCGTGTAGTCTTCGTGTTGTGTTCTAGCCCCGTTTATGTTCCTCGTGTTTTGTTTCACAGTTCATGTTTCTTAGTGTTTTCATTGTGTTTATTAAAACCCCTTCTGATTTAAAATCCTTGTTGCACTTGCTTCCTGCTCCAAACAACCCAAATACGTGACATTTATTCACAAATTTTTTTGTATTTTTTAAATATACACAAATGCAGAATTTAGCAAAGGTTCGGACAGAATTAAAGTAAAGTTGAATAGTGCAAAAAATATTCAAGTAACACCAGTAAGGAAGACTCCACATTATGCAGGCTAATAGATTGTAGGTGATTTAGAATGACTGGGTATAAAAGTAGCATCCATCAAAGGCTCACCCCTTTCGTGAGAGAATTGTTAGTCAGTTCAAAAGCGAAGATTTCTCAGTGCAAGATTGCAGAGAATTTAAGTCTTTCAGCATCTACAGTAGATAATATTGTAAAAAGATTCTGAGAAATTCAGAGATCATCTATAGATTTTAAATTATGCCTCTGTCCCAACCTTTGTTGATTGTTGCAGTCATTAAATTTTAAATTTGTGTATCTTAAAACACAATTTATTCATTAAAACTATTGAAAATATTTTCTTTGTACTTTTGTCAGTTAATTAAAGGTTCACATGAATTATCATATCACATATATCTGTTTTTTATTGCATTTTGAAAACTATCCTGAATTTGCTGGAAATGGGGCTTATACATGAGAATATACATTTATCTCATTGGTACCATATTAATATCTGGTTTTTTTTTCCTGATAACAGCAAAAAATGAAATCTTAATTTAAAACAAAGGTCAGCATACAATCTATTAAAATTACAGAATCTCTCAGTTATAGTTATGGCTCAGATTTGAATCAATAGAAGTTATCGTAGAAATTAAAAACAAAACAATAGATAAATAATAAAGTCTTTCATCCCTACAGTCCTTAGCATGACAGACTTGACTCTAATCCTGGATTAGACTTTCCAATCAACAGCAAACACTGCCCACATAGTCTTAGTTTTACAACCTAAATTAATGAAAAGAAAACTAATAAAAAAAAATACTGCATAGATATAAGCCAAAACACAAGGTTTCAGTATCAGCATCCTAAAAGAAAAAAGGGATTGTGACACCTCTAACTCTAATCACAACATACCATTTCGCTCTCCACTGAAATTTGAGGAGCATCAATCTCATATTTAGAACAGCCAAGGTCACGGTAAATGGCACAGATCAGCAGAACTATCTGTCTATCTGGCCCATCCTCTGATGTGGCACAGAATACTTTAGCTTAACCTGAATTAACACTGATGATAAAATAAACCAGCTCAAACATATTCTTGGAAATCACTGTGGTGTCAAGAACCAATTATAAGGTTTTAAATGTCATTTCCTAAGCCTAAAACATGCTTAAATAATAAAATCACATGATAAATGGCTGTGAAAATGACAAATGTAATTACGACATATGAGAAAATGTTGCAGGAGCTAAAAAATTCCCACCTGGTCCAAGTCCACTGCAGAATATACCACTTTTCCTTTGTCATCGCCAGAGAAGAGCTTCATGCCATTAGTGCTCCATGCTAATGCCGTCACTGTGCTTTTGTGTAGGCCGACAACATCAAACCGTCTCAGCTGCAAACATAATTTTAAATGTTGTAACAGACTATATGTTATTTTCTTAGGTGTAACAGAAACATAATAACAGCTAAGATCTTGCCAGGCACATTTGTTACAAGCCATGCTGTATATTACATACTGTATCATTTGCAAACATCTCCTACTTAGTGAAAAACTGAACAAACATTATGTAAAGTAATAACATTAACCTACTGAAAATTCTACTCAGTGACATGTTGATGTTCAATATAATATGTACCTGTTTATTCCTGCCTGGAAGTTGTGACACCAACTGAAAGAGAGCAACGCGGCCAGATGCTGTACCTACTGCCACCAGATCGTCAAAGCAGCTCAGCAGCTTCACTACAGTAATGGCCTCACTTTTTCCCTATTGGAACAGACACCCAAAAACTGTGTTCAAGAAACTATGCTTGAGCAAGGTTTCTTGAGAGGGCCACAGTTCTGCTGAGTTTAGCATTCCAACTCATTTTAAACACTTGATTCTATACATCATCTTATTAGCAAATCCTCCATGAGTTCAATCTTGCATCCCTGGAAGAAGAAAAAGACTAATCTGTGCAGGACTGTGGCCCTATAGTCTATTATAAGTTTGACATGATTTGGTTTATGTTGTTATGTGAACAAGCAAGTGAACATTATGCCTGTACCTCCAAGTTGTATTTGTTCATCTGGCTCACTTGTCTGCAGTAAAGATAGAGCATTCCAATGCTGCTTCCGACTGCTATGAAGTCGCTGTTACTGTCCAATGCTGTGAGATACACCAGAACTGAGCGGAAGCCTTTTTGGACTTTTGCAGGAATGGCATTAAGTACGTAGTAGAGGGGACAGAACTCCCTCAGGGGCAGAAGAGGTTGATGACTCGCCATGACTGAAGATGGCTTAAGGAGCCTGCTGTGCTCTGTAATTACAGGAATGAACAATGACAACATACAGAGCTAGGTAATACTTGTTCATTATGTAATTATGAATTTTGAGTAATAATCCTGAAAATTAAGAGGTTTACCACCTTTTGCACTACGTATGTATGAGGTATGTATTGACACTACAGCTGAATATGCGCCTATGTCTGCTTAAAAATGGAAAATACTAAATACCTTTTCAGAGATCTGCTTCGAAAAACTGATGTGTCTAATTTCATTGCATAATCATCCAAAAGAGCTGTCTGGGCTGCTTTTACTGAAGACATGGGTTTGGTTTCAGAATATTTCCAGAGAGAAATATGCTTCACTTTATTCAGTTTAGATGCTGTTAAATAAATATTTGATCACTGTCAAATAATAATAATAATGTGAATAATATAGAACAATACTATAATAACATAGGGAGAATACTATAAAATATATCCAATAATGGATTGGTTTATTAATCATAAATTAAATAAATAAAGTACGGAAATTTCATCCATAGCCTTCATTTCTCAACATAAAACGAAAGATGAGAATTTAGGCAGCCTGCTGATGGCCTGTAACAGAGGCCGTTATTTTGATATCTCACAAGTTGACCAAAGGTCTCAAAGACAGAAAGTCCACAAAGTGGCAACAATATACAGTATGAACTCTGTCAAGTCGAAGAGAGCGGTGAGGTGCAAAGACAGAGGAAACAGTGTGAGAGTTCTCTCATGAACTGCGTCCGTTTTGGCCAATACACACCCACCCAATGTTAAGCCAATAAGAAAACTCAAGATCCGTGTACGCGTGTTTTATAGCTGCTTTAGAAAACGACACTATCATTGCTGCTTTTGTCTAATCCTAGGCTTGATTCTCATGTAGGTTTATGAGCGCTTAATATTTACTGTCAGCTAACACTATGGAGATACTATGGCATACATGACCTAGTGCCAAGTTAACTTCATGACCTCTCTGTGCCATCTTAATTAGTGATGTTCACCTTGGTCTTTTATACAGCAAAACCCGTAGCAGTCATCTAGCTAGCAGACTAAATGAGATACACTGTAGATAAAACAGCGCTTTTTCTTAAACTGTAAGCTAGTTAGCAGCGAGCAAGGATGTCAGTGGCGAGTGTATAGCAGGTCACCTAGAGAGGCTCTTTAACTTACCACAGCCAACGTTCACTAAAGCAGATCGGTTATCCTATTACGGTACCAAAAAAAAGCAGTGTCGGTATTAAATTCTCCGTTTGACACAAATGTTTTGACATATGACAAGAACAAATCATAGACATGTCTGCTCTTGTTGACGTTATCTGACTTCTTCCCTGCCATGTATGAAAGAGAAAATGTACAACACCGCCACCCACCGTGCAGGAGCCTTTCAATCGCGTTACTGAGAACAGCCTCCAGTCGGCCCAGCATGGAGGATCACAGCTGTCACATAAAATAGCATTTCATTATTTTGATATTTTAATAGAAATCGAAAAGAGTAATTATGACAATTATTGCAAAAATAAAATATTGCTCCATTGATAAGTCACTCAAATTAATCCAGGACTTACAAAAAACTCAAATGAGTATGTCATTTAAAAGCACAATAATAAATTAATTAATACGTAATGGCATTTAAATGTGTTTAAAATGCAATTAAGAAAAGAAACCCGTTTTTCATTGCCCCCTGCTACATCCATGCCATTGGGTGTTTTAATATCTGTTAAAATTCTCCACAAGGTTTACTATGAGTTTGAAAAATAGTAGACCATCACAGAATTATCCCCAAACCCTCTTTATTCACAAGAAACAGATATTAACCTTAAAACAGCCTGCTCATGTACATATAAACAATATCACAATGTAATAAATCACAGTTTGAAAGCTGAATCCCTCCTGTAATTGATTCAGTTGATGTGTTTGATCCCCCCCCCTTTCTGTCTATGCAACAGTTTGTTGTTTATAGGGGTGTAACAGTGAATCGATCTGCATCAATGCATCATTCAAAATAACATATGATCGATGTCACAAATTTAATTTATAAATGTGTGTTTAATTTTACTTCATTCAACTGTGTGCAGTGTTTTTGTACTGTGGAGTTGCTTTTGCTTATGACTAGACTGCTCTATTTGACCTTTAATAATAAAATGTAAAAAAAATTATTTTTCATATATTATATTATTTTATATTATAATTTCATCATACTTAAATACTTACTGACTGCAAACCCCAGTATTGAACCAAATCTCAGAATCTCATCAAACTGCAAATTTTAAGGTATCGAAATTCATCTGATCATTGGCTAAAATAATTTGATCAAACTGCAATAAAATTTGTGATTTATGCCCTTAAAAATGTGTGATGTATTTTTGTGCAGTTGGAACCCAAAGAGAACACTGGCTTTGGATACTCTTTCTCTCATAAGATTTACATAAGATTATTAATACATCTAATTGGAACCAACCATTATCAGATAAATTTGGAACTTGACTTGGCCACAGTTTCACTGTTCTATCCATACTTCTGTCCTCGTTAATATAGTGAACAGTATCTTCTAATGTTTAGGACATTGCCCTTGTGGCCTAAAGGGTGCAGGCTCAAGTCCCAGCCCGGGCACTAGTAAGGTACCCTTGAACAAGATACCGTCATACTGCACTGCTACCCAGGTATTGTTAATGGCTGCCTGCTGCTCCACATGTGCAAGTGTGATGAGTTAAATGCAGGGGTCACATTTTGTTGTGGTGGTTGATTGTGTTCACAATGACAAAAAGTTCGCAAAATGATCTACCATTTTGGTGGAAAGCTTTACCAACATTTAAATGTTGATTGCACAATTGTACTCCTGTAAAATTCTGCAGCTGTTGTAAAACAAAAGAACAAGAGCATGTGTGTCATCACAAATGAAATCAATTAGACTGTTGTGATCTACAACCCCAAATCAGAAAAATTTGGGACTGTATGGAAAAACTGACTGGCCTGCCTGCAGTCCTGACCTGTCTTCATTAGAGAATGTGTGGCGCATTTTGAAGCGCACTAAAACGGTAAACTAACCTGTAAATTTTCCAGTGATTCAGTCTCATATTTTGTACATTATTATTTAATAAACATGGATCTTATGTATTGTTTATGTTAAAAAAAAGACATAGTTGATGTAAATATAATCTCTGACCAGCAAGAAAGCAGGTAAGCAGATTGTAATACAATTTTATGGCCAGTAGGTGGCGCAATGATAGAGTCAAATACTAATAGATACTGATAGATTTGACTGTAACCCTGGGCTTTTGTAAGGGTTTTAAAAACTTCTCTTATATCACGTTTTCCAGTGTGGAGGGTGAATGTAAATGGCCTTTCTTAAAAGTCTTTTATATGTGATGAGTGTGAATGAGTAAAAAGTATTGTAATGTTTATTTTAAAGTTATAATAAACATGAACGTCATATTTTTTTAAAACATGATGCTCTAATATAATTACAAAGTACTTTAATGTAAAATACAACCCTATTTCTTTAAAAGTTGGGACATTTTGTTAAATGCACTAAAAAACTAAATTATTATTTTCTTCCAAAAGAATTTGTAAACTCTCTTGAACCTTTAAATGACATACGTACCAAGAAATGTAATGGTCTGGTTTACAACTTGATTGTTTTATAAATATGAACAGTTTTTTTTAAATGTGATGCCTGCAACACACTTAAAAAAAAGTTGTGATATGAAAAGTTAAAGAATATTCAAAGTTTCAAAGATTCCACAGTAAGCAGGTAAACTGGTAACATGGGAGTGCATCATAAAGAAGCATTCACCAAAGGCTCAGTCCTTGCCAGCAAAGAAACAAATGCAATTTCAGAAACACCAGCAACTTTTTTGGGCCTGGAAGGCAGTGGAAACGAATACTGTAGTTAGATGAATCAACGTTTTAGCTTGTCTAAGTCCTTTGCATGTAAGAGGAAATGAACCAAGCAGAATTTTATCGCAAAACATGCAAAACCAACATCTGTCATGGTTGCCCAGCAAAACCAACATCTGTCATGGTTGCCCAGCATCGATGCCCAGCATGGGTGATTTGCATATGGGTGAAGGTACAACTGGCATGGAGGCAAACTGGGATGTTAGAGAGAGAGATATAATGCTAAGAAGGTGGTGTAACTTACAGAGAAGTGCATGGTTATCACAGCAATGCCAGACCTCTCTGCACATGCTACAACAGTGTGGCTGTGTTGACACATACTCATGTGTGTGCTTGGCTGACCTGAAAATCAGACAATGTCAACCACAAACTTCTTCAAGTTGCATCAAGCAAGAATGGGCAAAAATTCCTCTTGCAAAATAAGCACAAAAATTAATATCCTCAGTTCCCAAATTATTATTAAAAAGTGTAATTAAATGAAAATTAATAGAAATAAATGAAACATGGTGGTAAACCACCTTTTTAGTGTCAAAGTCTAAATTTGTTCATATTTACAAAATACATTTAAGTTGTGGAAATCTTATCTTTGTACTTATATAAAGGCTCAAGAGGATTGACACATCATAGATTCTAGTTTTTATTGCATTTTACAAAATATAACAGTTTTTCCAAAAAGGGGTATGTACATTTAAACCTCTAAAGTGCAGCAGCATTGATCTTTTCAATATTGTAAAATGTGTCTTCATTTGGTTTTAGTCTGCAGCTAGAATTAATTCTAAAAAAAAAAATTTGAATGGTGCATCACCATCATACTCAATATGTACCCAATCCACAAGATTGGAACAGTGTTCCACTCTTCCACTGTGGTTTAATTTGTATTTGTTTTTCGTAAGTATCGTAAATCATAAATAATTTCAAACAAACATACTAAGAAACATTTATGCTCATACAATACAACTATAGGTCACATAAAAATATACATTCAATTCATTTCAGTGTTGCCTTCTTGCCCCATTACTCTCATCATAGCAAGAGATAAACCCCCAGTGCATTTAATGTATTCAGAGTGCTATTAAAGTTGTTATTGATTTACGTAATATAAAATAATCAGCTTTGGATTGTTAACTACATCCCAGACATGTTCTTTTAAGCTAGCCACCTCCATAAAACATGCGGGTAAGCCCTAGGGGTCCACAAATAAATCAAAATCTCAATAAAGCATCAAATGATGCATTATATGGAGAGATTCACCCTGCATTGTAGTATTTGTGAACACATTAAGGCTTAATAAGATTATTAGCAGTGTGACAGTGAATCATAACATTCAGGAGGCTTTCATGGGAAGAGTGGCTGTGCATGCTAACGTGTATTGATTGGGCTTTTTTATTGACAAAGAACAATTGCAAGTAAACTAAGTCTGATTGATCCAGGGAGTAGGAAGGTGATGTCACTGGTTGTTATTAATGGCTTGTCAGTTATTCTTCTGTTAACATATTTAATAGTGAGTAATGGTCTTTTTCTAAGCACATTTGGTAAAATGTGTTAAAATGCTTCAGTGCAAATATGCCCATTCACTCAGAAAGTGAAGGGAGGTATTTGTTATTATGCAGCATAATGAAATTCATACAATGTAACAGATTTTTTTTAGAGTGTTTATTAAAGACCATTTATGTTTAAGGTAAAACACTTGACACTTATTTGTTCAGTTTAGTTGCACAAAGACCTGGTAGGCATAAAATTTAGACCTGCCATAACACCGCAGTGTTAAAATGTGCATGGCCTATCCCCTGAGCTGCATTCTTTCATGGCATCCAGTCATCCCTGTGGTGAATGTGGCACTGTTTAGGGCACGCCAGTGAAAACAACAGCTGCTCTCATTTAGCAGCTAGTGGAATTAACATTGAGCTTCCCACAGTGGCACACAAGGGCAGTATTCCCTACCCCACTGCCCTGCCACATACCCTGCCACCAAAATTCCTCTAAACTCCCCTCTCACATTACTCCTAATCCTAGTCCATGGTCACTCAACCTAACAACTTGAGGGTTGATACACCTCAGACTTGCAGGGCATTCTGCTGGTTTAAGAGGTCAATGGCCGATCACCATCTGTTTAGAGGTTAATGTAAGGTCATTTAGCTCTGATAAGTTGAATGTTTTTTCATACTGGACCATATTACTGCTGTCCATTAGCTGTGTGTATATAAAGAAATGCTTCTAGGATGGCAAGTATATTAAATATATTAAGTATATTTTAATATTTATTGTTTCTTGAATGGCAAGAGATATTATTTATTCATTTATTTAGCTATTATATACATTATTTTTTACATAATAAAAAAGACATGCAGTGCTTTGTGAACCTATAGTAGAAGTTTATCAGAAAATAAAACAAAAGCACTTGAAGACATTTATAACTAGTCAAGGCTTTTTCAACCTTTCAAGGTAAACAGCACCAGTGACATAAAAAGAGGATTTCCAAAGATGTTTCAAAAGTATCTGCATAATTGAATCTAATGTGAAATGTTCCCTTCTAGAGAAACTTACAAAATTAGAATTGTTCAAAGGGGTGGTAATAGGAACCAGATGTCTGAAACTATTAATGCCTCCAAAAGTTTACAAGGGTACATAAATGGCACTATAATACAAAATGGTACCATCCAGTCTTCTTCTAAACCGCTTCTTCTGTTTCCGGGTCGTGGAGAAGCTGGAGCCAATCCCAGCTGACTGCAGGCCTAAGGAGGGGTACACCTGGGACAGGAGGGCAGCCCATCACAGGGCTCACTGGTTATTTTGGATAGCAAATAAAATGGCTTCATCTGTGTTGTAGACATCAGAACCCCTAATTCCTATCACCAACATTGAAAATTTGAGTGAGTAAGTTTTTATAGAATGGAGCATTTTATATCAAATTGCTCTGAATACCTTTGTTTACATTTTAATAGCTGCATTATGCAAACATTTTGGTATAGTAAAGTATTTTTATAGGGCTACCATTTTCAGAACTTCCAAAATACCGCAATTCTTTTTAAACTGCTCAGTCTTGGTGATCATTGATTGAAAACAATGTACATTTTTAATTCTAACCGTTCCTCATTCATTTCTCTTCTCAACAAACCCCAGCAAAACTACCACTACATTAGTTAGCATTCATATTCTAAAATAAAACATAACAGTGAATATACGCAGAATATGCATGAACTTTTATGCATAATTTCTTAAATTAACAGATAAACCATTAAAATGCTGATATAATTTGATATTTTGATATTACTTTTATCTTTTGTGTTTTCTTTGTCTGGCAATGAAAATGGCAAGCTTATAGATGACCACAGCCTTTGACCTGATATAATTGTGTCTTTGTGTTATGTCTGTGCTGATAATTTATTTCTTACTTTTTATGTAGTAAAATGCTGGATAGTATTCTTCTTTCTGTCAAGGAATTTGAAGTAGTGGCTAGATCTACAAACTTTACAAACATCTAGGAGAGTTTTGTAACAAACCATCCTGTGTAGATTTTGGATATTTTTCTTACACAATGTAGAATGTATTAATTAAATATAACCAGCATATTGCAGGGTGTTACAACGTGAGAAAACATCTCCTATGGGGCTGGTAGTCACAAGTGGACAGGTTGTTTTTGACAAGCAATGATTTTAATTTGAAAGTCAGCAGAACACTGAGACTGACACTGATGTCTTCCCAAGACATTACACACTCTTTTGATATTGAAATGACTCTGATATTGCAGAAAAATATGCAATAGTCAAAAGTGTGAAGCCATGTACATTCTCTTTATCTGAATGTTAAAGCAGGAGTCATTTCAATATAAAGAGATTAATTAATTCATAACTATTTTTGTCTTTAAAAAATTTACCTATTATTTCATTTTTACATTTTTACTCAGAGTAATTTTCTTTTTTTTTTCATTCATATTTTTCTAAAAGTTCTTATTTACTAATTAATATGAATTATTCACTAACTATTATGAAAATTATTATGTTTAAATAGCTATATAGCTTTGAAAGTGACATGCTGAAGTGCAGACAGACAGGCTCTTAAAGGATAAGGCATTTTACTTGTTGTTAAGTCTTTTCAAAAGACAGCCACTTTAAATATAATTTACTTTCATGTAGAATCATTTGCTTCTTAGGATGAATATGCATTGTTTTTTAATGCTTTTACTGACTATTTCTTCTTAATTCTTTTCACTATTCTTATTTCAGAGATTAAAAGGATGATTTAACTAGTTTATAGGTGGTGCATAGCTGGTGCATCAGTCCCTCTTTTCACTCCAGCCCATTATCTCAAAAGAGAAAAAATGTTATGCAGCTTGAGAGAATGTAACAGATTGTCATGTAGTAACAGAATAAGGCTAATCTAATGTAATTGATTATATTGCTCGGTTAAATTACTTATATTGTTCTTTTCTTGGATGTATTATTCTAGAAAAAAAATTGGTTCAGAACCATTAAATAATGTCAAGCATTCTTTAGGTTTAAACAAATCTTAACATGCACACATATCTTGAAGCATGTTTTTTGTTAACTGTTTTTTTTTTTTTTAATGGTTCCCAAACCAGTCTGAAGAGACCCCAAGATATTTAGATATTTCTTCTATGTCTGTGTGTTGTGAATTGGATTGAAACGAAAGTGTGGACTATCTGGTGGTCCCTGATGACCCTTCTGAGAACCACTACTTTAAATAAAGGAAAGTGACTATTTGTCATTGTGAACACACTCAAGCACCACAACAAAATGTGACCTCTGCATTTAACCCATCAGTGGGAGCAGTGTAGCGGGACGGTACCTTGCTCAAGGGTACCTCAGTAATGCCCAGGCTGGGACTCGAACCTGTGACCTTCAGGTCTCTAAGTGCCACCACTGGGCCACCACTGCCCAAATAACCATTCTACCTCAGATGATATCAATCAGTCAAGACATGTTTGGAGATTTTGCTTTTTCAGTGTACTTCTGGAGATACAAGGTTAAAAATGCTAACAAACACTGGAAGCCAATACTCATTTAAATAATTTCCATAAATGTCAAAATGCAATAAATAAATAAATTAACCAATAAATAAAATATGTAATTTGTAAATTTCTTAAACATTCATTCAGCTGACAAATGTACATATGAACTTGACTAAATGTTGAACGTTGTCTTGTCTCGTATTCTTGTCCAGTTTTAGTGTAGTTGTTAAGTTTAGTTTATCTTAAATCTAGTTGTATTTTTTGCTCTTGTGTTCTGTCATGTCTGCACTTGTGCTCCTGTCTGTCTTGCTTTTGTGTT
>JBBPDA010000001.1:43673174-43683749 GCA_037974385.1 Arnoldichthys spilopterus
AGATAGATAGATAGATATATAGATAGATAGATAGATAGATAGATAGATAGATAGATAGATAGATAGATAGATAGATAAAAATGTTCTGCTTCACTCGTTGATTCATTAAGTCAGTCAGTATGTACAGTGATCACCACTAACCCTTTAACATACATGCTTATTTTTCAGTAATTAATCCAGATATTCATTTTACTATTTGGTCATTTTTAGGGAAGTTACATAATCAACAGTGGTTACATCATATCAACAACAACAACAACAACAACAACAACAACAACAACAATATTTTAATTACATGAGGAAATAAAAACCAGCCTTTGCTCCCCAATTCCCAGTGGAATGGTTCTTCTTCTTCACAACTGCATGATCAGTGACTTCACCAACAGAAGGTCTCAGTAAACACATGTTGTTTGCTAAGTACAGATTTCATTGTTCATGTCTTTCATTCATTACTTTAACAGTTCAACTCCCTTTCTATGTAAAAGTCACAATTATAGTCAATGAACTGCTGGGCCAAACCAAACACGTTAGATTTATAAATAGCAACAGTAAAGTGAAATAAATGTGAATGCAGATTGAAAGTAGACGTTAAAATGACATCATGAGCCATGCTGGAGCCATGCATATCCGGTGAATGGAACATTCTGGTAATAGTTTTAAATTAGTAGCAGAGAAATAACAGCATGGTCAATGAGTCATTCTGGGATGGGTCATTCAGGTTCAGACCTTTTGAGCAGCTGTGCTCATTCAGACCCCCAGTTCATAAGATTTAGAATCTCATGAAAGATTAATTCTCAGTTCTCTGACCTCATGCTGTAACACATAATGAGCAGGGTAGTGCTGGAGTAAAAGCTTCAAACCTACTTTTTTTTCAGAAAACATAATGAAATAGGAAGCTGATAAAGTGAGCATTATATATAGGGACCATTTGGAAGTTTTTCACGATAATCACTTAATTAAATACCTTAAATTAAGTTAATGAAATCTTTTTCTAGGATTTTACATTGTGTGAATAATAGAAGCTGGTAAAGAAACTTTCCAGAAAAATAAATGCTCAGAATTGTTTGGCAAATAAATAATAAAACATGAAAATAATGTTCACAAATCAAAAACAATTTAACTGACAAATTAATCCATTATGTTAAATTTATTACTAGAATTATTTTATTTTGTATATTATTGCATATCTTTTCAAGTTCCCAGCAAAAAAGGTTTTGTATTGCTGTATAAGACAACATAAGCTTCCCAGCATTCTTTCCAGCATTGTTATTGTGTCAATTAGATTTTATTTTGCACCATATTTGAACTACTTTTATATAAATATTTGTTGTAACAGCCATAGATGATTTTTCTTATGAAGAGTTAATGCATGTTTTGAGACTGCAGCAATGATCATATTTTGTTTTCCCATTTGCCTGTTTATCTCAGTAAAGAAAATCAGCAAAATTTTGTGAGTGAGAGTCAGATGTGTTTCAGCAAGATGCTTAAAACTATTTAGGAAATAATCAGTGAGATCAGAGTTGTCAGATTTACTTTACTTTGTTTGTTTGGTCCCATTGGCTCCTGGCATCATTTGTTTGCATATTGTTTTACTTACCATATTCGTCTTGTCGTTCCCTCTGGCCCACATTCCTTTGTGTGTGCATCTTTGTTAAACTCCTTGGTAACTGCCTAACTTTATTTTTGTTTGCTTTATGACCAAGCCTCTTTGTGTTCGGCTGATGAGGGTGTTTATACCCCAGCTGGGTAGTGCCATTAGTGTCCCAGTAACATTTTGTAGATATTAATGTCTTTTACTAGTTAAACAAAAGCCCATTAAGTTAAATGACGCAATTACAATAAAACAATCAGTCCAGGTAAATAGATTTTACTCTGATCACTTTTTGTGATTTATTTGAAGTCACTAAGTACATTTTACTTAATCAAGAAACTTAGAAGGAACTTATCATAGCTGCATGAAACTACTTGACATCACATTTTAAAGTAAATCTAAAATTTGCCTCAGGCAAGTCTAAAGTCAGGTCCCAAGTCAATGCAGGCAAGAGACCTAAATTCTTCTTTGACTCCTCAAGTTTGAAACTTTGTGTTTTAAAGAAGTCAGTGAGTATTCTTTCATAAATCTAATGCCATTTCAACACTAAAAATGATTGTATGTATATATGAAAAAAAAGTTAATAATTTTAGTCCCACTTTACATTAAGTGTCTCTGTCCTAGTACTTTAACAATGCAAGTAATAAGAGTGCAACTATTGGTGAAGTATTCACTGTTATAGTGGGATTTCAATGGTGCAGCTAATTTTAATGCACACATATACCAACTTCAGTTTTTACTCTTAAATTACAGTTCGATACACTTGTGTAATAACATGAGTAAAAACTTATGTGCATTGTGTATGTATATGTGTACATAAATCACTGGCTGCATTGTTGTTGCATACATTATTAATGTGTAATTGCTCTGTTAGTATGACAGTGTAAAGTTGGACCCAATTTTCAAACCTAGTCTAAAAGAGCTCTTTAGCTGAATACAATACAGCAGTTAGTTGATTTTGGGAGGACCCAACCCTTTGATCCCCCGTAAAGTATGAACCACCTGTACAGATTTTCTGTGGTTGCTGGGTGAAAAAGATTTACACAGCAGATTAGCTACTCTTTCCAGTGCTACACATCATGAAAAGCCACACAAACACCGCCCCGTAATTTATAAAGCTTTGAAATAACATGTTATGGTAAATATAGTGTATTTTCTAATAGCACCCAACTATGACACTAACTAGCTGAACATATGGTCAAAACTGCCCAACGAAAAACCAAAATGTTGAGTATTGTTTTACTGGAAAATTACTAGTTTTGTTTGCTGGACCTGCTCAGACAAAAATACTCTTATTTTAGATTGCTTTGGAGAAAATGCCCCCTGGATCTTAAAGAAGAGTCTGCAATATGCTTTAAATTATGCACATGGCTACTTTAAGGTTTCACTTTTAAAACCCTCGAGCTGTGATCCCACCACCTCCCAAAAAAATCCTGTATGGGCCTGGTGCTGAGAACCAGTAATTGGTCATTTGCCTTGTCATTGATATTTATAGCTCATGAACCCTTTCATGTTGTTTACTCAGAGCTTTTGATGGCACTTCTGCTGCATCAGATGACCAAAGACAGCAGGATTTTTTTAGAAGTTCAAAAGCAAAGCCACTGAACTGGGTGGGGGACTTCACAGCAGTAGACAGGGGAAAGGTTGGGGCTGAGTGTGTGTGTGTGTGTGTGAGTGTGTGTAGGTGCATGGGTAATAGGGGGGAGATTGTGATGATGGCATTCCAGGAAGATGATGTCATCAGTGTCGGCCTGGTCCAGCTGCAGGTGGCCAGAGGCTCTTTAGAAGCCCAGTGTCAGCATGTTAACATTAACATTTGAATGGAGCAGATTAGGAGAGCAGGCTAGAGGTGAGAGACACCCTGCAGAGAGGAGTTTTTTTTGGAAGGCATTCAGTGTGTTCACACAGGCCTAATGCACAAGTGTCGAATTCAGATCCCTAAAACAGTCCCGCTGGAGTTCATTCATATTTCACCACACTCACTGGTTCATTTTGGCTATAGAGAATGAGTGGCACGTTTACTTTTAGTGTGACAGGCTTTGTTATCGCTGTCTTTGTGCTCGGATCTAACATAATACAGAAACAATATGGAAATGGTTAACTGTAATTGTGTTTAATGTAGATCATATGTCGAACATCTGTGGAAAGTAAAACACAGCAAAGTAAAATACTTATTAATTTATAATACTTACTTCTCTTCAATCTCTTCAATTTCTCTTTCTATTCTCTCTTTCTTTTAAGCTGTCAAATGCCACAAAGTTTGTGCAGTAGCCTCTGATGAATAGATCAGAGCCACCTGACAGTCGTACGAATACATTTTAATGAGAGAAAATGACTTTTTTTTTTTCAAAGGACTTAAAGTTGTCTCTGACCTTTTGGCCAGTGTGCATATAGTTACTGCTGAAACAAATCTTTGTAACCTCGTATCTTGGAATTATTAAGTAATTATTATATAAGTAATTTTGGAGCATTTCTACTGGTCCAGTCATCATATAATTTTCATACTGATGTCTATTACTTATAACAATGAAAATGTTAAACAGTTTTTTAAAAATAAATTTAAAAATTTAATTAGAACAAGAAGGTTTTGTCATTCCAATAGGAATATATTGGATAAAATATTTGTTTGTCAGGTTTGATTTCGGATTGGAAAGGTTTACATGATTTCTGGATATTGCAAGGTTGTATCTGTTCCTTTCTCATTTGGTTAAGATAAATGCAGACAAAATTTGACCATAGTAATATCAGTAACAGCAAATCATGTAAAGGAATATCTGTAAAAAATGTACAGAAAAATACATAACAGAACCCTGGGAATCAGTCATTGGTTTACAGAACTTTTTAAAAAGCTTCTTTTTGTCGGCAACATCCCTAACCCGACTAAATATTAATGCTGTATTATGGTCATACAGTTAAACGCAAAGGTTTCGGAATCCCTCATCAAATAATTTTTTGTTGCTTTATTAACTCAAAACAGGTACATATCTTCCAGAAGATATAACCTTAAATACTGTATTTTTAGCTAATTTAAATCCAAAGTTTCCATTTATTTGCTGAGTTTAACATACTGAAAATAATAAAGCAGAACATATAGCCATCTAAAGAAGTACTGTAGAATTTGCCATATGTTTTAAACATGCCACATTTTATGCCCCCCATACATTACATTTTGCAAATAAGTAGTTGTTGTAAATAAAAATATGTAGTGTGTCCTCTGTGCAGCATGTGTACTTATTTACATTTAGCAAATCAGCAAAATATCCCATTCAATCAGGGTGCCAGAACTTCTGATATTGTTTTGTCACTGAGCATTTGTTAAGATACAGAAATGTTCATAAAATTATATTTTAGTTTAAGTTCAGCAGTGTTTGAACCCAGTTTATAATTTTTTTCTTTGTCCACGTGTTTAATTTGAAAAATTACTGTGTTTATATTTAGGCCCAATTTAGCCCTTAACCCCTCCCCCATCAAAATCACCCCCATCTGCTCCAAACAGTGATGACAGCAAGATTGTTTTGTTAGCAAGCCACTTTCTATTGCTGCTGACATGAACACTTGTCAGACTTCTTTCATGTTGTGTTGTCGACCCTTCTCATTAAGGCTTATCCTTTCTGCTTTAAAACTTGCTCTCTCTCTCTTTCTCTCTCTCTCTCTCAAACACACACACACACACACACACACATGCACATAAACACACATACAGCCATGATTGGGAGGATAGAGTAAAATGTGTATGTTAGATTTGCAGGACTTCCTCCACTGCAGCTAAGAACATTTACTTGAAAGAAATGAGTGTTTTAAAACAGTGTGTGTGTGTGTGTGTGTGTTTGTGTGTGTGTATGCATTTTGTCTGAAGTGAAGCTTCATGGTCGCTCACATCTCATTTGTCTGTTCTTCAATCAATTCTCTTGCTTTCATCTGCCTCCTTGGGATGCTCCCACCTGCCCTCCACACCCCCTCTCCTCACACTTATTAGTGTAGCTGATAAAGGCTGGCATGTCTTTACAGACTGCAGATGCTGTAGTCAGTGGCCAAGGTATGTAGCCAGAGTCAGATTCTGAAGCCATTCTTC
Source organism: Arnoldichthys spilopterus (assembly GCA_037974385.1). Lineage (NCBI taxonomy): Eukaryota > Metazoa > Chordata > Actinopteri > Characiformes > Lepidarchidae > Arnoldichthys > Arnoldichthys spilopterus. The sequence goes on from JBBPDA010000001.1 coordinate 43,678,838, forward strand.
TCTTTTCCATGGGAATGCGGAGGGGGGTCTTGTGGGGAACTGAGGCAGAATGTCATTAGCTCACTCCGCATCCAGTATTGACATGAATCTGTATGTTTCTACACATTAATATTGAATTACCCCAGTGCCCCATGAACGCTATTGTGGTATCCAATAGTTCTTTTTGTAAAAAAAATGGCAGAGAGAGGGTCATCGATGCCTCCCTTGCTGAGCAGAGCGGGCGATTACAAAGCAGAGAACAAAAACCAAAGCCAGTTCACACATGGAAGCATCAAACGGCATGGAGGTGTCCAGCAGAGAGGAGGTGCTATCGATTGGGGCCAGGGCAGAGGCAGGAGTGCAGAACTGCTGGACATGCACACACACACGCACATGCACACGCACACACACACACACACACACACACACACACACACACACACACACACACACTCCTCCTCTTTTCATCTTACAAACTTTCTCACCTACAGGAAGAGTGGACGCATGCTGAGTGGCTGGGACGTTTTGGAGTAAGGTAGGCCAGAGCCTCAGGCTGTGTTCAGTATCCGTAAAGGTGTGATGTTCACAGAAACAACACAAGGCACGGCCAGAACTAGATCATAAGTGGGGTGTCCAAAAACCAATGCATAGGGGCACTGCTGGCCAAAACATTTTTGTTTTCTTAAAGAACCTTTCAATATGGTTCTATAAGGAACTATTTTGTGAGCATGTGTTTTAAAAGGAATGGTTTAACAAAGCATAGAGACATTTCTGAAATTAGTTTTTGCAGGTTGGGATGTCTGTACCCCAGATAAATACAAAGAATGTTTGGTGTCCAAATCTTGCCTTTTTACGTCAGGTATACATGGTGGGATTATAGTGAAAGTGACTCTTTGTCATTGTAAACACACGCAAGCACCACAACAAAATGCAATCTCTGCATTTAACCCATCACACATGCATATGTGGAGCAGCGGGCAGCTATCAACAGCACCCGGGGAGCTGTGTAGCGGAACGATTTCTTGCTCAAGGGAACCTCAGTAGTGCCCGGGCCCAAACCTGTGACCTTCAGGTGTCAAAGGCAGCGTCCTAACCACTAGACCACCACTGCCCACAGACTGTCACAGACTAATGATGACCTGCATGAAAGAAACGTGATATCTTGTTTGTGGCTCAAAAACAGTGGTCCTACATTTTACAATGAGGGAGGTTCTGTTACAGTCATGAGACCAAAAATAGCCTGGGACAATATTACAACGTGACCACTGCTACAATGTACAGATAATAAAAATTTCCAATAGGAAAGAAATGCAGCATGAATATAATGCAGCATGAAATGCATCACCTAGCAATGATTAGAACATATTGTTTAGCACTGCAGCAGTGCAGGTGGCTATGTTCTATGTACCTTTTAAATTCTAGTGCACAGTATGGAACATGGCCAAACCCCAGTTTGTTAGACATTTTGTGCCAAGTTTAGATGTATCATTTGTTTTTATTTACTACATTGCGCACTATGTAAGGAGTAGAGAGCTTATTTTGATTCAGACCATGAAATGCCTCAACTAGCAAGGCGTGATTAGCTTTATTGTTTACCACTATAGAAGTGCCAATGTATAGTGCACAATGATAGCATTTCATTCTCGTAAGTTGACTTACATTGCAGCCTATGATCAGGTGTCATAACTGTGCAGTCTATATACCCACATTTAAAAAAATAAAAAAAATCACAAAATGTCAACTTGTAGATGACCACTATGGGGAGGCCTTTTTAGAATATAGGGTCTGTTTCTAAAACTGCCTCAGGAATAGGCGTGCTGATCTACAGAGAGTTTTTGTGGCCATCATATATACCAAGAATCCAGCCCACTCCAGCCCTTGTGTTGTATAAAATGGCTATCCATAACAGCAAAGTTTTATAGTGCATGGCAAGTCATACTGCTCCCTGAACTGCGTTCACAGTTTAGGTGATCTTATTGAAGACCTGGAAACAGTTTTATTGAGTTAAGATAATTGATTTGGAAATTATTTTTGGGTTAACCTCCAATGTTGTCAGCACATTTGAAATGTAATGCAGTGTAAACAAGAAGTGATCAAGACAGAAGAGGCCAAAAGAGGCTGGTAACATGAATGTGAAAGGTTCCATCAGGGAGGATCCTACAAAGTCAGAATTGTTTACAGTGGTGATGATAGCACCTTTCTAAAAGCTGCATCACAGAAAGTTATTACATCAGGTGGTTATGAATACTTGCCTGATGCCAAAGCCACTGCTTTGTTACAGTTCTAAGATAAGCCTTTGGCCTCTACATATTTTTGTATGGCAAAGAGGTAGACACATGACAAAGGGCAAATTATTTGTATCAGATTTTCTATTTTTTTCATAAATGTAAAATGCAGAAGATGTGTATTTATAACTTTGTATAATTAAGGATATATGACCATACTTTTGATGTAGACAGCACTGCAGGGAACTGGTGTTGTAATGGTTAGATAGTGACTGGTAGGTTGCTGGTTCAAATCCCATACTGGTACAAGTACCACTGATGTACCCATGAGCAAGATACCATTCCAAAGCACTGCTTTTATATGGATAAGTTAAATACAGAGGTTACATTTCATTGTGGTGCACTGTGGTGTGGTCACAATGACAAATAACTACTTACTTTGTAAAAAAAAACCTGGTTCCTGTCATTGTCACTGCAAAGAAATCTGATCTCTCTAGAACGGACCATTTCACATCAAACTCTGAGTAACTGTTTACCTAACAATGTTTAATTATGCATAAACTTTGGGGGGAAAGTGGAATTTGCCTTTAAAAATGTTAATGGAATATAAAGCATGGATAAATGAAAAGGAATAAATGAAACAGATGTACTGAAACAGTTACTGATAATCTGAATGAATGTAATCACTTGCACTTGCACTTTGCACTTGCACTTGCACTGCAATTTTTGATAATCCATACCCCAATTAACTTCTTAAATGTGATGTGTAATGAATAATTTATGAATACATTGGAGAATGTTATTGTTTTAAAGCTATCTAATCTATTAAAGCTAAGATATAAATTAATGGACAATATTGCTTAAGGATGTTCAGCAGAACACTTACTCTTTCCTCGTCATCTTGATTAAATCAAATTCATATTCATTTGCTCATATCAGATCAGTGCCTGGAGAACAGAAAGCAGTGGACTAAGGATTTCTTTTTAATACAAAATAAATAAATGACCTCTTACACTCTGCTAATGAAACAGATTTGCGAAGGCCACCCTCATTTACTGGAGCGCCTTTGATGACGGATTTGTTTTTCATCCATGCCTGTATTGATTGCCCATCTGATAGAACAACTCACTTCAAAGGGTTTTTAACTTCAGGCTTCTTTAGCTGTGTTGCCTCATGACCCAGGAATGTAGTGGTGCTCTCAAATCTTTTATGCCCTGAGCCCCATAACACACACACACAAACACACACACACACACATACACACACCTCACACTTTTATCTTATGAACTTCCTCACGTCTTTCAGTCTTTTTTTGCTTTCACTTTGAGTGTGTGTGTATGTGTGTGTGCGTGCGTGTGTGTGTGTGTGTGTGTGTGTGTGTGTGTGTGTGTGTGTGTGCAGGTGCGTGTGTGTGTGTGCATGTGCGTATGTATGTGTGGCTTGAGAAACCAAAAAGGGTTTCCCCAAACCTCCTCAAAACCCACCTCAGAATTGCTTTATATTGTGTGTTACAGATGATCACAGTCTTACTCTAAGACCCTATTGACACTAGATCCATTCTACTCACACTGGAGTTTTAGATTCAGACGCTTGGATGCTGATCTCACAGCCCATTAAACTCATTGGCCATTAACTCCAGTGCCATTTTATTTGAATAGTCCCTAGTAGCTTATTCTCTTTAACCCCCTAATTTCATCTTCTAGGTTCACTGCATAGTGATACAGTTGAATACTCTAGCCCATCTGTCATCATGCACAGTTACCTCATTCATCATTAGTCAATATCTGACCACAAAATCACTGTTGACCAGATATTATGTGAATGGTAAGACACTGACTTGATGCTGGTATGACTGAATCAAGTACAGAAATGCAATACAGAGAGTGATCCAACTCTTCACATTATGCACCAAAGGTATTTGTATCTGATAAAGTGGCCAGTTGGTGTAATGGACCTCGAAATCAATAACAACACAGCATCCTAAAGCATGCATCCTGACCTAAAACTGCACACGCCCTGATTATCTTGCCGAACAGCAGGGCTCACTCGCTGTGGTTGGTATTACACTGCCCCCCATTAAGCTGAAACGTGTCTTTCCTTCATCAATATCATATAAGCAGAGGGAGCAAACTAAACCCAGCCTAAATTGTGTTCTCCTTGAGTTGTTGATGAGCTGTCTGGCTGGGGCTGATTGACAGCACTTTTGTTTTCCGTGTATTAGAGAATCTGACTTCACCTCCATGCCCACAGTGGGGCTTCACGTAACCAGGCCCTCAGGCCACTGCATGCCAATGATCCCACAGCTACACCACTAACCAAGAGTGTTACCTTCTGACTGACAAAAATGACCGCCACTTTCTCCCCTCAAATAACCTGCTCGACCCGTCAACACAGACGCACACGCATGCATTACTCTGATTCTGTTAGGTCAGTACTGGATGCTATATAAGTAGCCAGTCTAGGAACCTTGAACCCCGTCTGCTGGTTCTTCTTAGTGTGAAGGGTAAATAATTGATGAAATATACGTTAAGAGGCATTCATGGGTTGATATACGATGTTTGCAAGCCAGCTAATATTTCACCTACGTCTGGATAAGAAAAACACAGACTGAAAGATTGATTTCTCTCCCTTTGTCTCTCTCTCTCTCTCTCTCTCTCTCTCTCTCTCTCCCTCTCTCTCTCTCTCTCTCTCTCTCTCTCTCTCTCTCT
>JBBPDA010000001.1:43685867-43702272 GCA_037974385.1 Arnoldichthys spilopterus
CTCTCTCTCTCTCTCTCTCTCTCTCTCTCTCTCTCTCTCTCTCTCTCTCTCTCTCTCTCTCTCTCTCTCTCTTCTCCCCCCTTCTCTCTCTTTCTCTCCCTCTCCTTTCTCTTTATCTTCAGCGGTCGTCTTATGATGAATAATTGAGTGTTATACCTTGCGACACCTCCCTCATATTCATTACCGTAACTTAACCATGTTGTCGCATTTTATTTCTGCTGCATGATGATATGACCATTATTTGAAACAGGCTGAAATGAATAAGTGACAAGGAACAGATCATCTGGGCAGATAACACAGAGTTATGTTGCTGTGACAGCCTCTTAGGTTCTAAGTGGTCTTGGGAAAAACTATATGTGGTTGAGTGTGTGTGTGTGTGCATACAGTATAGAATGTTTTCCCTTTTTGGCTTCTACATACATCTTCAAGGATTTAATCAAAAATGTTAAAATGCCATTCGCATTAGATCTTATTAGAGCACATTATATGTATATTTTTTATGTTCATAATTATAATTATATACACATTTTAATCATACTTTATCATATCTTGTGTGAATAATATAATATAATATAATATAATATAATATAATATAATATAATATAACACGGACAAATTGACTTAACATACATTATTTTACCAATAAACACGTGCAGTATAGCTCAAAGTGCAGCTGTTTGTATGTGTGAGTGTGTGCGAGAGAAAGAGAGAGTGAGACAGACAGACAGACAGAGAGACTGACAGAGAAAGAGGGTAAAAGACTTTCTCTGTTGCTCTGTTGTTTTTTATTCTGATGGTGCTGGTTGGTGAAACAGTAGACAGGCATGTGTGAGGTCACTCTCTGATTACCTGTCCCCACCCAGGGTCAAATGACTCTTAAATGTTTTGTTTACACTTCTGCCTCACCTGTTTTGGTCCAAGCCCAAATATTCTTCTCTGCCTTTACACACACAGACACACACAGATGAGGTTCATCAGATTTTAGGCCCCCTTCTGACTAACATAATCTTATTAGACCGACACATTCTTGCTGTAACTACTGATGTCATGATGCAGTGTTTATTTAATTGTATTATATTTGAATAAAGCCAAATCAAATATCCCAGTGTATATATACTAATTATGACTACTGCTGAAATTCCAGCACAGCTTAGCAGTCCAGTGTAAGTGCAAGCTGTTTAAAACGCACTATGTAATACTTTAAACATGAGTGATGTAAGAGTAGTATACTGTGATTAGTTTTTCTCTAACACAATATGGCCTTTTGTATTTTAGAAGAAAAAAACAACAACGGCTGACTTCAAAGCTATGCTTCAAAATAATGAGTAATGAGAATCTTCACAGAAATGTAGTGGAGTAAAAAAAAACAAACAATATTTGTCTTTCAAATGTAGTGGTGAAAAAAACTTTCAAATTTGAAGTTTCAAAAAATTGACAAGTAAAGTGCAGATACTTGACAAATGTTCTTAAATACTCTACTCAAGTAAATTATTAATTACAGTTAACCCTGGAAATTAGGTTAATTGGTTGATTAAGAAACTAAGAAAATTATGTCAAGCCTATGACATTATCTCACCTACATTTGTGAGCTCATGCATGTGCATGACTAGGTGCTCTGAAATTTTAATATTATAATTACTTTTAAATAGAAGAAGGCAGGAGCAAAAGCAACAGGAAGTGACCCTGACAAAGCAAATCTTTTTAATGGCTGTATTAAAAAGTTTTTAATGGCTGTATCAGTTAAACAAAGGTTTATGTACTTTACGTACACTTATGTAAAATCCCCCAAAAAACACCTATAATATTGTTTTTGTAAAAAGTGGACCTTTATTATGAAAAAGACTGGCAATATCTTGATTTACTATATGGATTGCATGGACTAGAGAATGAACAGTACATTTTAAAAATTACACAATGTTTATTTTACAGTTTATTTGACATACTCAGATGTGAGTAGAAAAGCAATAAAACATTGTGTTACCAGTCAATAAAATAAAATAAATCTTATTTTAAAATAAAATTAATTTTCCGCAAATTCACATTGAGTAGAACTACAAAAGTAACAGGTAAAAAAAGATAAGGTAGATAAAACATGACTAACCACAATACATGTGAAATGTGATGTTATTGTCACCAAGGTATTCATTATTTAAGGCATTTTAATGAAAATTAAATATAGACAATGAATTCATAACTCAATGCCCAATGAGAAACTCTGGGCAGAACATAAGGAGGGGGCAGTGTAATATAAAATCAGAGCAAAATGCTAATTAGTAGTAAGTAATGCTAAAGATATTGTAATTAGTCAAAACAATTTACTGATAACTGCAGGAATTTTAGAAATGATTGAGATGATTTCAACAACTTTTTAAAATAGTATTTCTAACAAAATTTAACAAGACTTTATAAATGGAAAGATGGGGGTCTCCCAAGTGGTAGTGTTGTCTAAGTGTTGGGCCTTACATCATGCTGGTTCGATCCATGGTGATGCTGCAGTCATCCATTGCCAGGAATCCAAGGGAGAACAATTTGCTTTAAAAATATTTTTAAAGTGACAACAACTCAGTTTTCCATTGTATGAACCCTTTAATGGGCAGTGGTGGCCTAGTGATTATGACATTGCCCCTAGGACCTGAAGGTCACAGGTTCAAGTCCTGGCCCAGGCACCACTGAAGTACCCCTGAGCAAGGTACTGTCCTGCTACACTGCTCCTCGAGCGCTGTTGATAGCTGCCTGCTGCTCCATGTGTGCATGTGTGATGGGTTAAATGCAGAGGTCACATTTTGTTGTGGTGCTTGACTGTGTTCACAATGACAAATAGTCAGTTTCACTTAATTGTTGGTAATCCAAAAGGGATGCTGATTATATAGAAACCAAATAAAGCATCTGGAATTCCATGCTCTCTCATACCCTTTTTCATCTCCATCATAACCTTGTCCATTATGTAGCAGCAAGGTGTTTTCTGGATCCATCTTCTCTCAAGGAGTGAGGAGAGTGCACTTTTGTCTGACTGGCATATCCTTTACAGGCCTAGCTTCAGACAGTCGTTTATGGCAGCTGTGAAAAATTCACCATGGCTAATTAAACAAATCATGAAAGTTAAATTGTTTAATTTAACAATTGTAGTTGTTTGTGCTTTTCCATGGTTTCTTGGATGCTTGTACATTGTAGTATTTCATATATTGTTTTAAAAAAAATTGTTTCTTATTGAGTGTGAAGATTATCCCTTCTAACACAAGGAAACACCTCTTGGACAGGCAGATTGTTGATTCCCAAGTAGAAAGGGGATATCAGGGTGTGTGTGGGTTTTTTTTGTTTAATAGCTCCTGAATTTTTCAGGAGGAGGGTTTGGGTTACTGCTGGCGGAGGGCCTGAAGCGTCTGGCGCAGGGAGTACAAGATAATTATTCTCGTGGCTGTAAGTACAAATTGCTGAGAACGACTCCTGAAAGAACCTGCTGAAGCATGTCAGCTACAGCTCGCCTGCTAAAGTACAGCTTCTAGAGCCAGCAGGAGACTTAGAACTCAAGCTCCAATAACAACAATAAATTTCATTTATCAGTACTTCACAAGTAATTAAGATACAAAGAACCATATAGACATAAATGCTCATCAAAATTATGGAGCATTAATGTTTAATATCTCTCAGTTTATAATCTAAATGGCAGATGCATATTATTAGTACAATGCATACATTTAATGACAAAATTGTATCTTTTGCTTTCGAGGCTGCCTATCACAGGGAGATTGTGAGTTTAATCCTCTCTGATGCCACAGCCATCTGTGGCTGAGACTCCATGGGAGCATAATTAGCTCTCCTTTATCTAGATGGCCCTCTCTCTCCTGTGAGCATGATGCTAGCCAACACTTAACTGATGTAGCAGTTAGTTGGTGGTTGGTTCTTCTCCAGGTACTTTCCAGTGATGTTTGTCTTATCAGCAGTTAGAAAAGATACATTGGCTCTGCAGGTGACACAGTGAAAACATGTGTTAGCTTTTACACACCGAGTACTGGGGGAACCACATGAAGGAGGAGACCTATCTAGAGTTTGAGGCTGGATTTGAACATGACTAAATTGGAGAGAAAACCATTTATAAAAGTATTTATAAAACAATTTACAATAAATCACTAGTCAATAAAGCAAATATTTGACAAAATATATCGACATTATGGGGGTTAATATTTCTCAACATTTTTAATAATTTGAAAGCTTTTGGGGTTCTTTTTTTAAATTTGCTGTAATAAATACAAATCTGACATTTGTTAATGATTGGTGGTCCAGTGGTTAATACACTGGACAGCTTAACAATTACACATTTTAAAATTCATTAGTAAGTGTTAGGCTACCCTTAAAAGCTCATGTTCCATTTCTCTATTGCACTGCATCTCTTTGTGTTTAGGTCCTCAACATACTGTTGAGTCATCATGACACATTCACAACTCCATAAACCAGCAGCTTAGCTTCACACAGAGCAAGCTGTATGTAGAAGGTACACTATATAAGATGCAGAAGGAGTTGAGGCATTCCATTCCTTTTTTTATAATTTTATCCAACATAGGCATATTTTATTATTTTATAATTTATCACAGTAATATAAAGTTCAAGACTTAGCAAATATGAAAGAATCAAAGGCAACAAATCACAGCTAAAATAATAAAATGACCATGTTGTACTTTTATAAAACTATTGTGGTTGGTTGTCTGTCTGTGTGTTGCTCTCTGATTGGTTGGCCTCCTGTCCTGGATGAAACCTGTCTTGGGCCTGTAGTCAGCTCCAGTACTCCAGCTTCCCTGTGACCTGAAATAGAAGAAGCGGTTTAGAAAATGGATGAATGGATGGAAGTTTAAATTATTTTGAAAAATAATAAAAAATCTATAATTTGTTAACTGATAAAGGGTCAAAGAAAAGATTTCTAATGTTAGTTGAGTGTGTTACAGGCACCAAATTCAATTTCCATCTAAACCTATACAGCTATGCCATGTCATATCATCATCACTCATCTTTTCTCAACCCTTTCTTCCGTCACACTCCACCATATTGAAGTGAAATTGACAATTTGTCATTGTGAACACACTCAAGCACCACAACAAAATGTGACCTCTGCATTTAACCCATCACAGGCACACATGTAGAGCAGCAGGCAGTTATCAACAGCACCCAGGGAGCAGTGTAGTGGGACGGTACCTTGCTCAAGGGTACCTCAGTAATGCCTGGGCTGGGACTTGAACCTGTGACCTTCAGGTCCCAAAGGCAGTGTCCTAACCACTAGGCCACCACTGCCCATTGTTTAACAAAAGCAAAGTTCAAAAGCAAAAAATGCTGAGTGTGCAGAAATATAATGTTTCATTCTGAAGAGATGGGGGATTTGGGTTTCACAGCTCTTTACGCAGCTCTTTGTGGTGCACTCAGTCAGAGCATATGTTTTTGTTTGCGTATATGAGTGTGCACACATTTGTGTGTGTGTGTGTGTGCATGTGATATTTGTCTATGAAAACATTGCATGAGCATTATTATCCACATTTTAAACAGATGTGAATTGAAACAATATATGTGTATAACGTGAATAGTCTTGTGTTTGTTGTGTGTGTGTGTGTATGTGTTTGTGTGAGTGTGTGATTGTCCTTATGTATGTACATGCATGAAATAATGCACATGCATACAACTGATCAATTCAGGCAAAATCCTAATTGAATAACCTAAAGCTTCCAGGCAGGTGTCCTGTGCTGAGCAGGGCCAGCTGATGTTAAAGTCTAGTGACTTTAATAAAAGGTTCATAATCGGGGCACAGATGGTTGGATGGCTTCAAAGTTCAACAAGCTATTGTTTTAACAGGAATAGTGACATCTGCATGAGATCTATGTGAAAGATATGAGTAAACATGGTTGGAAATTGTGGCTGAAAGCTCACATTGAATTAGTGTGATGATTGTGGTTTAGTGCCATTATATAAAAGCAGAAGAACAGCTGGTCCTCTGTTAAATTGTATGTTAGGTTGATTGGACTGCATCAGCAACAACAGTCTGATCACAGCTACATAGAGCGGGATATAGTAGAGATTGATTAGTAGAGTAGATTTCTTGTGCAATCTGTAATATGATGGCATGGGCTGGTTTAGGCTGGCATGTTTTAGGTCTTCTTATATGCTTATAGTATCTGCAAATCAGTACAAAATGTTTCTGAACTTCATCCTGTGATAAAACATTCCTATCCTAATTGGATCTTCTAGGATGACAGTGACCCTTCATGGACGGGGGCATGGAATGGTTTGATGAGGATGAAAAGTATGTAAATCATACAATTTGGACTTCCCAGTCATTGGATCTCAATCCTTTTGAACACCGAGGGAGATTTTGGGTTGAAATGTTAGACGGCACTCCTCAATACTATCATCAAAACACCAGCTAATATATTTTGAAAGAGTGTTCTATCCCTTTAGAACCATTCCAAGAATCAATCCGACCTTGAAGCTTTGGAAGCCCAAAATCATACTAAGACACTTTTTAGGTTTTCTCTTTAATTTGAATAAAAATTACACACTTTAAATAGACATTCATTTCTGTGTGTGTGTGTGTGTGTGTGTGTGTGTGTGTGTGTGTGTGTGTGTGTGTGTGTGTGTGTGCATGTGTTGTTTTCTTTTCTGTGTTTGCATCGTGTCTGGTATCAGGTAAGGGTCTGGCTCCTTCCTACATTGTTGGGTGATAATGGTGGCTGATTAAAAATGGATGAGGGCAGATAAATGTTTAGTAGGTGGAGTGAAGGCCGACACCAGATCCGCCGAGCTTGAGCCTGGAATAATTAGCAGCTGTTGAGAGAATGTATCAGCGCAGCTCTCCTCAGTCGCACTGGCCCCTCACTGCACCTCTCTTTCATGCAGGCCCATTTTAAGCCATTCATGGGTAATTAACTCCTAAATAAGCTTCAGCCCTTCTGCTTATTCAATGCTCACTCACACAGGTAAGTGCAATATGTGGTGCTGATGAGGGTGGAATAAAACAACAATGATTTTACAAGAGGTAGAGATGTTTATCAAAGCCAAACAGAGTCGAAAGCTCTTTACAAGAGATTACAGAATGTGGAGTTAAATTTAAACTTTATTTTACTGTAAAATAACAACATTATGCACACTGTGATGCACACATGTGATGAGCCTTTCATACAATTTCATGTTTATTTGCTGTTTGTATAGAAAATATGAGCACAAAAAAGAAAACAAAAAAATATACAATTACCAAAACGTGAAGCTTATGTAACACTTATGTGCAATTGCTGACTTGTATCACCTGATATTGTAGCTACAACAGGCATAACACACAGTTCAGACAGATTCTCCTGAGTATTCTAATTAGGATTAATTAAAAAGGTAATGTATGAATTAATTAGGGCCTCATTTAAGCTGTGATACATTTAACTTTTTATTATTCTTTTAGAATAAAATCTTTATTATTAATTTTTACTATCCATCCATTCATCCATTTCCAACTGCTTTTCCATTTCTGGGTCATGGGGAAGCTGGAGCCAGTCCCAGCTGACTGTGGGCCTAAGGCGGGGTACACCCAGGACAGGAGGCCAACCCATCGCAGGGCAACACACAGACAGACCCCTAATTTTTACTACTTATTATAAAAATATATAATATCATAATTTAAATTGCAGTAGAGGTCTACTGTCAGACGTTTTTCCAATTATTTTATGATAGGAATTCCCACAACAATGAACGAGCCCCTTAAAACCATTTACTTAATAACTGGAATGTTTAAAAACGATGAAAAGAACTAAAGAACCAACAAGCAATCTCTTTTTACTAATAGACAATTTTTGGCTTTGCATTTAGATATGCAGTCATATCACATTTCAGAGGAGGTTGTAAGATATTACATTTAATCTCTCAAAATCAATTTATTGATACAATACTCATTGTCGGTGTGGACGACTGGGTGATTAAGAAAAATACACTAATGCTACATTAGCTACACTAAATGAGGGCTTGAACAAATCTCACCAATATTAGAGAAACTCTACACACACATACACATGAACAAACAATTTTTTTTGTAACAAACTTGTCTTCACAAAAGAATGAGCATTTTACTTTACCGACATGAAAAATGTCATTTAGATAGTAGCTAAATAACCACTACTGAGGGCATAACTTTGGGTTGAACAAAGATTGGTTGAACAGGACTTAAATAAGTAACAGTTTTTAGTGTTGATCTAACAGTAAGAAACCAAAACCTATTTTCAAGTGATATAGTATGCTACATAAACACCTGCTAAGTAAATCCTACAATGGTCAGTTATTTTTGTAGATGTATACCCTTTCATGCAAATTTACTAAAATATCCAGATTGTTAGATGTTTTACTACCCAGAACTGCATAAACTCTCATGAAAATGGGCCCCCACATTTTCCCCCTTTTTGCCTCATTGCTTGTCTAATTTAGCTGTATTCTCACCACATGTCTATTGTCCTCTGCCTCTACATAGTCTTGGCTTTGTCTAAAAAGTGCTGTGTATAGTTTATCTCAGATTGTTTCTAAAGATTAAGTACAGTATGTTCAGAAACAGCTGTGGCGGGAACAACAGAGGTCCTAAACCTGCTGATCCACTCCAGTCAGGTCTTAATGGAGGTCAAAGGTCACAGCAAGATCAAAACAATAGCATGTTCCTGTCAAGCACAGCAGTGGTCAGTTTTTGTCAAACATAATGAGTAGTGGTCAATCTTCATCTGAGATAATGACCAGCTATAACTGAACTGGTCAGACAAGAAGGACTAGAAGGTCAAGCTAGCAAGTTAATGGGTTAGTTCATTTACTGATCACACTTGCATAAACAAGCCTAAAGACTGAGTTTGTAAAATAACACAAGTAGTGATATAATATTAGTATTTAGAACTTTGACCTGCTACTGTACATTTATTCATTCAGATTGGTTGGTTTCTTTTATTTCCACAGGCTCAGTCTGGCAGTATCTGATCAGGGCAGTGGTGGCCTAGTGGTTAGGACATTGCCTTTGGGACCTGAAGGTCGCAGGTTCAAGTCCCGGTCCAGACACTACTAAGGTACCCTTGAGCAAGGTACTGCCCCACTACACTACTCCACGTCTTGGAAGTCTTTGAATAAAAGTGCCAGCCAAATGAATACATGTAAAAGGTGAACTCAAGGACTGCACAAATATATGCTGACTCAAAATGTAGTGGAAAGACATTTAAAAAATAGCCTTTAAAAATTCTGTATTCCTAGATATGTTTTATTTCTGGGTACCTGTAATCTTGTAAAAAAAAAAAAACTGGCACAGTTGGTTATATAGTGTTTTTTTAGGCAAATGTTGCAGTGCCTGACCATGAAATATGAAGCAAAGAAATAAACTAATCTGAAGGAATAACTATATATGAAATGAATGGCACATGCAAAAGTATTGTATTTTTGCATCCTTTTTGTCTTATATTTGTTCCTCTTAAGTGAATGACAAGGATTCCCATGTCTAGAGAAGGAGGTGATAATCAATATTGATTAATTTCACTTTGTTTTCAACACAATTCATCATACCATAATTTAAAGAACAAAATATCCATTGCTTCAGAATTTTAAAATGTAAATCTTTTAACTGCCCCTAAAATCTATGTTTTATATCAATTTATACCTGGTATATATTATACTACCATAATGAAATGGGTGATAAAATAAATATAAAAATAGACACCAGAAGCTATTTTTACTGCCTTAATTATTTTTTGTAACATATTTTAACAAGCTTTTTATTTCTCTGCTGGATAACTCTAGCACATTCCTTCTAACCATTTTTCCCAACTGTTTCTGGTCTTCTCTTTAAACCCCCCCCCCAAAAAAAAACACAAGTGATCCCCTGTTATCAGGAGGCGCTGGTTTTCTGTAAACCACTGCTTCTAATATTGTGTAAAGGATTGCAAGTTTTTTAAAGCAGATTTCGCAGAGCAGGTATGCTGATCTGATACATGTAATTGAATTGAGTTAAATGAACAGATGAGAGCTGAACTAAGATCATTTTTCTAACTAAAATGGTTGAAATGCCTAAGATCCATCTGCCCACAAAGAATTTTCAGTTAAACTTCACTCTTGGTTCCAAGGATGCTCTCAGCGTGGATCTGAATCGCTGGCCCAGTTCACTTTCCAGACACTAGCTGAGCTGCTGTCTGGCACTCTCCGTTTACCTGTGCAGATCAGGTGTCTTTGCTTAATAAGCGAGGGCATCTCCCCTCCTCAGAGGCAAACAGAGTCCGGCTATCTCTCTGTCTGATGAAGGGAGGCAGGGGTCAGGTCTAAATGACCCTCCCCTCTCGCCATGTTCAATTATTCACACCCTCCTTCACCCGAGATGACTGACAGTCTCTGCTTTTGTCTCTCTCTAGGTCCTGAATGAGGTGCACTGACGAAGGTACACATTCAGGCTGTATGTAGTGGGCATATTGCATCAGTGCAAATGCAAGGTGTTTTTTATTATTTATTATCTTTATTTTAGTGCCTACATACCTACCATACATGTCAAATTTCTGCCATCTCTTTCTGATTGTAGACATATGCACATTTGCATCAACAGCATCAGATCTGTAGATCCTATGATGGAATTTGTTTTTTTTAAAAATACATTTCTTTTTACACCAAAGGGTCTGCTATCAGGTTAAATTTGCTGGGGCAGCCAATCCTGGGCAAGTTGTTTGAAATGTATGGCACTCGTAGATGATTTTCATCATTAGAGCAGAAGGATTTATTTGAAATAATTTAGAGATCTTTTTAAATCTTTTGCCAGATTTATGGGTATCCACAGCCTTTTTTTCTGAAGGCCTTAGAGAGTTCTTTATTAAAGTGAAAGTGACTATTTGTCATTGTGTACATACTCAATCACACAAAGTGACCTCTGTTTTTAACCCGTCACATATGTACATGTGGAGCAGCGGGCAGCTATCAACATATCCCAGACTGTAGTGTAGGGGATGACAATTTGTGTACCTCAGTGGCAGCTAGGCTGGAAACCTGCGACCTTCTGGTCACAAGGACAGGGTCCTAACCCCTATGACCACCACTGATCCCGATCTAGATCTTGGCATAATAACAACACACACTTTAATAGCAAAGAAAACAACAAGATGTCAGGCTTAAATAAAACAGGTTCCACTTACAGTAGGTTGTAATCGATTTCATCTTATTTCGAACACCTAATTCTAATGTTAGGATTTTAAATTTAAATAATGTTTAAATTTTCCAGCTATTATTTCTTATATTTTCACAGAATATCTTCAAATAGACTTCAAATATTTTGTGGAATGTGGCCTGCATATGGAAAGTAAAAATTATTTATAACTATGCACAAAATGATCATGAGATATTTAATGGTGTTTTTACAAATAAATGCAACCAAAGCACTTGCCAAAACATTACAATCTGGCTTCAAACATAAGTATTTAATGATGACATTACAATTCACATAGCCTATGTCTACAACATGTTCAGAGCTTTCGATATCTTGAGGGAACTTTCACACAAGCAAAAACAACTGATCTCTTGAATACTGCATAATTAAAACTGAGCAACTACTGTGCCTTGGGTCTCATTTAAGGATCTCTTTGCGTGCGTGTGTGTGTGTGTGGGTGTGTTTGTATGTATGTGTGTGTGGGTGGGTGTGGGTGTGTTTGTATGTGTATGTGTGTGTGTGTGCATTCTTGCTTGCAGCTTCTTCATAGCTGCTCCTCATTTGTAAAAGGAGGAATATCTCATGTTTACCTCAGATGCATTGTATCTTGCGACATAAAGCATTACTATGAAAGACCAAAGCTGTAAATATGAATGAATGAAACCCACTGGGGAAAAAATCTACATGCTAAAATGGGATTTAATTGGCTAATCAATGGTGGGCCAATTGTAGAGGCCTGAAGGCGGGCTAAGAAGGCCAGCAGCCTGTTACTGGGTCAGTGTGTCTGCTCAAGTCTCTGTTCACTCACTGCTATTGGGTCAGTGTGCTGCTTCCGCCACACCTGACTGGCTGCTGTGGCTCAAACGGTTGCTATGGATTGCGTCCAGTGGGGGCATGAGGATGGGGGTATTGAGAGGAGGCCCCCCTGTTGGTTTCTAGGCAGGATTCAGAGAACAAGATTTAGAAATAGAGAGATTACTTTTACTTACAGGTTTTTGATCTGTCTTTTTTTCATTTCCTTCACAACCAAAAACCTAAACCTGAACGTACATTTGAAGTTGAGGTCATTGCATTCAAACAGACCAACAGACTTGTCCAGTCAGAGCAGCTAGAATCCCCACCTCCCCCCCACCACCACCCGCCTGGTCTCCAGGCAGGATTCACGTCCTTGAGGACGCTGGGGTGGGAGAGGCTCATGACAATGAGTGAGTGAGTACGGGTGAGAGAGAGAAAGACAGAGAAAGAGAGAGAGAGAGCGAGAGAGAGAGAGAGAGAGATGTAGAGGGGGACAGCAAGGGAGTTCTGGGGCTATGTGAAATGGAGCATGTGATTGTTCAACCGTGTATGTTTGTATGTAAGGTGTGTGTTCACATGCTCACTTGCTAATTGCATTAGGTCATTTTATAAAACTGTGATATGATCGTTAGTAGTATTAAAAGGCAGGATTCATTTGAACTGATTTTTAAATATTAGAATCTCAATAATATTAGTATCTGTTTTGTGTAAAAAAATAATTTTGGCATTTTTATGTCATTTTTGGCTTTTTTTTAAAGCCTGAACAAGTTGGTTTATTGCTAATATTGACTTTATTACAATACTATGTAAATAGTTGCTTCAGTCACTTTTTTGATTGTTTTAGACACAATGAATTTCAAGATTTTTTGATGCATGGGACCATTTTTTTAAGGAATTGTTGGTTTGAACACTTAAACCCCTAATGCCTGTAATTTCTCCATCTGAGAAAGCCACATGTTTACACTCTCTCTCTGCCAGGCACTGCAAGCCAATGACAACCCTGTTGCCATCAGAAGAGGGAGAGGGTGAGAGATAATATGTAGCCTTCTCCTCCTCCCTCTCCTCCCCATCTCCATAGAAACACACTTCTGTAGTAAAAGTGCCCTGTCTATCTTCATATGAATCATTCATCTATTTTCTTTACTGACTCCCTATCAGCAAACAAGCTCATGACAATTTTTCTGGAGCTGAGCCATTTAAGCAAAATCTGGCCATCGAAATGCTAGATTGCTAGAATGCTAGATTGATAAGTCCTCTAGGTGAAAGGGGATGAAAGCTCCTCTGGTCATTATTAATTATTCATGCTGGATATACATAAGTGGATTTTCATAGTTTTGCTGAATGCCAGCTTCAATCCACAAGTCGTATAGTTATTTGTGCCAACATGTAACACTGCATTTGTCATTACAGCTCTACATTTTATGTACAATGTATTTACAATGTAAAACTATTTCAGTGTATAACAGGAGTATCCTTACAAGTACAATGTACTTCTCTGTATTTCATAGTGATATTGTTGCATTCAGTTTGAAAATTTATTTACTTTTATTTTGTTTCTGTCACAAATTACCATTTTGAACTATAAAACTATACAGTCATATGCAAACATGAAACTGTGCTTTAAAATCCATATTTAAATCCCTGTAGAGAATTTGTTTGCTTATTCTCACTTAAAAAGTCAACAGAAAATATCACTGACACCATTTAAGGGTGTCAAAACTTTTGCACACAACTGCAAGTGCGGGATACTTTGCACATCAGTCCAGTTTTGTTGCTTCTTTAGTCAAGTCAAGTCAACATATACAGTTCATACAGTACACAGTGAAATGAAACATTACTCCAGGACCAGGGTGCTACATGAAACACAGGACCACAAAAACAATTGACAACATAAAGTACATTGTGTGCAAAAATGTTTTAAGAGTTTAAAAGCAAAAACAGAGAGGTACAAACTAAGACAGTGCAGCAGTGACCAGAGCATGGTTCTACTGGGTGCAAAGTAGCAAGATGTTATTTAGTGAAAGAAATCAATATTAAACCCTCATTTGTGAATTCCTAAATCTGAATTCTGTTTTACATGTGCAAACAGGAAACAACCAAATATTTAGAAACCTCCACATGGTGAGGCATTATACTCTGCCCGGCATGATCATACCTACATAGCTTAGTTCTAATCAAACATCTTAGAGCAGGAAAAGCACCAAAATATGTAGTGCCAGGGGCCCTTGGACGAAATCAGAGAAGCAATGACCTACTATGACCTACTATAGTGAATTATGCACAGTAGATAATACACCATGAAACCGAGTTGTTTTATTTCTCAGGGGAAGCCATAAGGAAGTTTTGTGAGAGAAAGCAGATCAGCGCTGATAAGATGGCAATACAACTATCAGCCATACAGTGGAGACAGTCTGTGTGTACACAGCCACAAACCATTTCAGCACGACTGGCTGCTGTCACAGCATTGGCATTTCATGCAGGATTAATGGTTTATGAAAGGGAAGTTGGGTGTTTGTGAGGATAGTGGTTTTAAAATCCAAATCATTTCAGATTATGTGGCTACAAATAAGAATCAGAGACCTGAAAAGCCTGAAAATCCTAAAAATTAAAACTCAGGTACTTGTAGTCAATACAGACTAGTGCATCAATATAAACAGGAAAATATACAGTGATATGACAAATGATAAAACCAGTCAACCACTAATTAGTGTAACTGACAGGGTATATTTACTTTAAGGTTGTTTAGGGAAACTTCATTTTTGATTTCCACCCACAAGCTAGGTCTTCTCTAGCTAGAAGGGTGAAGGGTAGCATGTGTTTCCTCTGAGACATGTAAAACCAGAATCCAGACAGGAGAACAATAACAACAAATTCTGTCAATCCAGCTAACAGACTTGTCTTTCTGCAGTACCTTGTTGACTAACCATATCTATTTTGAAATATATAACTTAATATATATGTACTTGTTTTTGTGAGTGTTTGGGAAGGCACAGTACTATCAATGCTATGCTTTTTTTCCTTGCTGTAATGTTAGCACTTAGAACAATAGATTTTCAATATGTTCAATAGTTTATAAAAGAAAACTGTCAAATCATAACATCACAAATCATGAACATAAAGCAATCTGAGAGCTCAAATTGACATTTTACTGCACAAACAAGTGCATTTAGCATATTTCAAAAGAAAGTATAGTGTCCTCAAACGTCTGCTGAGACATGAACATGATGCCACTCTGTACTGAGACAATAATGTCATGATTTACATGATTTGTTGTTCTTTTTCTAATTTAACATTTCTACTAGTAGCTACTCAAGTCTACTGATATAACATGAAGATATTTGCAACACGTTGTTTTTTTTTTAAATATAACCCAAGTCTATATGCCTGCTACTACTACTTTTAGACAGTTCTTAAACTTAGTTGATTTAACATTTACACTGAACACTAATCATTACTGGTACATTAGGTGCTCTGTTTGCATTCCTTCCCTACACAATGATTTCAACCCTTCATTTGCTTGCCTTCTCACTGCTGATGGAGATCTGTTAGAGATATATCAGTGGCCCAGGTCTGAACTTGCGCATAACCCGATTTGGCGGGCCTCCAGCAAACTCCATGTGAACCCTGATGCCGTTCCCTGCTCTCTGGTTTAGGGGAGAGTGGGGGAGGTAAGGAGAACAGGCAGGGTCGATTGACAAAGGAGTAAAGTTTCACTGTTTCTGGGGGCTGAGGAGGACTGATTTCATTTTTTCCTCTACCAGTATTACATGCTGCATCTAACATGACATGCATTTTTAGCTTTCTGGTTATTGGCTTACTCTGAATTTGTGAACTAAAGGATAACCTGGGCAGTCTCATACATTATAGTGGAGTATAATTACCTTAGTCTTACAATGAGCTGGCTAAGTCAACAAGTATTGGAGACTATGGACAAAGATTACCAGTGTATTTACAATGACCATAAATCAGTACTGACAGCAGCAAGAGATAAAGAGCTTCATTTGCAAACACAGTGACAGGATAGTTCCAACATCATATTGCAAGGCAATCCAGAAGTCATACACGTAAGCAAAAATGTCAATAAAAGTGTGAGTATATAAACACACTTTGCACATGAGTGGTCAGGGTGAGACTGAATGAAGGTGAAACAAGTAAAATTAAAAAAGTCAAAAATACATTTGCATAGTGTAAATGGTAGGCTAGGACAGTTAAAACAGATGTCAAGAATGCAAGAAGACCAATTTTACTGGCTATCGTGATACAGTTTTACTTATGCTTAAAACTTAAGCAGGCAAGTATAATCTTGTTTCATGCTAGTTTTATCATGATCTTGAAATTTCTCTCAGTTTCTCGTCTATAGAGATGGGGAGTGTGAAGAGTGTGTGTGTGTGTGTGTGTGTGTGTGTGTGTGTGTGTGTGTGTGTGTGTGTGTGTGTGTGTGTGTGTGTG
>JBBPDA010000001.1:43719493-43743923 GCA_037974385.1 Arnoldichthys spilopterus
TATATATATAATAAGAATACAGTGAATCTTTAGATTTGATACCTGCAGTTCTTAATCCTCCCTGTCCTTCCACCACAGTCTATCACCACAGACGAGCTGTGATGATAGGCATCATATAACAGGCACAATGATCCAGGTTTTCAAGAACCCTTCAGTGACAGATTAATGATATGGTTCTTTACAGACCCTTTACATAAGGGTTCTTCTAAATGACTCAGATCTGCATGTGAAGGGGGCTTCTTTTGTTTGTTTTAGCCTCGTTTTCTATTTTATATTCTCTGAATCTTGGTTTTGTAGGTTCGATATATTAGTGTATCCCCCCCCCCAGTCATTATAAATTTATGCCTCACTCTTGTCACTGGGAGGGAATACAGGAATACAGGTATCAGGAGTGGGACATTTATAAAGCTAGTTTTCATGATATTGGATTGTATATAGCCCATTACTTGCAGACAATGATGCTTGGATTATGGTTTCAGCTGAAAATGACCCAAGATGTTGCTTAAACACATAAAACTGTCCTTCATTAGTCTTGCTGTGTTCAAAAACACCCCACTCTTGAGAAAGAGAAAGAGAAAAAGAGAGAAATGTTACGAGTGATTAAGAACAATGTATATTGTGGTCTGAGTGCAGGCAGGTGCTCCGGCAAGACTCACTATAACAGCATAACTAAAGGGGAGACCTAGAAAGACGCACAGACATGAGGGCATCCTCGGGCATAAGGCAGCACAACCACTTGACTGTCAACAAACCTGAGTGAACATGTCAGGGTGGGGGGCGACAGCATCCAAACATCCCAGTTTACCAGAATACTCTATGCCTGAGACTCTACAGTGAACTTTTATTACTTGTTAGCTACTTTATCCATGTAACTAATACAAAATTACAGAAGTAAACTTTTATTATTATTAAGCATGTCTTTGCTGAACAACAACATTTATAGTAAAAAGTAAATTGTACAAATTTCAAACCACTGCTTTAAGTTCCTATGATAAAAATTCCCTTTGGACTTTTGCAGAATTTATCAGTGTTAATCTGTACCTCCAATAGAATCTGACAGAAATCTTTCAGCACCCTTATCCAACTAACAAATTCAACCAACTGTCAGCTGCTATGTCTACGAGCTATGACTTTATTATCTTCCTTAGACAAAAATGGCAGTGGGACCAATCCTCCACACTACACTTAGTCAGAAGATCCCTCCACTCCTCCATGAGTGGGTTCCTTTGTGTTTGAACCATGTCTGGTCACCAGGGCCTGGGAATTCAGCTGTTCTATTTCAAACTCATATGTGGGCCACCCAGGCAAGCAGCATAAGAGCGATCCATACACACTGACCAGGATCGATATGCACTCAAGCGAATCTATTGGCAACATGCTTTTAGTGCCTTCACACCGAACGATATTTTAGCATCTAAAGGCCTTGTTCACGTTTAGTGTTCAGTTGCACCGTAAAAAAGTAATGACATGTGTTTCAGTTATCTACTTTACATTGTGCAAGGCAGGTCATGAACAAAGGGCCTGTGCAGGAAAAGGTTTGATGGAATACTTCTCCCATCCCCCAGGTCTTCTCTGCCTGCCAGGTGAAATAGCAATAAGAGCATAACCCATGATTTTGGAATTGTAGATGACATGGAGATTTGAAGCAGTGATATGTACCACTTTGATATGTAACATGTCTAGTTTTGAAACAAAATACACATAGCATCTTATAGACGTTTGATTCTATTAACAGGCATGCCCTATCCTCTTCTCTTTTAAAAACACCCTTCTCTGTTTTCATAAGCACAGCAACACACACTGCAGTGTTAAAGATATGATTAGACAAAAATCCATTTTCTGCTTTTCCCAAATACACTTATAATCAGGGCAGATAACTGCAGTGTATTGGAGAGATTTTAGTAAACACTGTGCATTCTAAACAGGGCTGTATTGGTTTCTGACTTGTTGCTTCTTTGAGTTAGTCTATGTTTGTGTGTGTATGTGTGTGTGTGTGTGTGTGTGTGTGTGTGTGTGTGTGTGTGTGTGTGTGTGTGCGTGTGGGTGTGTGTGTGTGTGTGTGTGTGTGTGTGTGTGTGTGTGTGTGTGTGTGTGTGTGTGTGTGTGTGTGTGTGTGTGAATAGTAGTGGCCAAGATCCTCCTGTTTATCAGCTCTGTGCTCTTCTCTGCTCCAGAGAAAAGGGGATGTGTCTGACGTTTCCCGTCAAATACTATGCTCATCTAAAAACCCTGCACACCTCTCAGAGGAACAAAACGACAGCTCAGAAAAAACAAAGGCCATTGAAGCACTGAAGCAGAGACTAGTGCTTGTTATTGCCACAGTCAGTTTCACTGCAGTTCAAATTCATCAACTGTACAACCTGCAATGACCCATCTTCAAAATATTAAATTAAGCAAGAGAGGAAAACCTTGACATTCCTTTTTGATTTCTAGTTGGGATACTGACCCGTAGTGAACATGTTCACCTTACTTTAAATTAGGCTGGCTGACACCTGTGTAAATGCCTGTGCATGGTGTCTGCACGTGTTTGCAGATCTGCAGATGAAGAATTACAAATCAGTCCAAGAGATGTGGAACACTGATTAATGGGTGATACATTTTCATAAGTAGTTCAATACTTCAAATGCTGAACATTTCTTTGTTCATAGACAACATTTGGGCAAATGAGCAAATTTTGATTCATTACTGAAATTTTCCTTCTAAGGGGTCCTTGACAGAGCCCGTTGGGAATGTGTATAATTGTTACAGTCAAAGTGCAGTGTGGTATAATTGTTACAGTGCAATCATGAGTCTTGTGCGTGTGTTTGTGTTTGTGTGTGTGTTGCTGCTGTAGTGATAAGAAGGGGCTCTTGGGAGCTGATGGCTGATGGACAGGCTGCATACAGAGCTGATAAGAACTTGCTGGAGTGACGACACAGAGCGTCTGTGAAAACTCTGCTGCTTATCTCCCCGCTAAATATAGACTCTGACTCATTTTTGACAGTTAGCCATGTGGCACAAAGACACAAACACACGCACAGACAGACATTTGCGTGTCGCTCTGTTTTGTGTGTGTGGGTGTGTGAAGGTCACTCTGAGGGAAGGGACTTTCTGCTGTCCTCGTGTTCATGGTTTTAAAGTGGGTTCTGATGAAACACTGTCTGATTCTGTGCTTCCTTGGGGTCTAAAACAGTGATCCATCTTAAGGTACCCATTGAGCTCCTTCGATTTTTATGTTGTTTCAATCAATTCAAATTTTTGTTATTTATTTGGCCGAAATGAAATTCTTATGTTGTCTTTCCAGTATAACCTAAAAGAAGACTGCTGTGGTTTATTTTCTAGTATTCCCATTAGTGTGTTAATACCACCTATAGTCAGATTCGTGTATACATTTTTAAAGTGTCACATTATAATTTGAAGATTTACACCCTCCGTGCTTGCATATTTATAAAAAATATGAATCGCATCTTTTTCAAGAAGTGCACTGCTAATTAGATTTTGCCTTAGACTGAAACGGAATCTCAAGACACATCCACCAGGATAGGATACAATTAGTGTGTGACTGCGCTTACCAAGTAGTGCTAATTACTAAGAGTGGTGCTAGAAAGGGCTTCTTTAAAAAAGGAGAAAAAAAGAATGTCCTTGACTTGAAATGAGGCAGAGCAGACCTGAGTGATCTGAGGCACCCCGTGAAGCTGGAGAGGGCCTGATGGCAGTTCCTACTGCTGTTTGGGAGTGTAAATTGGCCTATGAGGAGAAAGGAAGAGCTGGCGGGGGCTTATGCAATGCACTGCAATTCTCCGCTATGATCTTGGTGAGCCAGTGGCAATCGTTATATCTTAACAACAAGAAAGATCGGTCTGCTTTTTAAACAGGCCAGTGTCTTCTTTTATTTTGCCAGTGATGTATTTGTTGTTGTAGGAGTAGTTTTTAATATTTACAATTGGGCATGAATGTGATCCTCTTGTTTTAATGTAAAGATATGCGGATATGTTTGTAGTCCTTTGCAAATTTTTTTTTTGTTGTTATGCAATATTTATTGAATTTTTGGCAAAAAAAACACCCAACATTCCTTGAAATCACAACCACTTCAACCCTCCATGTACCCCAACAACCCCCCACCCCCTGCAATTTCTAATTTACTACTGAACACTGTTTAAAGTAGTTTTTAGCCTCTGAATTACAATTAGTCAGTAAAAGTATCAGATGTTTTCATCTTAATTTACCTGGATTGTTGGGCTGGGTTTTCGCCCTGATACAGATCATCCAAGATGCTGAGCAAAGCAAAACCGCTTGGTGTGCGTGTGTGCGTGTTTCTCCACCCTGTCTCCAGAGCACTCTAATCCCCTTCACAGTTATTATCTTATCCCTCAACCCAATGAGCATGGCTGCATTATCTTTAGCATCTCATTCAATCCAGCTGGGCTTAGTTCCATAGAGAGACCGATAAGTGTGAGATTAAGCCATGCATCATCTCCAGCATAACCTCTTTCAGGTCATGACAATATCATGTATACCAAACCATCCATACCATACAGATTAAAATTTTATTCATGACCATAGTTCATGGATTGACAGAGCAGACTTCTTAAATGAATGAGGTGCAGTGGTTTCTGATGTTACCTATTACACTTATGACTAGAGTTTTATTCTTTATAGAGATTATAGTAATATTTACTGGCATGTTTTATTAAAGTGAAAATGCATTTACTTTTTATTTTACTATACACATTACATCATGTTTGTCTTCGCGTGCCAAGATGGGAAATACTTAATACTAAGAAGGTCAGACAGACGGTGTCTGTTGTGGAAACACTGCTCCGGTGTCTGGTTTTCACACCCGCCCTCAACTGGTACCCTCATCACATCCTGCAACAGAAACTGTCTGCATAATAACACAAATAAGATCACAAGATATACAATACTGTGTGATCCCATGATGTAACTGCTTTGGATATGTTGGTCATTTCTAGGGCTGCTATACTTGGGCAATAAAAAAAAACAATTACAGTGTTCATATGCAACAGTTTGGTATACCTGGTTAAATGTTTAGTTGATTTTCTTAGTGAATGTGTCCTACTTTATATACAATTACTATACTATATATATTTGCTTTAACTTTTGCATAGGTAACATTTATTTTTCAAACTGAATTTATCCAAAATGTTAAACTCTGCAAAAAAACAAAAAATTGTGCACTGAAATTTGCAAAAAATTGTATGTTTAAGTAATGGCTGTACTGATTTTATGTGTTTTTGTATTTCAGCAACACAGAAACCAAAGGAACCCTCAGCCGTTTTGGTTGCGTTTGGCATCAGCATTGTACATGCTCCTGTTTGAGAGGGAGCAAGCTCATGGCAGGAGAGTGGACCGGAGGTGAAATGGCCACCTCAAAAGAACTAAAAACTGCCACCTTGGTCCTGTCTTCATCATGGAGCGGGATGCTCAATGGCACTGTCTGGTTTTAAACACGGGTTTTCAGGAAGCGGGGGAAAAAAAAAGAAAAATGAGACTAAAGACAAACATCTCCGCGGGACGGAGGCACTGGTTTTTATGACATCTTTTATATTCATTTTTTCCTTCTCTTCTGCTTCGAGAAGATGCCATGGTGTTCATGAGACTCTTTAACAGGAATATTTTCATAAGAAACTTGTTGAGGTATTTTGTACAGTGTGTACTGTTTCATTTTGTTTGCACTTCCATACATGTACATTTTGAACAACCTCCATGAGTCATGGGAACGCCTTATTGTCTCCAGCCGCTGCAGAAAGACAGTTGAAAGTTGAGTGTGGACTGATGAAGAGGGTGGTACAAGGAAAGGCAGTGGGTTGATTTGGATTTTTTTCCTACACTCTCCCAGGACACCAATCATCTTGACAATTAGCCTGACTAATCTCCAAAGAGGCAGTTTCTCTGAACAAAGAGTTTTGCACCTCAAGTCCAATTTTTCAGTGTTTAGTGCTTTTTGCCATTGTTGAATATTTTTGTTCTTGTCTTTGCTCTTTTCCATTAGTGTCTCAAATATTTATGATATAGGGAGGTTAGGGCAGACTTCTGTGGCTTCATTTGGCAGTTACAAATCCACTGAAAGTGTTCCTGTGTCAGCCAAAAAGATTTTTTAAGGCAATTTTTGGCATTCTCAGGTCTCACCGATAAGCCTGTCAACAATCAGCACTATCTCTATCACTAAGGTGCTCTAATTACTTACTGATTTATATGTCTAAATGGTCAACAGGTCAATGTAATCACCTCCACACTTAAAAATAGGGGTGCCACAAAGGGTTCTTTAACCCAAAATGAATAACCATTTTTGGTTCTCTAAAGAACCTTTCGATGTTTTGAGTGTGTGGAGCCGCTACATAGTGTAAAGCAACTTTAAAGAATCTTGTCAAGAACCTTGTTTTTCTTTACCCTTAACCATCTTTTATAAAAGTCATTCTCTACAACTTTTTGTGGCATCACTCGAACCCTTTATGGCACCTTTTTTTAAGAGCACATGTAAGCCTGAAGATCAAGTGCAGTGCCTATTACACCTGATCTTACCTTAAAGTTTCCAATGTGTTATTAGCAGCACAAGGAGCATAGCAGCATCTGAAGGGTATTATGGAACACATGAATTGCTTCAAAAATATACAGACTTGCTTAATGTTTCAATGAAGGTTTTAATAGTTGATCTAATGCCTCTTTTATTGTTATGGTGATCAATGGAACTGATATGCTTAGGCATTGGGCTGCATTTTTAGCACCACAACACCAAGAATTCCTCATTGATTACCGGCACTGTGGGTGTTCGTGTTTGCCTTTTATGCATTGTGGGTTTTTCTACTGAAAGCCTTTTTTTTGTACCACTCAGAGTCTGGTTCTCTGCATTGGCTGTTGAAGATCTTTCTGGCCACTTGTTTTCTCAACCCCAGAGCAATACTGTGTCTGTGAAGTGACTGCATTTCTTCTCTCAGGATACGCAAATGTTTTTGATTTCTGTAATTTGTGCTTTTATCTTTTTTATACTTTTCAGGTTACCTGTGTAAGTGGTGTAAATTTTCGTATGACCACTACTTTTGCATTTTTTATATGAGATCTGGAAGGTTTTCTGTAAAATGTTTGTAAGACTGTAACTTGGTGAAATAATGTCATGTTTGAAGACACTGTTGGATTCTTATTGCTGTTTTCTTATTCTTTTTTTTATTTTATTTTTGTCCATTTTCAAGGAGTGGTGTATGTTTTGTGAGACTTGGTTTCCAGTTTCAAACCTTAAAAGCTTTTTACTGTAATTGATACTGTTAGGACAGACATTTCAGTTTATAATTATGGATGTGATATGAAGGATCTTCCTTTTTTTTAGAAAGTTTAGCAAAGGTTCTATTGGACTGTTAACATAGATACCATGATTTTGCATTTGCGAAACTAGTTTGTACAAACTATTTGTGGTAATATGTCAACATGCATTGCCTTACTCATTTGCTCAGCCTATTGGTTCGACAAAACGAATTACTTGGATTAGCAGTAGCCTTAAAACTACAAAGGTACGAAGGTATGGTACAAACCTTCAGTTCTCATTACTAAACAACAGTCTTGCCAGCTATGAGTCTGTGGGGCACAGGCTACTTTTTCAAGCATGTTGAATGTCAAATGAAGTGCTGAAAGTTTGTTTCCTGCAGATTGTGAACGCTGAGCCAGTGCCTGTAGCCCTTCGAGCTTATAGCTACTCAAGTCAGATAACCCAGTCTCTACTTATGTATGTACACTCCTTAAACATTGATTTTTTTTTTTATTGAATTAATAATCTGTAATTTATTTTTTTTCACCTTATTTATTTTGTGTATATTGATCCGTTGCTACTGTATAGACTAATGCGTGCAATTTCCTTTTTTGTGTGTTTGTTTTTTGCATTTTTTTTTGGCCTTGTTTGTGTATATGTTTTTGTTTTTTCCCCTATTTTAGCTTAAGTACGTGAGGGGTTTTAGTTATTCCTTTTGAAAGTTAGAATCTCCTGGATTAGCGTTTATTCTTTTCAGTCTCAGCGTGTCCCAAAAGAAGGTTGTTCCTCTGTATCCTGCAGAGTGAGGAACTTGTGAGTTATGAAGGAGAACTTTAAGTCCTTAAGTGGTGCCGTTTAAGACTGTACTGTGTTCACAAAGCATCTTGGTTTGGAAGTCCTGCTCTTTGGGAAAACATTACACTATTAAAAAATAAAGGAACCAGAAAGGTTTTTTAGCATAGTGCCTCAGAAGAAGCATTATTGATTCAAAGTTTTCAATACACAGTTGTTTTAAAAATCTAAAATGAAACCACTTAACTACTGTAGGGCTTTGTTTCCCAGTCTTGGTCCTGGAGATCTACCACCTATTGCAAAGTTAACCCTGAGCAGTGAGGCTCCAATGCCAGGGCTGGGTAAATCGTGATTATATTTACATTTATTAATTTGGCTGACGCTTTTATCCAAAGCGACTTCCAAGACATGGAGCAGAGTAGTGGGACGGTACCTTGCTCAAGGGTACCTCAGTGGTGCCTGAGCCGGGACTTGAACCTGCAACCTTTAGGTCCCCAGCACAGTGCGCTAACCACTAGGCCACCACTGCTGATTACAGGATTCAAAAGAGGTTCTTCTATGGCATTGCTCTAAATGACCATTTTTAGCACCTTTTCTACATTTTAAGAGTAGATTTACCAGGTCAGTGGAAAAAGTCAATGAAGGATAGTGTTTGACCAGAGTTGGCTAATTCCACCCCACACTATAGGAGTACCACTTAAGACTGACACGTTGTCTAAGTCCACTATTCTCTGGACTAAAACCCTTTAGCCAGGATACATGACATTTTGTGATTTGGCACTATACAAATTAACTGATTCATGAATCACCCAGTTTAGTTGAAAGGATGCCAATGAAAGCTACTAGAGGAAAGTTCGTAAGACCTTATCTGTATGATGTTGACTGTCTTTTACCAGCTTTCTTCCATCTAGACAATAACTTTCTGTTTTAGGTGAAGTATTTCTTTAAACGGTAACCATTTCTCAGTCCCTAAGGAGGCAGTCAGGGTATGGTGGATCTTTCAAGACACTGGGCCATGTTATTGGGTTGGATCTTTCTTTTATTTTTATGCACTGGAAAGTACTTTTGTATCTATTTTTGTCATGTGTCCTTTGATATTCCAGTGTTAAGTGGCATTTCCTGGCATCTTTCTTCTAATATTCGTCAGATGCCTGGCACAAGTGTCCAAGTGTATGTTTTACTCAAAGGATTTCAAGCACACCGTGGTGCCCAGTATTAGCTTGAGGGGAAAGATTTATACAGAGGAAATGCCAGGGGGTGCACGCCAATTTCAATGTTCAAGAGAAATATCAGGTTCAGAGTAAACCTGATGGTAGGGGGCTGTTTGTAATGGAAACCAACAGTGTCTTGAAAAGTAGTCGAGTCCAACATTAGTTTCAATTTCCACAAGTAGGTAATAATGACTGGTTTTTAAATGTCAGAGCACATCTTGCTCAAGTTTTTTCCCCTTAGATGAAAAAGAAAATGCAGTCTTTTAAAAAAAAACTGGATAGGTTTTAATCTGTCAAAAATAAGTCAAATGAAATCAAAAAGCTTTCTTAATGTGAAACATTCCATATTCATATTTTACAGTTTCTTAAATAGAATCAACAAAAATATTAACTAATCAATTGGCATTTGTTATAAATCTGCAGAAACCAAGTTACATTTTAAATCCTAAAAAGCCTTCTTGTTCATTCAGATTTAACAAAAGTCTTGAGGCTCACACATTCTCTGTATACCCAGAAATGAGACCCAGCGAAAATGTAGCATTTTTGTAAACATTGACTGTGTGTCTTCGAGACTGTGCACTCCTGAATTTGTTGGTCTGTTTTTTTTTCTCGCTCTCTCTTTTTATGTTGATACAGTATGGAAGTTTTAGACAATTTGTTATATAGTGCAATATGCTGTATATAAGAGCTTTGCTCTAAAAACTGATTTCTGATGTTTTTTTTTCATTGGTACATTTTCATTAAAATTGTATTAAAGCCTGAAATGTTTTAAGATTTGTTCATTATTAATCACACCCTGTGAAACGTTTGAGTAGAGGTACCTTAGGGCTTTTACTGAAGCCAAGCTGTGCTGAGGCAGAATATATTGTTCTCTCGCTCTCTTTTTCTTCCTGGAGTCGCAAGGTTAGCCAGGCATTTGGTGAGGCATTGCCAGCTGCTTCCATCTCCCTCTGTGAGGTCATTAATTCATTGGGCCATGCCATGCCTCGCCTCCTGCCCACACTAATGACTGCCTGTCACTTTACACAAACACACACACACACACGCACACACACAGCTATAAATTTCCTAGACTTTTGGCCATATATAGACCAGCAGAAAAAAGTCTCGCTCCTTGGGGAGGTGGGGGATGGGGGTGTTGGTTTAAATCTAATCCTTCTCTGCAGTGTTTCATTCAAATAATTAATTTCACTCTGGATCCATGATAAGGAAAATAGCTTCACCAACTACATGCTGTGTATATATAACTCCTCTTTAATAAGAAATAAAATGAACATGCAATAAGCATAGGGTCACTCAAAGCTAGAGGTGGGTACTACAAAGTGCAAAAGTATGACAGATCCAAAAGAGTGATTCTTTAGCTCCAAAACAATTGTCTAAGTGTAAGCCCTATGATCTGGGGATTGTATGTTTAATCCCTGATGATGCCACAGCCATCCATCACCAAGTCCCAAGAAAGCACAATTAGCCTCACTCAATAGATGGCCATTCCTTCACCACACCCACTCATCACATCTGCTAACCCAAGCACCTTATAGCTGATGTAACAGAATTTACAGCATTCTCCTGCAAGAATGTTGAGCAGCGCAGCAATAATGCTGCATTAACAGCAGTTCACAAAGATGCACATGCTTCACATTACTTTCCAATCACAGCTTATTTCACTAATGTAACAGTTATTTTAAGACTGATGACTAAAATAAAAATATGGCAACCTTTCACTTGAGTGTATGTAACCGAGACATTTTCCAGGGCTTCAGGGCAAAATATTGTGTAGAATATATACAGAATAAATATATATATATATATATGTTTCCCCCTAGTACATTTCTAATAAAGACTTATGGCAGGGATTTTATTCATGTTGCCAGACGCTTTCAGTCTTTTGTGTTACCTGACTCACCTGTTCCACCACTTCCAAGCCAAGAACTCCCTAGCCTGAAGCACTGAGCATACAACCACTCATCACTCTCATTTGCCAAGTGCTGTGCTTTCAGCTTGATCAGCATAAAAAAAACACATGACTCCACCCAAAGCCCTAAGGACCTTTTCTTGCAGAACAAGAAAGTTTACTTTTTCAGCTTTTTAAGCTACAAACAGTTGTACTGGCTAATCACTTAAACTTCAGGCTTATTATACACTTAAGACTTTATTAACATAAAAAAAGTGTAATACTGCATTTTTCTTTCATAACCTGATGTATTGTGGTATTGAAGTGAATCCTTACATCAAGATCTTAGTCATCTTTGCTTGATGACAGGTGGGATGTTGGGAAGGGAAACATAATAATATTGATTAATATGATTTTTCCTCATCTATGTCTGACTGGTGATGGCAGAACTACCTCCAGATCAACACTGGAAAACCAAAGAGCTGGTGGTAGACTTCCGCAGGCACAAACATCCTCCACCGCAGCCGCTGAACATCCAGGGTATGGACATTGAGGCTGTGGAGAGCTACAAGTACCTTGGTATTCATCTAAACAATAAACTTGACTGGACTCACAACATTAATGCTGTTTATAGGAAGGGGCAGAGCAGACTGTACCTGCTATTGAGGCTCAGGTCTGAGTGCAGGGGCCGCTCCTGAAGACCTTTTATGACTCTGTAGTGGTATCAGCCATCTTTTACGGTGTGGTCTGCTGGGGCAGCAGCATTACTGCTGGGGGCAGAAAGAGACTGAACAGACTGAACCGAAGGGCCAGCTCTGTTCTCGAATGTCCTCTGGACCCAGTGGAGGTTGTGACTGACAGGAGAATGGTGGCTAAGCTGTCATCCCTGTTGGACAACATCTCCCACCCTATGCAGGAGACTTTGATAGCACTGAGCAGCTCCTTCAGTGACAGGCTGCTGCGTCCATGGTGTGAGAAGGAGAGATTCAGAAGGCTTTCCTTCCAGCTGCTGTCAGACGGTACAACCAACACCTTGCAGTTTGACCACACACACAAAAACATACACATACATCCAAAACATCATGGACTGAAAACTGCAAAATTCTCTTAACGTTCAATATTCACGTTCTTCTTCAAGGCAGGTATAGTCAACATTCTGTGTTCAGTGGCTTCAGGAAAACACAAATTCAGTTATCTGAATGGCACAATATGAGGAACTGTGCTTAATATGCTAAAGACATATAGTGATCCGCCATAACACTAAAACTTTGGACACCAGATCAAAACCTTGACCTCTTTGTAATGTTTCTCAAGCCATCTCTGAACACAGTGGCATTTTTTGATATGGGTGACATGTCCAGCTGCCCAGGCCGCAATCTGTCAGGGGCGGCTTGAGAACTCGCACAATAAAAAAATATTGGCAGGGAGTGGGTGCCCCTTCCATTATCACTGTGACGTCTCACACAGGTTGTGGAAGAAACGTGGAAGTGCCGGGGAAATCTACAGACCTTGTCTCCCAGCTTCTGAAGCTGCCGTAACGCAGTTGGTTATAATAAATACAAGAGCTAAGAGAAAAAAAACACCTACACGTGACACAGCTCACCACGGTGAGTAACATGCAATTGAGACAAGCTGCTGTAAACATAACAACATAACATATAACATTCATAATCATCTTACTAATGTAACGTGTACGCCCCTCCGTGTTTCCATGTGTCTATGATTTGATATTCCTCGTGTTCGTTTTAGCCACGCCCCCGTCAGCTGTTTCTTGTTCTACGTCACCCCCAGTCAGCTGTATTCAATCTGTGTGTCCTATTTAGCTTATTTGTCTGTGTGTCGGCCCGTGTTTAGCATTAATCCTGTTGTCTCCAGTATCCCTGCTGTGTAACCTGTCTGTGATTGTTTCAATAAACATTGTCAAACTCAAGTCCAACCTGCGCTTGCTGCCGCAACCCCAGTACGTGACAGATTGAACCACCAAACATGGCAGCAGCAGCGGACTTGTATGAGCTGGGCTTGGCAATGGTGGACGGCTGGCAGCACAGAGGAGGTGAGTGCGCTAAAGGGCACAAGACCCTGAGCCAGATGGAGATGGCTGAGGAGCTTTCTCAGAACGAGAGGCTGGGGGGAGTGACCTTGCTGGTGAAAAGCCTCGTACAGACTGCGAAGCATTCAGCCTCAATCACCGGGTAGCTCCGTTCCATGCGCCAGCGAGTCAGTTCCGACTCGGGGAAAGCTTGCCTCAGCAACTCCGCTACTCGGTGAGCCAGCCACCATGCCCATGTGCTTGCGGGAGACCCCCTTGGAGACATCGCCTCAGAGGGCACGAGAAACGAGGGAGGCCTCCTCCCAAACATCAGCGAGGGTTCTGGGGATCACACACGACATCGCCATGCAGACGTCAGCGAGCCTGCAGCAAGTGGCGCAAGGCTGCATTCCTGAGTCACTGATGTCTGTGCTGGTCGCCTCGCCATCAAGCCTGGCTCTGGTCCAACGCTGCTGAAGCTGCGGAGCTCCTCCACCGCGTCACTGCAGGTGGCATTTGGAAGCTCCTCTGCTGTGCCACTGCAGATGGCAACTGGGAGCCCCACCGCCGCAACACTGCAGGTGGCAAATGGAATCTCCGCCGCTGCACCACTGCAAGTGGTATCTGGGAGCTTCACCGCCGTGCCACTACAGGTGGCATCTGGGAGCTTCACCGACGCGGCACTGCAGATGGCATCTGGAAGCTTCTCCGCTGCGCCAGTGCAGATGGCAATTGGAAGCTCCACTGCTGCACCACTGCAGGTGGCATCTGGGAACTTCACCACTGTGCCACTGCAGGTGGCACCTGGGAGCTTCACCTCCACCATGCCACTGCAGGTGGCATCTGGGAGCTCCTCTGCTGCGCCATTGCAGGTGGCATCTGGAAGCTCCACCGCCGCACCACTGCAGGCCGGGACCATGTTTAGGCAGCCCGGGCTCCTGTTTTCACATCCTGGCTCCTTGTTTCACTTGCTATGGACAAACTTTATGCCATGGACCTTGTTTTGTCAGCCAGGGCTCCTGTTTCCACAGCCCGGGTCCTTGTTTCAGTCATGGACCTTATCCATGCCCCCTGTCTTGTTTTCCATGCACATGTCTATGTTACTCCTGTTATGTAGGTCCTTGTCATTGGTTCATGTCTAGGTTCTTGTTATGTTTCATGTTTAGCTTTCATGTGTCTTGCCCTTTGTCTTGGTTGTATCCTCATCAAGATTTCTCGTGTCCTAGTAATGTTTAGATTTCTTATCATGTTTAGATTTCTTGTGTCTAAGTCATGTTTAGGTTGCTTGTATCGCGTTTTGTGTTTATGCCTCGTCCAGTGTTCCGTGTTTAGGGTTCTCGTGTCTTGGTTGTGTCTAGTGTTTCTCCTGCCCCCGTGGTTCAACTGCTATGTTTTATCGTGCTTCGTGTCCGTGTGTCACTCCGTGTTTAGCGTTAGTCCTGTTGTCTCCAGTATTCCTGCCGTGTCGTCCTGTCTCAAGTCTGCAACCCCAGTACGTGACACACTACTTCCACCACCATATTCACTTTTGTCTAATCTTAGGCATAACATGGGTTTTGGAAAACAACCTATAATATTTGAGGAGTTAAAGGCAAACTGTGCTTCTAAATATTATTTAAAAATTAGACTGCAGCTATAAACAGTGCCTAAAAAGGGCCTGTGTAGATATATCTAATCTTATGATTAGATAATCAGTCCCTTTTATTTAATACAGTGTTCTCAAACCCTTCCTTAATTAACAGCTGCAGTCAGCTATAAATATAAACAGCCTAAAGTGAAAATCTTACCATGACTTTGTGTTGTTTTTTATGGTACATTTTAAATGGTAGTATATCAAAAACTTGCTTAAATCTTAAATATAGATGAAAATGAAGAATCAGTTAGATTAGTTGTAGACATGCTGGATGAATAATCTAAACAGGAAAACAAGGGGAGTGGCGGTTTTAAGAAAGTGATGATTTTTGCCATTTGTTTTGAGTGTAGGGATGGCACTCCATTGGCAAATGATAATTCAAACATATTTTGACTTGGGACATAAACTCACACAAACATCATAAGTGAAGTTCTTGAGCCTTTTAATGTTTTTCCTTCTCCTGCAAAGTTTCTCTTACGAGATTTTGTTACAACAACCACAACATTTTATGATGAAATGTTTTATGAGGTGATGCTACACATTTGAACAAAGTAATCTCAGAGTAAGAGCTCACTACAGCATAAGCTTTGGCCCTCCCCTGGGGCCAGGCTGTTGTGGTGCTCCAGCAGAATGGAGGGGGGATGAAGGAGAGTGGGCTGCAGTCTGGGGGCCAGCCTCTAGTTCCACAGTCTTTGCTTGGCTCAGCACTTTTCAGGCAGGAGAGAGAGTCTTGGCAGCCACAGGCTCTTGAACAATGGCCCCTCTGTTCTCGGACCTCTCGCTGCATGAAAGAGACACCCATTAGCCCCACTGTCTATCTCTCGGGTCAGGCCTGAGGGTCACCGGCAAGTGCGGCTCTTGTTTATGTCTGCAAAGCCAATCAAAACACTCAGCTGAAGCACTTAACTCTTTCCTGCCAATACACATGGAGGAGAGAGGAGGTGTTTGCACCATCAGTGACGGCAAAACTTTAACCTTGTTTTGAATTGTTTAATGAGAGTGCTGCCAAACAATAGGCTTACTGTCAAAGCAGGTGCTCAGTTTATATTGGTAATATGTCAAATTTGCTGCATTTCTAGCAGTTACAGTCATATCAAAAGTGTGATGCAGTTCATGGTGTAAGTAAAAGAGGAGAGATTAACAACAGATAGCCCACCCTGATGCCCTCTTCATTGCTGTATGTAACTTCAACCAGGCAAGTCTAAAGTCTGTTCTACCAGAGTTTTACCAGCTTGTGAACTTTGAAACAAGAGGTAACAACATAATAGACCTGGTGTACACAAACATCACAAAACTCTCACAGATCAGCTCCCCTATCCCTACAATGGTAACTCTGACCAACTATCTTTGATGCTGAAGCAGGTAAAATGAGAAATACCAGGACTGAGGACTGTCAGAGTGTGGCCAAAAGAGGCAATTCCAGCACTTTAAGACTGCTTTGAAAATACAGTGTGATATCTTTAAAGTGGCTGCTGCATATGACATCACTGACTTGCAGGAATATACTGACACTGTTATTAGCTATGTCAATAAGTGCATAGACAATGTGACTGTTGTCAAAACTGTTAAGTAGCATGCCAATCAGAAACCCTGGCTGACTGGTAATGTGTGTTCACTGCTGTGTCAGAAAGCTGATGACCCAGACTTGGCTTGTTGTCAGTTATGGTCTGAAAATCAAGCCACAAAGCCATGTGTCTTTATTGTCCATGAAGTGGATTGCCTGGTTGAAGTTACCTGGTTGAAGTTGATGTTGGAGTTCATTCATAGCCTCCTTCAAAATAGCACTCAGTGTCAAATAACAATGTCAAAAAAACAATGACGACTGCTGTAAACTCCTTTGGCAGGTAGAATGGTGCATTTAGATCTAGGAACACAACTGAATTGCTAGGAGGAACTTGTCTCTAGGCATTAGAGAAGCAAAGATACAGAATAGACAGAAGCTCATTAGTAACTTCATGAACAATAAAGACACATGGCATTGTAGCTTGATTTTTAGACCATAACTGACAACAAGAATGTAGGCTGTATAGACCCCTCCTTTTAGATTTGTCTCCCTGCAAATCTAGACCCTCTACAGTTTACCTACAAAGCCACTCAGACCACCACCACCACATTGCACCTCACACTGACACATCTAGAGAAGAACACCTATGCCAGACCTCCTTTCATCAGCTTCAGCTAAGTGTTTAATACCATAATTCCACAACTGCTGGTAAAAAAGCTGAGGTTGCTGGGTGTGGCTCCTGCAACTGGGTCCTTGGCTTTCTGACACAGATGCAGCAGTCAGTCAGGGTTGGCAGTCATGTATCAGAAACTAAGGACAGGTTTACCTCAGGGCTGTGTATTGAGTGCCCTTTTGTTCATGATGCTCACGAAAGTTGTTGGACTTATTACCGACCACAAGGAGTTCTCCTAAAGGATGAAGGGGGAGCAACTGTCCCACACCTTTCCCTGAGCATTGGCAAAAATAAGGAGCTGGTGATTGACTTCAGAAGAGGAAGCAGGCATTGTCGTCACCATTGACCAATGTTGGCTTTGCTGTGGAGGTAGTCAGTAATGGCAGAGATTTTACAGCAGAGCTGCCTAAGCAGCAACTATAGTAAATAAGGACAGTTGTTATCCATCTCACTGTTTGTTTTCCCTCCTGCCTTTAGGTAAGAGGTAAAGAAGCATATGTGCAAGACGCTGAACAGTTTTTTCCTTACTATCATTAATGTGACGCCTTCTGTTAATATGCCCACAACACTTCCACATACCTTTTTAACCTCCATATTAGCACTGACACTTGAAACCAGTACCTGATCTGACAATGGTCTAAACTGCACATCTGATACAGGCAGTGCACAATAATAGAATGTTGATTGCACTTTAATACTGCTCACGTCTGATAGGTTGTTAGGAAGTAAGTGCACGCTTATGGTTTTAAAGATTTATTTAAATGAACAAACTAACACCAAGACTGAACATAGACTAGGAAAAGAACGAAAACACAGATTATGAAAAAAAATGAGGATAAACAGATAAGTCTAACAGGACTTCAACTACAGATCAGCAAAACAGGGTCTGAGACAACAGGAAAATAAACAATGAACCAACAAGGGCTAAACTAAACACTTGAGACTAAATAGTGAGACAAAACGAGGAACACCTGAAACAGGGAGAAGACAAGAAACAAGAATCAGGTGCAAAGAGACATAGGTGGCAAAGAGACATAGAGACATAGGCGGGGCTAAGACATTAACATAAACGTGAGAACGGAAGCACATGGCAAAGCCAAACAGAAATGAGAAACATGGGCATGACAAGACAAGACGAGATATGACAATACAATCGATCATGCTGCTACTATTTTGCTTGTGGTATATTTTTGCCTATTTCGTGGGGATGTTTTACCTATTTATATGTTTTTATTAACCAGCTCTATAGGTATACAGTATTAAATTTTTAATGTATGCAAATACATAAACGACATGACAACTAAAGATATCAACAGGCACCAGTTCCTCCATTTTTTAAATAATGCACAAAAATACACCCCATTGCTTTCTTCTTTCCTAAAAACCTGAGAAAAAATCCCCCTTAAAACACTCTGTTTCTCTGGCCATGTTACATTACTTTTACACAATGCATGCAAGGGGCGTTTCTGTGAAACTAAACTAAAATTCCCACAGAAACCATATCACTCTATTTTTCAGTATGGTTTAAGCAAAAGCTCTCCCTGAATGTATTACCACTCATGCAGGTAATTGCTGTGTCAACTTAACTGGGATTATGATAGTTATGATTGTTTGTGATGGATCCACTAATAAATGGACTGTTTACATTAAAGCTATATAGTTTGTGTTTCTACATAGTAAATGTACTTCTCTAGGCTGTATTTGAATTGGCTACATGATCTGACATCTGTTCAGATGTGCAAACTCCACAGGAGTCACAGCAAGTTCCACCCAATGCCATGGTAAAGGGGGTAGCGGTTAGAAAAGCTCTTAAGTGTACTTAACTGTTACCATAATCATAATCTGTCTCTTTGTTTATTCTATTTTCATGACATTTTTATGGCTTTGATAAGAGTCATGCCAGGGTAAGACTCTCAGAGAGCAGCAAAAGTTACCATGTCAGCAACTCATAATGATTCCATCCCGTTTTTTAACCTCTAAACATAGGTTTTAATCCTGCACCTTTAACAGAAAGTATGACAGCACCCAATTGGATGTGATAAGTGGAGTAATCCATGCCAATGCAAGCAGCAATAATTTGCCTACTTTTGTGTCATACTATTTTATTTATGGCCACACTAGACTTCTGTTTGAATAAAGTGACTGAAATATTGTGCTGATGGTCTATTTAACTATATCTTAACTTGAAATTCAGCATTCTCCTGTTGCTTTTTATCATGTTTTATTTCATTAGGCTATGAGCTTATAGCCTGTTATGTAATGATCATGTATCCCACTCATAATTTATTCATTCTGAGAGCTTTGATATGAAATGGTGAACTGGAGAGAATCTATCCAAAATAGCAGTGGACCTCCAAATGCCTGCTGGGGGTTTTATTGAAATTGAAGAAAAAAAATCGAAGACAGGAATCAAGGCCCTTTTAAGTTTTGAAATGAACTTACCCTAACAGATTAACAGCAGAGACCCTTACTGTTTTCAAATGGTGACTGAAGACCTACCACTTCACAGTGCACTAAGGACAATAACTACATGTCCCAACATGACTAACAAACATACTACTACCTATACATTAAAAAAGAGGTTTTCTATGTAAAGGATTAGCATCAGGTAGAATCTTGGTTAGACTAGACAACACCCATGTATAAGTAAGAGTGTCTGCCAAATGCTGTAAATGTAAATTTATTGTAGTGGTAAAATAAGGACAAAGTTCAACTCTAGTGGCTATTTTGCCTTATAACACTCTGCATGTACCCCTCTGAAGTAAAAAGTACTTTTCAGGCCAAGACCTTCTCCATACTGCTATAAATAAATGTCTCAAGCAGCATATTCATAGTCATTTCATGCAAAACGTTCTGTAAGACAACTTTTAGAGATGTTTAACATTGCAGACATGTGGTTACTGGCACCACCACTGGGCACATGAAACATTTTACACCGAATCATTCTAAAAAAACTTAATAATGGAATTATGCAATAATGTTTTTAAAATCTGTGGAATTTCAATGTAACTATAAAAGATTATTACCCTGATAAACCCTCACCTCAAATACATTTTCTATCTTTTAGTTTTTCTCAACTACGTTGATGCATTTCTCACATTAGAAGCCTCATTCCCACTACTTTTATTGCAGGGCTTAAAACAGTAAGGACATTTCTCATAACAGTCACCTGTGCAAAATGAACAAAAACAATCAAAGCCTCATTCAGTGTGGCCTAGTGGTTAGGACATTGCCCTGGTTTAATTATTTTATCTAAACCTTAGTGAAAAATGTTTGGACACAAAATATTTAAATATAAGGAATTTATTTAAAACTTTACACAATGTAACTGCTAGAACTGAGAAAAGCAAAATGATGAAAATATATAAGTGTGACATATGTCTTAAGGGGCATCCTGCCCTCATCTCTTATTAGGCCACATCATTGTGTTTATTAAAAAATCTTTTTGCTTGTCGCACCCAGCCACAACAAGCCTCAGGTAGTGATATCCTCACAGCCAGCATCCATAGCTCACAGTAGGGAAATCTAATTATGCGGCTGTTGTTCATACACCTACTACCTCCAAGCAAAAAATAATTCCTCAGCTGGGCAGAGGAACGATGAATACAGTGTCAAGAATGCCATCATAATTATTGGTGGGTTTTAAACCATTCTCTCACACAGTTGGAGTGGTGAAAACTTGCATTGTCCCAAATTACCACATGGAGTGGCATGTTGGCTCTCACAGTCACTCTTTTATTTTCAGAATTAAGGGCATTATAGAGCCCATCTAAGTGGCTTGTACCGTCAAAGTGCACATCATTTTCTCTTCTGTTTACTTTAGGTGATTTTGTGCAATGATGAATGCAGTCAAAGCAGTGCTCTTTTAATC
Organism: Arnoldichthys spilopterus; assembly: GCA_037974385.1. Lineage (NCBI taxonomy): Eukaryota > Metazoa > Chordata > Actinopteri > Characiformes > Lepidarchidae > Arnoldichthys > Arnoldichthys spilopterus. The sequence goes on from JBBPDA010000001.1 coordinate 43,740,335, forward strand.
TTGCTAACAGGATTTTTGTATGTTTACACAATAAATGTACAGTTACTCTCTCACTACACAGAGGAACAGAGGTGTCAGAATGTTCTACAGAAGTCACTGTTACAGCTAACACTCCCAAGACTCGAGCTGTTTCCAAAAAGCTACGTGAATCTTCCTTTCCTCTCGGCTTGCCCTGATTTCACCTGACCTGTCAACTTGTGTACTCCTATGACTGCCAGATTAAATAAAAATCAAGGAAACAAGATATGAAAAGTTTTATTGAACTATTCAGAAGCAACCCATTTTGGATAAGCCAGTAATAAACTTTTTTTCAGGCCTCTTATTGGCCAACATGGCTTTAGGGATATATTGATACCTGTTGGTATGGCATGCTCTCAACGATGCTTGACAGCTTGTTTTTCATGTGGACTGATGTTTTTTAAAATAGTGCTTGTGGACAAGATTTTTTTAAAAGAACAAATGAAGAAAATTCCTCTTTTAAAAAATACCATTGAAGAAGTTGACTTAGCCTCAGTCAGTATTACTGATAGCACTCTGAGCTACATGCTAGCTTAGGTTATGTTAGGCCAATAAGCCAGACAATAACATGCATCCATTCCCCACAGCAACTTTTTCCATCACATATTCTGACTCAGTTTGTTATTGTTTCCCATCTTGCCCACACTTGAACAATAAAAATAGCTGTGGGTGTCCTGCAGTTATTCCATGAGCAATTAGCAAAGTCTGTTAACAAATTTCAACAGCAACATAATCAGCAGAACTGGTTCGACTGGTTAAACAGACCTGAAGAGTGTCAATTCTATATCTCTATTTTTATCTCTCTCTCTCTCTTTCTTTCTCTCTCTCTCTCTCTCTCTCTCCCTCAACATAAGACTAAGTGTTGCCTGGTATGTTTTCTTTCTTTTTTTATTTTTTGACCATATTACATTTATGCAGCATTTACTTTTCTTATCTTCCTGTTTTTGATACCATCAGTATAATGGTGAAACAGAATTTTAAAACACAGATGTGGTGCAAACCATAATTTAAAAGCTGTGGTAGGTTCAGATTTTCTGTTTCAGTAAAATTTAGATTGTAGAATATAATTCCAACTAGGTTTAAGATTCTGAAATACCTGTAAAGACACACTTCCCATAATGAACATCTGGACACTGGAAGGATGCTGATGTTATGCTGATATGGTTCATAATGTCTTAGATTATAAATATTTGCACCAACATTCCAGGCTACGAAGATAGTAGCTCCCAACCACAAACTGCGTAGTTTGGCACACTATGTTTATCTAAGTGTATCAGGAAGAATATAAGGCTGTATTTTTGTAATTTAAACTTAAACTGGAAATATTTGTCCATGTGCCATGCATTTAGCTGTATAAGCATTAGGATATTGACAAATAAAGCAAACAAGATGTGATGGACTTTTAACTTTAATTCAAGAGGTTTAACAAAAGGTATTGCATTCTGCTGTCAGGAATTACAGCCATTTTTGTACTTGAAATGACATTTACACGCAAATTTAAGTGTAAGGACACAGTATGTCTTAATACATTCCAAAACCTTGCTACTACTGAATATTTCCAAAAGTTAAAAGAAAATGCTTGCTGATATTAGATGACATATACTATAGTTTTTTATCAGTACTAAGCTTTATCTGGAAGGCCCAAAGAGAAATTACATAAAGCCCGGGTACAATCTTCTAATGGAACAATTGATACCAAATGTCTTATATAAATATAATACGTATATAATAAGTGACATATATAAAGAGTGACACATGATTGTGAGGTCAGTAAGGATCTCAGTCAGAGTTTTTTCTTTTACAAACTAGGAACTCCATAAATCAATAGAGAAAAAATACAGATGTACATGAAGTATGAAGTGCCTACTACTAAGAATAGGCACAGATGATGGCATTTCATCAAATGTATCATATATTATTAATATTTTAAGAAATGTGAATGGTTTAGATGATTAAGAACTATTATGACAAATAGGAGAGGACTTTTTTGATTGGGTGGCCTAAATATCTTCACTTATTTCTGCATATTTAGTAAGTTATTTAATATGGAATCTAAAAGATATAGATTTGATGTGTACCTGATACCTAAAAGAGATGTGTGACTATAGCCTTCTCCAGGAGTGCAGCTATGCTACAAGGCTGTAAGTGATATTATCGGACATTTATTATTCCAAATGAAAGCACAACAAATTGTTTTTGTATTAATTTGGCTGGTGTAGAAAGTGGGATCATAGAAAATAAAAAAAACCCCAGGATATTCCTTTTAATTGGTGTTGGACTTCACAGTTAAATTTAATTTGATTTTTATTAAGAGTATAATCCTTTTTGCTAATAAAATTAATGTTGGGATATATTTGTATACCTCAATACATTTGGATTCTAATCTGTGTTGGCTCCCAATCAGATTTTGCATTTACTATAAAATACTGTTATAGAGCTATAAAGTCACTCAATGATGCTTATGATGCTTGTTATCACAAAAATAATTCTAGATCGTCACTTATACACTTGTAAAAAAATATCCTGTTGTCTTAAAATGATGCTTGCAGTGTTCGACTTATGTTAAAGTTTTATTTTTATAGCTTACAGTAAGTCATACTGTATCCTAAACTGCACTGACAAGTCTGTTAATGTTAAGGAAGAGTTGGATGTAGATTGAGCGGATTGAGAGATGTTTTAGAGATGTCTTTACAAAACCGAGGTGCATATTGACAGTGTTAGCAACTTTAACTTTAAATGTAAATACTTAACATATCTTGGCTGATAATAGTAAACAAATAAACTTCAAATGAAATTGAATATGTGCCAAACCTCTGCCATTGATGCAAATGGTGATAGTACCATTCTTTCTAGAATATTTCTCTATTTTAAATTTTCACATTTGTGTGAACAGAGATAAGAGGGCAAGAGAGTAATCCAGTGTGGTTTATTACCAAAACTCAAGGCTCAGTTCACAGTGGGTTTCCTCCCACTGGATACTATTGCCCCCTGTCCTGCATATACCATGCCTTGGGCCCGTAGTCAGCTCAGATTGGTTTCAGCCCCACTGTGACCTGAAAGGATAAAGGGGTTTGGATAATGAATGAATGAAAAGACTGGACATGTATAGGATGAGCAAGCAAGACTTCGAGAGTGGATGACAAAACCAGGAAGCATGACTAAGGCAGTGAGGAACTGGTATTAATAAATAGGGGAGGCTGAGTGCTGAGGATGCACTGCCGTGTTTATGACTGTGACACATTACACTTAGATTATACATTACACTACACTCTGAGTCACTTAGATCATGTTTCATGTCCGTTGTAAACATCTTGACTAGGGTAGCACACTTAATACACAATGAAGGATAGGACTCTGTGTCAAAGAAAGAGACGTCCCAAACAAAACAAAGAAAGAAAACAAGAAAAAAGACTTGTTAAGGAATGAGCACAAGGGGAACAAAATGGGCTGCTCCAGCTCCAAGCACAAACCTGAGCATGAACCTGATAATGCTCTTCTATTGTCTTAATTTATTTTAAATTTTACTTTACTGTTATCATGCATCTTTTTTACTTTTCAAGGCAAGTCAAGT
>JBBPDA010000001.1:43751647-43765890 GCA_037974385.1 Arnoldichthys spilopterus
CTCTCCAGATCTACCCCCTATCTAGGACTAACAGAAGGCTTGACTAAACAAATATGTTTTCAGCCTGGACTTAAATACTGAGTGTCTGAGTCCCGAACATATTTTGGTAGATTATTAGACCCTGCTGTGACCTTGCAACGTGGGGAACCAGCAAAAGACCTGACTTTTATTTCCTGTATTCCGATTTTATTCCTAATTTCATTGCTTTTTTATGCTTATTTTATCTCTGCACGGCACATTGAATGACCCCAGTTTATGATAATGTGCTATATAAATAAACTTGCCCTGTCTTGCCTTGCCAATGCAAAGTGACCACTTAGCAAACGTCTATGAAGGTTATTTCCTATGCTAAATAAATATTGCACCCATTCACAACAAATGGCTATTCAAATACTAATTAACCCTTTTTCACATAAATCATAAAATGCTGTGTCCTATTTTGGTGGGCCCTCAGTTGCACTATACATTTTTCCTTTCAGAAACGCTGATGGAATATAGGGAAACCCCCAAGGTAAGCAGGTACCCAAGCTAAGATGATTTCAATCCCACTGGTGGAATAGCTACAAGGGGTCCAGCAGACACCACTTATGTTGTTATGCTGAAGGGATGAAAACAATTACATTAATTCCAGAGTTGGGCCCCCCTATACAAAAAGCAAAAGCAAAGTACACACAGTTTTCATGGGAATTAAGGCAAAGTCAAAACAGGCACCGATATTGGTTGTGACTGTGCAAAAAGAGTGTAATTAACAGCAGAAAGAAAAGGGACATGTTCTAAGCAGGAGCAAAAGATGTGTGTAGCAGTGACTTTGTGCATGCATTGTACTTTTGTATGGTTGCCAGTAAATTGAGGGCATGCCAGCCACTCTGTTTATTGTTCCAAACTGCCTCTCCCCCAGACCATGACTAATTCAGATTCAATTGCCCATTAGGTTTCATAACCATAGTTAAGATTAGAGATAGTTTTGACTAAAGACTCATGACCTGTAGATTCAAGACACTAAAATGCATGCTTTTTTCACTATAGATTATAGAGTTTGTAGATGGGTTTTTTTTAAAAACAAACAAAAAAAAAAAACACTTAAATGCTGATTGTATGTTGATTGTATGATTATATGTCATTTTTCCACTTATGTACCAATGTGATTATTTGATAAAGTAGCCTATTCTTAGCATTTTAGCAAAACTCTTCATTCAGGACTATAAAAGCTGGCTAGCTTTGTTTACCAAGTGCAAACCCAGCACAAGCCTTTTGTTGGGCTACGAGAAGCAGTCACTCCCAGTCTCACAGCTGTGACACACACACGCACACACAAACCTAGTTCGGTGGTGAAGGGGAGGGATCTGAAATCCACCAAGCACGCCATTACAAACCCAGTGAACTCTGTTTTCCCTCTACACTGCAGGGAATTACTGTGCACACAATTTCTGAAGATATAAACCTGCATACAAATACCTAGAAGGTAAACTAATTATATTGAACAGGGTGACTGTACACTCTGGCAACACAGGCAATAGCTTCCATTTATGGCTTTTCCACTGCATTTCAAGATGCTAACTCAATAATGCTAACACATAAGGGAAAAAAAAACTTCTGTGTTAAAGAGTGTCTCTGACTTTAAAATGAAATTGCTCACTTCTCTCTCTCTTCATCTTATTCTTTTTTCAAGAAAGCAAGAGTTGACTTCTCTCACCAGGTTCACCCGGCATGTGGTGAACAATAATGAGAGAAAAAGTTTTGCTCGTGCCGGTGCTGCTGAGAGATCGCGCATGTCTCCAGAGTGAGGTGATGAAAAAAAAGAGCTAATGCCTGCAGGCTACATACAGTCCACTTCAGCATGGCGCTTTATTGGGCCTGCTGGATGGCACACCGAGAGATCAAATTCCCAGGTTTTGTTTGTCTCACTTTGATAAGGAACAGTTTAGAGAAGAAGAAATCAGGCGGAGAATTGGGGTTGGGGGGGTAGTGGAGGGATTAAGCCAAGGAAAGTGTGCAGGGTTTGTGGATGAATATGTTATTTCCAATCATGCAAGGGGTCCTTCTCAAGTTTTGCAGAAAGATGGGGAAGGGTTGCTTTTAGGTTGGTTTAGGTTTTAATCAGAAATAGATTTTTTGCATCATGTTTCAAAGCATTTACAGGATTTAGCAAATGCTTAAATGCTTTGCTCTTATCCAGTGCAAATGGTTAGTTATTTGTCCACTAGAATGTAGCTAGTATGTCTCTTAGCTAGTAAAAATAAGTAAAAAAAAAAATGAGTTGAAAATACTCTTGAGCTAAGATGAAGCCAGAAACATGTCAGTGCTGAGCGGACACAAAGATACACAATACAGTGGGCAGTGGTGGCCTATTGGTTAGGACCTTGTCCTTGTGAACTGATGGTCACAGGTTGTCACTGAGGTACCCTTGAACAAGGTACGATTCCACAACACTGCTCCCTGGGTGCTGTTGATAGCTGCCTGTTGCTCCAAGTGTGCACGTGTGTTCACAATGATATATTTTCAATTTACTTCAGACATAATGGTCATTCCATAAGGGCAATTTCTAGACATTTTTAATAAGTCCAAGATAAGTGTAATTAGATTTTTGAAGGATAAGCTGAAAATGTTAACTGGTCCAATGAAATCAAGGCTTTGACCACTTTGGATGGAATGAACAGGGAGTTCTCAAAGGTCACACTATGATGGCAAGGACTTCTAGTTCCAGGGATGTGACGAAGTTTGTTTTTGACCCACGGTCGATGTCGACATGCATCTCCTTCATTTTAAATGTCTTTGTGCCTCTTTTACCACTTTTTATTTATTTATTTATGTTCTCTGTCAATACATTGTTTCTCACATGCCCTGCAAATTGAGCTCACATCCCCCTCTTCTTTCTCCCTTCTCTCCACCCCTCTACTAGCTGTTGTTTCCCCTTGACAGTTTTGATTTACTCCAGGCTTGGACTGTGGCCAGCTCCTCTGAAACAATCACCCGAGTAGCTGGGCCACTCCTGCCAAGACCTGATGACAATAAACAAAGTTGTAGATTTTGCGCAATCCTCACCTCCTGCAGGTCCTGACAGCTGTGGAACACTACCCCTCCATTCCCACTCCTAGCATGCACCTTTGCTTGAATCCACTTTCACCTCTTCAGTTCACAGCTGCCATTATTACTGCTTTCACCTATAAATGGGATGCATATAGGGTGTCAGGAGAATGAAACGACAAGACTGCGCACCTTAGGGTGTTCAGCTGGGGAAAAACAAAGAGCTTTTTTTTGACTGTTTTAGAGAATTCTGTTGTGTCAGCACTTCCCTGTTAATAATGTGATGCCTTAAAATGAAAGCCTAGCATAGAGTTGAGAAATATGAAATGATGACATAATAAATACATCAAAATAGATAATTCTGCATATACTATATTCCTTTAAAAAGTTGTTTAAATTTAAAATTTATTTTTTAAAAATTCTTAAATAATCTTCTATAATTTCTGAATGTAAATGTAAAATAAAAATAATGGATTCAGTTTTTATAGCCTATTTAATGTGGAGTACACACTGCTTTGAAAAGTTAGACTAGAACAAATAGCACAAAAAATCTTTTGATGTACTTTTTGCTTGTACTGGGTTTGTAGAAGAGGCAGACCTTAAATCTGAACTTGAGAATAAAACATTTGCACAGGAACAATCACACTTTTTGTTGCTGTTGCTATATATGTGATGATGCTAATAGGATGATAAGGAATTGCTGGGATTTAATCAAAAAAACAAATGTACTAATCTCAAGTCAACAGGTCCTGCAGTGAGTGCAACCCAGCAAAAACTAATTTCAGTGATCAGCTTTTTTGTTGTTGTGAATATGAGCTTATTAGTGAAATCAGGTTGCGTTATGCAGGCATTGTGGCTTTTACCACATAAGTGTGACTGAAAGATCAGTGGAGTTGGAAGTCTGAGTCAGATACTCCTCAACTACTGTTTTTATTGCCTTGTTGTGACACGGTAGGCAATTATGTCACAGGCTTAGCCTTATGCCATGTTGTAATCCACTCTGAAAAGCAAAGGCATACCACAATATCAAGGAGCACAACAAGATTAGCATTATCAGAAACCTATGCAATGGTTAGATGACAGTGATCCTAGGCTTTGAGTATGTGTCTGCCATTACGTGTAACAGGCCTTATTCACATTCATAAACAAAGTGTATTTTTAGCTAACAAACTGCGTCATCATGCTTGACAGCTTGTCTGCTGACCCACTTGTTAGAATTGTTTCTCTCATTAGATGGTAAGAATGACTACAAAAGGTCATGAACAAATATCTAGTAGTTAATCTCATACTCACAAGAAAAATCTAACATTTAATGTAAGTAAATTAAGAATAATTAAATAAAATGCCTTTCAAAAAACAAAATCACATGCACCACCTTAATGGCATTCCTAGAAATTCTTATGAACAAACCATAAGTGAAACATGCTTCTATTTATAGTGTAGTAGCACTCAAGATTGGTCACAGTTTTTGAAGGTCTCTGTCAAAATGTTTACTCAGTCCCATCTTGGACTCTAAGAAGAGGACTCAGGATTTTATTTCAAAACCAGTCAAGACCACCAAACTGAGAACATCCCTAAACAAATAAACATTGTGTTTGTCTCACTTCTACTGCAACCAATGACATGACTCATTTCTAATGTGAAACGATGGTTTTCCTGCTGATGACGGTTATGCACCCTGCTACCTTCACACACCCACTAGGAAAGTGAACACAGCTAGAGTTGTTGTCTCGGAGGAGATATCTGCCCATTCTTTTTTAATTTTCTGATTATAGCTAATCATAGCAAATCGACAGGATAGAGAAGCATTGAACACAAATAGTTTATTTTAGCTGCTTCATATTTGTTTTTTGCTTTGCACTTCGGGTTTGCATGTTCCTCTCATTTGTTGTAGGGTGGGACACACACATTGGTACAGTCTTGGTCTCGACTACTCAAGTGATCAGAAACTCTTAAGTTGCCAAGATTTACTTTCTGTTTGCCTGGGGTATAAAGAAGGTAAGGAGTAACAACAAGGACAAATTTTTTTAACCATGCATCAACATGGGAAAGGATGCCATAGGTAGTGCCCAATCCAATGTGGAGAAGTTAAAATGCACCTAAGGTAACTTGCTGCTAACATAATATAGTCATTCAGATGAAAAGGGTGGTAAACAATAGCAGAAGGCAAAGATTTTTTAAAAATGTGTTATATTATAAAAAAGACCAGTGTTTTGCTTTATAGAAAATAGTACTTGTACATCTTAAAGACTACAACATATTTGCTGATAAGCAGGTTTTCGTAGTCCCTACCCCTTTAAAGCTTTTCATAAAGAGAGCATCGACAGTCATTAGCCACTTGACTGACATGTTTAATACTTTGTACTTAAGGATTAGGGTTAGAGCTTATCTTATAGATCCAGTGATAAAAGCAGAAGTCTTTCATGTTTTTACTAAGAAGTCTGGAAGTTAGGGGATGTGGTCAGCCTCTGTCTTGCTTACTTCAGGCTGTCTGCTTCAGAACTTGGTGGTTTTCTTCTGAACAGGCTCAAGGTGTTTCAGGGGGCACAGAAGATGGCAACTGGCAATTTAAACAATTTGAGGATGCTAGTTTGAGTGCAGCTTTAGCTGTTACTTAAATTTTACCAAATTGTTAAATTACAAGCACCACAGGCCCAAGCAGATTAAAAGAATGTTAGGAAGCAATTACTAACTTTGTACAAATAAATGTATAAAGTGTTTGTATTTAAGAAACAGTGGACAGTAATGTGATTAGTATCATAAAATCAAAAGAATTCGAGGCAATGTCTGTAGCAATAGTGTATAAGCTGATTTAGCTGACCAATAGTAAGAGTAGAGAATAACTAACCCCCCTAGTGAAACTCGGTCTATGTGATTGAAGGTGGTGGTTGATTCTCTGCTGTAGGGCCAAGCAGATACACTGAAGAGACTGTGGTTTCAGCAGATAGGTCAGCGAGGTTCACACCCCTTGATTGGTCACTGTCTGAAACTGAAGGCATGAAAATGCAGTGGTTTCACACTTTCTCTACAGAATAGACTTTAAAAATGGCTCCGCTTTATAAAAGATGACTGCTGTGAAGACTGAAGACTGAAAACTGAAGATGCCTGTGATGCAAAATACAACTACAGAATGCCTACCCCTACATTTGCAGATAGATACACTTCCCTTCCCTGCCAATTATGCTTAATGTGGCTGCCGTATTTTCAGTGTAAACACATTAATTGCAAGTCCTGTGTTTGTGAGAAGAGAGCAAATAATTGTGAGCGCTACAGATACTGATCCAAAACAGGAAATAAGACTGGGTGTCACGGATTTTTGTGGTGATTTGAAGGAAGCAAGTGCAGCGCTTACGAAAAATAAAAGGTTTAATGAACAAAGTAGAATTACAAAAAAACAGGGAACTACAACACACTCAGGAAACACGGAATGATGTTAACGAAATGCGACGAGGACACAGGGGTATATATGCTAAACATAAATTGAAAACACCTGGGTAGAAGGAGACTTGGGAAACACAAGGCAGCTGACGGGGGAGTGGCTAAGACGAACACGCGGACAACCTAAACACAGACACATGGACCACATGGGGACGTGTACGTTATGTATTTGAGGTGAGGTAGGAAAAGCAGGCACAAGGCCATTGTTTTGGCAACTGCTGACCTGTCATAATTCTTTAAGCTTTGACAGGATTAGAGAGGCTCTGATAAGTGGTGGGTATTTCGAATGATTACTTTATGGTAGTCTTTGGGCCTGACATTTGTTAATCTGACCCTTTATAATATGAAGCAATCTCTGGGTCAACAGCAGAGATCAAATCAAGGGTATGTGATTCATTCAGTGAGCTGTGAATGCAAAATGTATTCATTTTTAGATAGTAGAGGGGAAGACCTAAATATGTCAATTCATTTAACCTGTACAGGTACTGTAATAGTGGTCTTATTCATCAATGTTAGGTTTTTTGTTGTAAATGAAAGACTTAAAAACTTTAGATTTAAAAGGAAATATCTACTCAGGAATCATTTTATATATATTTTTTTTTTTGCAGTGGGGCCCATAAGACCATACCATTCACTGCTCACAACATAAGGTTGTTTGCCGCATAAGGGACCATATATGTGAAATAGCCATGCTGTTGCACTTTGCAGTCCCATTTATTGTTGTCAGCAGGGACCAAATCAAGAACAGCAGTCACTGAGACTTAGCATACACTTTATCCAGCTGTTTTCTTCTGTTTATCTTCCAGGCATAATGGTGCTTTATTTTGTGTCTGACAACCACACTGAAGGCCTTCTGCAAGCTCTAACAGATCTGGCTCCTGTTCATTTGCATGCTATTGCACCCATTAAAACCATGAATAAATCAGGGGCCCTGATTAACCTACTTATCTACTACACAGTAAATATGATGGTTTGATTTATTGGAAGCAAATGCTTTCAGAATCAAAGAAGACATAAAACTTAGGTTTGCTAGTAATCTTTGGACAGTATATGAGCAGTGGGTATTGAGTGGAATCATTATCGTTATTATGTATTGCAATACACTTCTCACCTCTGAACACCTTTTTATACCCTTGCATTTCATGTGGAATATAATGGCGTCCATCCATCCATCCATCACCTTCCGCTTTTCCGGGGTTCGGGTCGCGGGGGGTAGCAGCTTCAGCAGGGAAGCCCAGACCTCCCTCTCCCCGGCCACCTCCACCAGCTCTCCAGGGGGTATGCCAAGGCGTTCCCAGGACAGCCGAGAGATATAATCCCTCCAGCGTGCCCTGGGTCTGCCCCGGGGCCTCCTCCCTGTGGGACATTCCTGGAAAACCTCCCTAGGTATATGTCCCAAAAGCCAGTTTCATCAGCCGGGGATTGGTTCGCCTAGGCCTCCACCTTTGGCCGCCACCCAATCCACACTGCACTGAACCCCCAACGCTCCCCCTGCGGGTGGTGAGCCCACCTGGGGACAGTCCCATATCACTCCTTCGGGCTGGGCCCGACCGGGCCCCATGGGCAGAGACCCGGCCACCAGGCGCTCGCCCACGAGCTCCTCCTCCAGGCCTGGCTCCTGAGTGGGGCCCCAGTGACCCTGCTCCGGGCAAGGGTGACCCAAACTTTGCTCTTAATTTCATATATATATATATATAATGGCGTCTCTTTGACTATTCCCTTTTAGCTCTCTTTCATCAAGTATCTCTTCTCTGCCCTCCACTCAATACATTCTGAAAGTCTAACCCAAACGCATCAGTGTAGTGCTTCTTTTTTACTGACCACGCTTTGGTTCAAAGCAACATTTTTACTGTCATCTGATTCAGGCTAGTTGCCTTTTCTTTCGTCTTTCTCTACTTCACAAGCAATAGGGTCCAGTGATGTTTTTGAAATTGGTTGCACTCTGGATTTCATTCACATCCGTGTGTTTAGTTTGAACATTTTGCTCAAGAGAAAAAAAGACCCAGAAGAGAAAAAAGGGAGAAAAAAAGCTAAGCTGTTCTGTTAGAGTTACAAACAATAGCCACTGGCTCCGTTAAGCGATTTTCTTGACATCGGGGGGCCAGCAATTAGGCTGTGACTGGACTTGGCTTGACTCCAGAAGTCTAATGTTTGGTGTCCACTGCCATATTCTGTTGAATGCAAACAACATGGCTCCACTAAAGCAAGCCTGACAATCCCACAACCCCAGCAACCCCTCTCTTTTTATGGCATTGGTTTGATTTAAAGGCTCCAAGCATGGCTGTTATTAGGCTGTTTAGATTTTTTTTTTACATAGTTAATTATGCTAGCATGGAAAACAAACATGGCAACGGGTGAATCAAGCCCCAGTTCGATGTCACATGGGACGAATTTATTTGTTTATCTAATGGGGACTCAAGGTTCTCTCCACAGTACCAGCCCCAGGGGTTGTTTGGACAGGGAGAGAGGCAAAAACACAGGTTTCCATAGAGAACTTGTCATGCACTAAGGAGTTTGTGTGCTTCTGTTTTTATTATGCAGAACCTTGAACAGTATATTGTATTTGTGAATCACCGAATAACAGATGTGTTATACTACTAGCAAACTTTTGACTACAAATAACATGGGCTCAGAATAGTATGACAGTCAAATTACTTCTATAGCCTGTCTCACATGTGCATGTGTCCATTGTGAATACAGTCCACAATAAAATGCTGCCCAAAGAAATGATTAATGATAGAAAGAGGTTAAGAAACTATGGGGTACAAATAAAACAACTGAAGAGTATGCCTTGGCACAGCCTAGGTCATTTTAAGGCCAGCAGCTGTGGTGCAACTAAAGCATTAAAACGCAATTAAAGAAAAAAGTTTGTGTAGCTCAGAAAAACTGGAGTTTAACTTTAGCTGGTGATTATGGCTGCCATGTTTTGAAGGAGGTGCTATTTAGGGCTATAAAATATAAACAGTTTGGACTTGATTAGATTACCCTGTTAGGCATGGCTCCCCCCATACCCCCCTCCTCTCTCTCTCTCTCTCTCTCTCTCTCTCTCTCTCTCTTTCTCTCTCTCTTGCTCTCTCTCTTTATCTCTCTCTCCTCTCGCTCTCTCTCTCTTTCTATTTATTATTTATATAAAATGTTTTAAGTTTTACAAGAAAATATTCCAACATTAAACAACCAAACATAACACCCTGCTTACAGATAAAGGTGATAAACAAAACCACAAGGACAAGTAGATTTTCCAATCATTTATTCAATCAAAAATGTCTACAGATGTAATATTCTTCTGTGAAAAGAGAAAACACACTCTTAGCCTCAGTGCTAGTTTTTTTCATACTTCTATGCTAAATTGTTTTAGTTGCAAGATGTCCGAGGGTGACATTTTCTTGCATGTACTGTCTTTTTAAAAATCCCCCCACAACTTTTCTGTGGTGTTCATATCTGGACCTTAACTATGCTATTCCATAATGCTATATTTCTTGAGCCATTCTTGGTGGATTTGTTAGTTTGCTTAGGATCATTATGCTATTGAGAACTCCAAGTCTGGTGTGTAAGGATAGCCATGGTTAGTGGCTCTTTGTGTTTGTGTCTACGTGATTTTTGTATCCCCTGTCACATCTCTTGTTAGGTATCTTGGTCATGTATGTATACCCTGTGTTTAGTCAGTTCAGTGGGAGTTCTTTGTCTTTATCATGTTGATTTTGTCTACCCTGTCTTGGTGTGTCTTTCTGTGAGTCTCAGTTGTCCAGCTTCCTGTTTTGATTAAATAAATGTCATAGCTTGATTCCCTTGAGTCTACTTCCATAACTCAAACCTGACATGGTTCAGCTGCAGCTTTTGAACAGATGACCTCACATTATCTTCAAGCACTTTTTGGTATCATGCAGAATTAATAGATGAATCAGCAAAACCATCTAATGTTTTTTATGAACTGCAACAACTTTTTCCTGGCTTTTTCCTTTCCTCATTCTGATTGTAGACATATGCATGTTCACACCCACAATTAACTGCAGATCTTATGACTGAATGGGGTTCTTGGAGACTTCTTTTCACAAACTATTAGAGTCAAAGACATACACAGCTTTTTCTGGAGGCATTAGCGATTTCTTGGCATGATGATATCACACACTTCAATGGCAGGTTAAACTTTCATCTGCAGGAAATTCTAATTAATGTCACCTAATCTGAAACACCAGCTACTAAGGTTATGGACTGAAGGTGTGATGAATTGTAAGGGTGTACCTTTTTACAGAAATGTGACTGGTCTATTTTTGCTTAATAAAATTTTGTGATTATAGTCATTTGTGATCACATTTCTAGGCACTGTAGCAAAGAGGGTTAAATGTTTGTATGTTCAAATATTTTGGAAAAAAAATATGATTTCCCTGGGATCTGCTTAGTTTTTCACATGAGTCTATATACAGAAACGAATATCAATACCAACACGTTTTATTTATATAGTGCATTTCTGTAAATCAAAATCGCTTTACTGTTTCATTTTACAATTTAAAAATGTGGTAATGAATACACTCAGTGACCTGCAACCCATAGAGTAGACTGTAAACTCTGAAACCACAACATATAAACCAGCTAAAGCAGAACAGGAGTGGATGAGCAAGAAAACATGGATAGAGAAGCGTTTGACGTCAAGCTACAAAGGACACATTACATGAACTCTTGAACTTGTGACAAAAACACAGCCGGAGAACACATTATTATCTCTCTCTTCCCCTCCCACCCAATCCCTCTCTCTCTCTCTCTCTCTCTCTCTCTCTTTCACTTTGGCAAATAGGCCCAATGAAACACTGAGGAATATTTGCACTTCTTCTAGAATTTCAGTCATTGTGTCAAAGCAAGATGTTAAATGCATTACATTTCCTGAAAAAATAATGCACAGCATCAATCAGCAGGTTACTGGGGCTGTGCTTTGCCACACGTACTGCTATCATCACATCTATAAAAACCGGCAAACACTGATACTCTGGGGGTGATGCAAACCTGACATGCAGTGCTGATGTTATCCTTGGTTATCTGAAGAGGTTTACGAGTCAAATAGAAACAAACAAATACCAGGTTGCAGGTTCAAGTCAAGTCCCGGCCTGGGCACTGTTAAGGTACCTTGAGCAAGGTACTGTCTCGCTACACTGCTCTAAGGGTTCTGTTGATAGCTGCCCATTGCTGCAAGTGTGATGGGTTAAATGCAGGGATCACATTTTGTTGTAGTGTGGTCACAATGACAAATAGTCACCCTCACTTTCATATAAATATACATTTTTTAATGATGACAAAAAATTATTAGACAAACAATTGAATTTTAAAATCATCGCTTTCTGTTTTTATTAACAGTTTATTTTACATGGCAATTAGGAAACAAGGCTGTATGAATGTGGCCATAATCATAAAAGAAAAAAACACTGACTTGTGGAGAACATATAAAAACATAAGGTGGTGTCATATATGATTCCATTAAGAAAAGGCATGATACCCTAATATGAACAATGTTTGGTTGTTATTTGCCATTAAAAACTGAGCAGATATTAAAAAAGCGGTTCTAGAAAAGTTACACTTTCCATATCATGAAGAAATATAAACAATCACACAGAATGTCTGTGTGAGTATTCTTGCTTCTTTATCTCTGTCTCCTCCCAACCTTCTTATCTTTCTGTTTTACTCCTAATCAAATTTAATGCTGCCCTTATATAAATAATAGCAGGGAGGCAACAGCTGTGCTGCTTAAACAAGTTCTCCCATCTCTCTCTCTCACTCTCACTCACTCTCTGCCCTCCCGGGCACACAGCACGGTTTCTGCTGACTACAATACAATTTTTTCTTTCACAGCCAGCTTGCCGTTGCCTTTCTAAGGCTGCAAATGAATCATGCTGGCTGCTGCCCCACTTGGTTAACATTACTGTTCTCAGCTGTAGAGTTCATGAGCCAAGCAAGTGTTTGTGCAGTTAATGTTTGAGGCAGTTTCAGACATATTGCTTGCTGCATAAAAACACACCATTCCTGCTGCAGTGCAGTTGGGCTAGTAAACACAGAGGAACATGCATTTCTCTTAAAATAGTTTTACGAAATAGACTGAAAAAAATCAACCTTTACACCATGCTTCCCTCACCACAAACCTAGTCAATCAGCTAAGACATGTCTGGCCCCTGAATGTTGCTTCTTTAGTTTTGCACTGGAGCTACAGTGCTAATCTAGCTAATAAATTAACTCTTATAGCCAGTATCTAGACTAGTCAGTTGGGTTATGACATTAGGTGGGTTTACATGAAATGTAGTTGATCTATGTCAATCATAATCTGCATAAAACCCTAAACCAAATAAAAATATTACACATAAACACTTAAATTGGAATGAAATGGCCCAACAGTTTGATATTTCAAATGATTTAAGATAAGTAGTGCAAACCCTTTCTTAAAAAAGCAAAAATGTTATCTATCAAATTATGGCTGGCTTTGCTCTTTCTGCTCTCTTTAGGTACATTTCTCAAAATGGCAGCTTCTGAGTTTAGGTGGACATCTGCAAACAGTTTTTTGTTAATACACACTGTGAAAGAGCTGATCATTATTGGACCAGATGGACTAATATGGAATTAATGATCTTGATGAAGTTCATAAAAAATAAACAGATGATAGATGTCTGTCCTTAGCTGATACAGTAAATTTTATGTGCCCATGTCACACAGCAGTTCCAATTAAATGCATCAGTGCATGTAAACACCAGACCATATTAAGTCATCCCATGTTGATCCGAAATCATTAATGGGAATGATGTTAATTAGAATGGCAAAAAAGGGTGCATGTAAACCCAGCCACTGAATGGCACAGCATTAGTGCACAGTCAAAACCCAAATGACTAGTCTAGTTATGAGAACTTGAGAACTCAGTTTTTGAGGTGTGGTGATTAGGCATGCAGTGTTATCATAAGTATGTAGCTAAAATGGTAGTAACAGCTATCTAAAAGCCTGATCTTTGGGAATATAGTTGTATCATAACTCTGCTATCTAGTGTCACAACAGCTGCTCTGTAACAGAGTCTGTTGTAATAGGTGCTAAACAAATAAAACTGAATTGAACTAGAACAGCAGTGTAAACATTTGCAGATGTCTTTTGGCTAGCTTTAGCCTGTTACTAAAAATAAGTGCATGTCATGGATGCTGTATATTTGTGTACGTGTGTGTTAGAAAAATAGAGAGAAAGATATTAAAAAGACAGTGTAATGCACCATATTGTCATACTGTCCAAAAAAAAGATCCCAAAAATGTTGTTTGGTATCTAAAGCATTATTACTCCAAGCTGTTCATAGCATTTCTAAAAAATAAAAATAAAAATAAAAAAGGGAAAAAAAATTTTTTTTGACAAGTGTGATATACTGCCATTACAGCATCAGTCAGCTGAACGTTTGTTGATTAGGCAGTCAGTGGGCAGTTCTACTCATGTCTGACCTGGTGAAAGAGAGATCTTACAGGCAATATAAAACCGTAGAAATGGCAGATACACTCACTGACCCCTGTGAGTTATAAAAAGGAACAGTAAATAATAACGATGGAAAAGAATCAAATTGAATCCACAAGTGGACCTGCAGCTGGATCTCGCTCTTTCTCTTTTTTTCCTCTTTCTCTCTCTCTCTCCCCCAACAGGGATACTTTCTGGAGCAAAGCCTGTAACCTGAGATATGAAGGGGTGTGTGTGTGTTTGTATGCAAGAGAGAGAGAGAGAGAGAAAGAGAAAGAGAGAGAGAGAGAGAGAGAGAGAGAGAGAGAGAGAGAGAGAGAGAGAGA
>JBBPDA010000001.1:43770756-43781261 GCA_037974385.1 Arnoldichthys spilopterus
CTATAACAGCATAACTAAAAGGGGAGACCTAGAAAGACGCACAGACATGAGGGCATCCTGGGGCATAAGGCAGCACACATGAACATGTCATGTGAACCATGTGTTGTCGTGAGATGAGTCCACATTTCTCTTTGTTTTCAGAAAAAAATGTGAATTGTGCTCTGTGTGCCAAAGATGAAAATGACCATTCAGTTTATTGTCAGCAAAAGGTGCAAAGGCTAGTATGTGCGATGGTATGCATCAGTGCCCCCAGCATGTGTAAGTTGTATGTATGTGAAGGTAACATTGACTTTGTTATTGATATTAGGATTTTAGAGAGACATATGTTGCCATCAGGGTGATGTCTCTTACCAGGACATCTATGCTTATTTCATGCCAAACCACATTCTGCATGGGTTACAACAGCATGGCTTCATAGAGACAGAGTGTAAGATCTGTCGCCTGTGGAAAATGCATGGTGCATAAGGAGAATTAGACAATAGCAATGGAGGACTGTGGAGCACCTGAGATCTTGTACAGTAAGCAAGAATGGACCCAATTTTCTAATTTAAAAACTACTACAATTAGTATCCTCAGTTCCAAAATCATTAAAAAGTGTTATTTAAAGGAAAGGTGATGTAACAAACTGATAAACATTCCTCTGTCCCAACTTGTTGAGTATGCTGAAGCGAGTATGCTGAAGGCTGAAGTGCAGCATTAACAGGTTTATTCCACAAATCCAAAATTAGTCAAAAACAAGCAAAGGTTAGAAATCTCAGAGAAAGAAGTCATAAACAAGAAGCTTTTATAGTCAGCTAGGCAAAACAATGCTTTACACTGTCTATACAGCACTTGTTGCACTTGTTTTAACTCACTCATCGCGGAACATGTACACAAGGAACTGCTGCCACCTATTAATACTGAGAACTATTATTATTATTTATATTTATTTTCCTTATTCTCTTTTTCCATTTCTCTTGTTTGTTATTGCTTTTCGGTGTCGACCAAAGGAGGATGGGTTCCCCTTCTGAGCCTTGGTTCCTCCCGAGGTTTTTTTCTACAGTTCCTATGAGATTTTTCTTGCCTCTGTCACCTTTGGCTTGCTCATTGGGGGCTTTGCCCATTTTCTGCAAAGGGAAAATCAGTCGTTTAAAGCGCTATAGAAATAAACTTGACACTTTCTGTTATATATAGTTAGAACTCAGGTGAGGCTGATCTGTTTGATTTGCAGTGAGCTCGAGCCTTAGACTGGACTTCTAAGATCCTCACTCCAGGGTCTTTCACCATCAAATTCTAAATTTGAGTATATTTACAATCTACAATTAAGTTGGTCAGTAAAACTACTGTAAAACATTCCTTTGTACTCTTGTCAGTTAAAAAAAGGTTCATGTGAATTTTACAGATTTCTGTTTTAATTGGATTTTCACAAATATCTGTTTTTTTCTGGAAACAAAGTTTGTCCATTTACCAGAGAGTTGCCAAAGTTTTGAGAAAAGCAACAAAATTTGCACTAACTTTAAGGCATAGTCCACACCAGCACTGAATGAACAAAGAGACTTCATTTATTAAGACAACACTCTCATGTGAAACAAAACCTCCAGTTCAGTAAGGTTTGACATGATCTTTTGAAGCCATTAGAGAAGACAGTGACATGGGCTATGCAGCAGTGTTTGGTTACAGCTTGTTTCTATGAAGGGGAGGTCGACGCTCGCCTCTGGTTTGTTGTGTCTTACAGACAGACTGTCTAACAAGGAGAAAAACAAAGGAAATTAGACATTTGCCTTTAATTAGTGTAAAGATTTCTCTGACAGTCAAATTGCATCCGCCAGTGCTTCTTATTGTCATCTGGCCACATCAAGCAGGCCTGAAATCAGACCTTTTTCTTTTCTTCTCCAAAATTTCAAAAACACATTTTCCTAAATAAACTAATCTGGTATGCCTGTGCCCATAACCCTCCACCCCCCATTAGCTTCCGACCCTTTTTCATTCACATATACTTAATAACTTCTGAGTCATGCTCATGTATTACTCACTGGGGAGTGTTAAAATATGTTTAATATATAAGACTGCTTCATGTTTCCATGAAACTTTGCACAGTTCATGCAGACGATTGTGCTTCCATACTCAAGCTACAACAAAAGTTATTAACAAAACAATTATAATTAGAACTGACAGGAACCAGGTTATGTCAGTGGGTCAGATCGCAGATGTGCAAAGGCTTTTTTCTTTAACTGCTGTTAGCAGATGTCACCTATGATGCAATGAGATGCAAAAATTTACTAACACTGAGTATCTATTATAAAGTGCTACTTAATTCATCATATCATAGTTCATTCATAGTTAAAATTCATTGTATAACTAATCACTCAGCCTGGTGCAAGAACTAAATCATGACTGCAGCTCATCTATACTGCCTCAAAATATATTAACTAAAGAAAATTGCATGTGTAGTACATCTGTTCAAAGAGCTACATATTCAACACACAACATACAGCTCATCACTTAAGTGCAGCTCATACATAAAGTAATGCACGCAACTCCTATATGCTAATTGATATAGCCTTTTATATCAAGCAGGCAATATAGTTTCTCTTTGATTTCTTATTACTATTTACTTTTTTACTAATTTTCACTACAGAAGCCTGTGCAAAATAATGGATTTAGTGGACCCTGATATTTCATACCTGGGACACTGACCCCTTGACATAGTGCTTGCTTGTAACTAACAATTAGTTACAAATGTTAGTAATATTACCCATGGTGATAGCATATGCTTCGGGGGTAAGTAATGTTCTATGTATATCACATTTTACTGATTAGCCATATATCAACTCTTTGTAAACTGTATACTGCTCTGTATATGTATTGTATATATACTCTGTATTAATCATATACACTAATCAGTGGGTCAGGTTAGTGAAGTGTAAAAGCATTTAACAGCTGTTTGCAGCTGTTGCCTCTGAAACCAGATGCAAACACACCAATCTCTTATTAACAATTGTTGTTTGTTGTTATTAATTGCAGCATATTGACTTGTGATTGTTATCTAATTTCAGTAACTATAACCATGGCAGTAACAGTGCATGTGCTTTCAGCTTCAGTGGCCATCCATGTACACAACCCTTTTTTCTAAATGTATATCTGTTGGTCATAAAGGCATGATGTTCACACACTTCCTATGGTATTGTGTTGGACTCCAGGGGTCCGTGCTCTTTGATGTCCGAAGAGATGCCCGTTGTCCAGAGTGACTGCCAGGAAACTCCGAGTCTTGTCTGTCCCAGAGGAGCCTCGCTTGCTGTCGAGCCGAGAAGGATCTTTTTGATGTTGTGAAGAGGGGGATACTGGCTGTAATTTCCCCTTTCATCTGCTTTTCTTCCAGGCTCTGATTCATCTCCTCTTTGGCAGGGTTGCCAGCCTCTTTGGCAGTTACAAGAAAAAAAAATTAATGCAGCTTTTAAAAATAAGCAGCACCCACGGGAGGACAGGGAAACATGGGAACAATGAAGTCCATTTGAAGAAGTTGAATGGGCATTTTGCAGACTAAAGAAACACAAGGGAGGTCTTTGCTTTCCTTATTTCTAGCTGAAGGTGTCTATTGTAGAGGAATCAGCAGTATTTTATTACACTGGACCATTTTTAACTAGCAAACATATCATAATATACACCTAACATACACAGCATCTCCTAAACAAGACACGTCTGCATTGGTAGCACAACGTTGGTTATCACTGGCCAACTGCATGCTTCTCACAAAAATGACTGTCACACTGCTAATTGTGAGATACTAATTTGCTGTGCTCCAGATGTTTAGCTTCAGCTCAATAACATTCTCTTTTAAATAAAAACAACACGCAGAATCAGAAATAACTGCTCTGTCTCATGAAGTTAGCCTGACTCGCTCTTTAGCTTAAAAAGTAGTTTAGTTGACGTATATATTATTAAGTTCACTAAACTTCAATTTACATCAAACATAGATAATTTTCTATTAACTTACTTTTAGAAGTTCAATGAACTGCAGATTTTAACATTTACACATTTGGAAGACGCTCTTATCCAGAATGACACATGATTGAATCTTGTTACAGCTACACAGCATCAACTGCCATTGTTCCTACTTATACAGCAAATTGAAAGTGAATTAACCTTGAGATTACCAGATTAAATTAAAATAGTTGTGTAATAAGAATGAATTCTAATCCTAACAGTGCATTTATGAAATAATTGCAGTCACATTTATAAAAGCTTATTACAACAAGCGCCAGTTGTCATAAAGACAATTTTGATGTCATTTTACCTCAGAAAACATTATGAAAAGTGAGGCTTGTCAGAATATGCATTTACAAAATGTGGTAACACTTTACTGTAGGGTAATGTTCTTAAGGCTACATGACATATGTAAGTCTTTAATGACCATTGCCATTGACTTATATTAACATTTATAAAGGTTTATTCCAACAAGCGTCACTCATCATCATCTGAATAATGTGAATCGTCATAAAAGACTTATGTAGATGTCATGTAACTTTATGAATGGTACCTTATAGTAAAGTGTTACCAAAATGTTTATGTAGTATTATTTTTAGTTGTCATGATGGTCTTATGCATATGACACGTAGTTTTAAGAATACTTTAGTTGGGACCGTGTATATCCTTAACTAGAGTTGTGTTTGGCCAGGCTTTTGCTTGGTCTTGGGACCCTGCATTGCTCATGCTCATTGCTAGTGCCTAATGTAACTTTAGGCCAAAATTCTTTAAAAAAATAAATAAAAAAAAACTTTGTGCACTGCAAACCTAACATTGCCCAGTCCTCCACAAACAGTGAAGCAGTAAAGTATGAGGCTAGTAGCCTCAATGCTGTGGTGATCCTTTTCCTCAGCAGGGATATAGTATATTGAAGGGCTGATGGATGATGCAAAATGCAGGGAGATGCTGCAAGACAACCTGCTTTAGTTTACTAACAAACTGCCAAACATCAGGCCAAAGCAACACAGAGGTGGCTAAACAAAAAGTTGAATGTTTTATAATTGACAATAGAAATCCTTTTACCTATTTGTGTGTTTTGTTGCCAGTTTAGCTGCTTTACTTATTGGATAGTTCAAATTAATAAGTGAAAAGTCTGATTCAAGACTGATGATGAGTTATTTCACTGATTTATGCTACATTTTCATAGATTCATGGCTGTCTCTCAGTTTTGTGGTGGCTAAATGTGTGACTGAGGATGCACTCACCTAAATGTCATTTAACAGTCAAAACTAGAACTATGTGAATGAATCTTTACTTGCCTCTTTTTTACTGTATGCCATATCTTTCTCTAATTTACATGGCTTCAGTCTTTCAAAGAAAACGAATGACTGAAATCGTCAGGAGAGTTTGAAAGTCTCAGGTTCAGTTAATGTTACCAGGGATTCATATATTCAGCCAAATATAAATGATATCATTACGTAATTTATTTTCTAATCATCTTGTGTTAAACATTTTGTTTAAAACAGGGATAAATTAACCTCTGTGTTGTACAAGTGTGTTCTGGAACCCAGGGGTGTTTGGAGCAGTGGTCTTTAAACCAGTAAGGAGGGCCTGAGGACCCAGTGAGAAGACTCGGGCCAAATGGAATACAAAACTTTCAAATACAAAATAAGGAACCAAAACGGTACATACTGAAAAATAACTTCTGTATCTGAATTATCCTGAACAGTCCTGAATTTAGGATAGTTTTACTTGCCAAGTTAATCCTCTGAATTTTAAATGCACCTACACCTTTTGCACTCTCCCTGTACACCCCTGGGTAAAGACTGACATAAACAGGTGTTATGTGTTCACCTGCACTCAGCACTGAGCTTTTAACAACCACCCTTATCTAACATATTAAGCTTTATGCTTCAGTGCCACTGCTTTAATAGCCAAAGAAAAGCCACAGACAGCCATGTTTGTCTTAGTGTTTGCCAAAAGGTAGAAGTGGGATTAATGGTTTACAGCTCCCTGTTTAAATAAATGACATCTTCTTGAGTAGACAAACACTTTCAGTAACCAATGTTCCATAAACGATTCGATATGAGTCAGACAAAAAAAATAAAGAAAAAAATAAAGAAAGAATACACCCCAGGGCTACACTACTCTTTGAGCCAGAGACAAAAAACAGCTGCCAAGATGTTTCTCCCTAACCGTGTGATAAGAAGCACAGTGTAATTTATTATAGTTAATGCAAATAACACACGGTGCACCTCAGCCTGCTGTTTAGTCCACTCAGTTTGATCAATCTGTGCTTCATCTGCTGCCTACTTAAGCCATTTGATTGCTTAGGTGACGCTTGAGGACACATGCTGTACAGGGTCACGTGGGATTTTAAAGCCAGCCGTACACTGTACAGTGTTTCTTGCTGACAGCTCACCTGTGTTTGGGTTACATATGGTCAATTTGTATGCTCACAAAAAAATCAGCCAAACAGAGATGTCAAGGATCAACTATGGATTTGTTTCTTTGAGCTCTTTGACACACACATATATACAGCTATCACTTTTACACTGTGTGCCACTGTGCAAGCACAGTGTGTATGTAAATCATGAAAGAAACTGGCAATTGTAGAGTCTGACAGGTCTGGGGAAAAATGTTGGACATATTAAGCAAATACTGTATGTAGCTGTTTAAATATTTGTCTATTTTTGACAGAGTATGAATTTGACTTAGTATTTAACATAGGGGTGAGCAGTAGGATGACATTTTGTAGTTATTGTGATAATAATAATATCTTCAGTGTTTTCAGTATTTACAGAACACTTGCAAACTGCATGTTTTATTACAAAGAGAACACAGTTTATGCTATTTATTTAAAGTGCAGGACAGATTTAAAAATTGTATTTATAATTGAAAGCTTATCAAATCTCAGAAAAACAAAAAATGTTGTATTGCTTATCCTGTATCATAAAAAAGTCCTGTTTCCCCAGTTCTAATTCAAGTTTAAGCCAGACTATTAGATTCTGACGATCAAATGTTCTAGATAATTGTTTGACACACCACCAAATAAGCTAACTTTTAGTTTGTCTGTTAAACCAGGTACTTTCTACTAACATATACTCAGATTGTGATTGTGTACCCCTACTTACGTTAAATTGTTCTCTCATTTTTCACCCCTGTATGCTATCTAGCCTCCAAGTGTGTAATTTGGCACCACCAATATAATCAAAAGGCATAGACAGAGATATTGATTTGTGAGACTGTCGGGAAAAAATTCCTGCATAAAAATCACTTTGCAAATTCCAAAACCCTGGTAACATATATAAAATAAGAGATATAATAATAGCAATAGCGTTTAATTAGTAATAAAATCTAGACAAGAAAAGAAAAATATGTATTGCTTATTTAGTTTATTTTTGCTTATTTAGTTTAGAAACCTTTAACTTTTGTGGGTTGTAAAGAATTGTTTGCAGTATAACTGATGTTGTCTTTGTTGGTTTGCAATACACTTTACATATTAAAGACTAGTTTATTGTAAATAAAGGCTTTCACATATTTGTGACGAGTTCAGGAATTTTCAACAAGTTGTGCAGTGTCCACTTGGCCTAACCTGCTTTAAATCACTCATGCTTCCCTCTACAGCCTGAGGCTGCACTCATGAGTGCAGTGAACTTGAAGCAGTGGAACCTTGAGAACATTATCTTGGTCAGTGTTCTCTCTCCTTCAGGCCATAGGTCAGGGTTCACTGCAGTCTTTGTAAGCCCAGAGACCATGGTCATATATCAGTCAGACTACAAGGCAAAGCCTCAGTGCTAACGCACCATATTCTGTCAATGTGCTAAAGGCCATGAGAGAGCTTTGAGAAGCTATGAGAAGAACTGAACCAAGCAGTATGCTTTTAAAGTTTCAAAGAGATGAAGTCCTTCATCAATTAAATTACTGCTAGTTGATCAGCATTATTAAATTACACTGTAATCTCAATGCATTGTAAGAATTATACGCATTTAGAAGTCACTCAGGAGTCATTAATACATTTTCATTAACATTAATTAGTTAAGGTCAAGGTAAATTGGAGATGTTTCTGCTGTACTGTGGCATATTTCTAAGTGATTCACAGTATTAGCTAGCTGAGAAGTTGGATGATAGGCAGGGTTTAAGAGTTTTTCACACCTGCTGGTGCACAATGTCAAAGATAAGAGAGAGCTCATGGTGTGAGCTTTCTGTAGAGCAGTTTTTATATCCTACAATCAGCTATACATGGCCCTGGGAACACCACTGCAATATCAGTCTACACATATTAATGAGAATTCTTGTCTGCCACCATGCTTGCTATCACTTTCATTCATGCCATTATATATTAAAAAAACATGTTTCCATCACTGCTTTTCACATTTCTCCTTAAGTGATAAACTCCTTATCTATCTCATCCAAGCATAAAAACTTATTTTGTGATATTTAGGCTTTTTTTTTTCAAAAAACGTCTTTTGATACATTTAGGCATTTTCAAAAGAAATGAAAGTTTGATCGAAAACCCTATAATGATAATGTCTCAGCCTTCAGTTCTTTCCAAACTCTACAGGTGTTTCTTTGCCCACCTCCCACTTTGTTATTAGTATTGTATTATTATAACAATGTATCATCTATATTACAAGAATAAGAAATCTTCATCTTTGTCTAACAAGTAAACCTGGTTTAGTATAATCACAAGGAAAAGGTTAACATGTCAGCTAAAAAGCTTCCACTTTAAACCTTCGGATAAACTGCACAATAAGCATTTAGATCAAGCATTCAACACAGACACTACATTTCCCATCATGCACTATAGTCTACCCTTTAAACACTTTCGGTTTCCATAGCCAGGCTGTAACTGAATACGCAGGTAGCAGGAGGTTGCTGTTGGTTAGACTAATGCTGACATGTATGCTAAAAGCTAACTAAAAACACTTCTTATTCAACTGTTTAGTTAACAGCTTTAGCAGTGTAAGTAAATTTAACACACCAAAGGGTTAATAACTTCTCTTTTTGCAAGCTTGAGTTATGTAACTAGAATGAACCTGTGGCAGAAATATAATATAATATAATATAATATAATATAATATAATATATATTAAAGCATAAAAGACTGTATTCAAATCAGTAAAAAAAAAAAGCTTTTAATTGTACCTAGCTAGACAATGTCTTTTAGTTTTCTCTTAATTACTTGATGACAAGAGAAGAGGTGCAGCTGTGCCCACATTATTTAGAGTGTGCCCTGGGACAACTAGAAGTCTCTAACAGCATGTAGTTTATGTTTTATGATATATATGTTCTATGTTCTAGATTAGTTCATACATCTTAACATGAAAGGTATTTCCAGATATTTAAAGGTGCATTACCTGTGTACAGTAAGGTATAGCCTGACAAAGATGACAAATGCAGTAATTCATTAATAAATCATGGGGCTTTAGTTAGCAGTGGCCCTAGGCCATAACTTTTTGACACTGTTCTTTCAATGAAAGACTATAAAGATGCAGGGAGAAACTTGTAGAGGTTCAAGAGATTAGACAGTTATCTAGAGCTTATACTAGGCATTGCTAATCTTAGTTTAAGGCTTTGTTTCCAGTACAAGAACGGATTTAACTAGTAAATAGTGAACTTTCAAGAATAAGAACATTTTCTAGGAGTTGAACTGTGAACCATGCTTACAGGTTGCTGAAGGAGGTTTTGGGTGGCCTTGTGGTCTGCGGTTCAGGTCAAAGCAGAGGATGAGTTCACAGGTGCACATCCTCAATCTGCAGACTCTGTGGTTTTTAGTGAAGCAAATACACAGCTGTGTCAGCTTCTGCCAGGAAAGGCAAGGCTAAGGAGAAAAGGCCAGAGACAGCTTTGAAGGCGAAGAACGTCTTCTCTTTCACTTGTTTCACTTGACACTCACCATGCCCATATGAGTGGCTTATACTGGCAAAGACTGCATATACTTCCTCTAACCTAAATGAAACATGTTAAACCACCTATGAGGCCACAACAGCTGGGCCTACTCTTCAAACCGCCTGAACACTTTCATTTAATACCACATAAATCAGCCTTTAAACCAAAGCTTTTAGGTTAGTTAGACCTCAAAAAGGACATTGCCCCACCAGCCAGTCTTTACCATCTATAATATATCATAAATCTTCTTTAGTAATATTTACCTTGTTTTTGATCTGTCTGGTTCACCTTTAACCCCTGGAGCTGCTCAGTGCCCTGGGTCAGGGTTTGACCTGGGTCTCCTGGCTCCTTCATCTTCTACACTGATACAATAATGTGCTGCCAATCACATGCGGGACATGCTGCTTAGTGTTATCTGATTGACCAGATTAAGCCTAAAGACCTGGATACACCAAAGAGATGCCAACAGTCAGTCTGTCAGGAGCCTGATGACTACTTGTTGAAAGTTGTGTGTGAAAGCAGTTAGTAACAAAACAATTAGTTGATTACAGGGTCACAATTTATTTTAATAGTTCACTATAGAAATATATAGACATATACACGTGGACAAAATTGTTGGTACCCTTCAGTCAATGAAAGAAAAACTCACAATGGTCACAGAAATAACTTTA
>JBBPDA010000001.1:43788063-43801525 GCA_037974385.1 Arnoldichthys spilopterus
CAGTGGAGAACCCCTGACTGTAAAAGTGTGTTTTGGTTCTTTCTTGTCACCACTCAAATAAAGTTCAGAGAAATACTCTGTTAGTGTGACTAGCAATGAGTAAAAGCTATTGTGGACCAAGTAGAATGAACTTGATAAGAAGAATAGCAGGTCTTTTCTCGCTTGCTTTTCATCAGAGCACAGAACGCTTTTACTCTGAACGTCTAAATTTGATTTCATGTTAGCAACACATCCAAATCAGCCAAAAGTTTTGCACAAGAAGAAACAATGTTGCATAGTTACAAACAATAGCTGAATTTTGAAGCTTAAATGTTGTCTTGATTTTTGTCTATTTGCACAAGTGTGTGACAATAAAGGTGTACAGTTTCAATTGAAGGGGCATAAGTTTCCTTTACTTGTTAGCCACTGAAGCCTTGTAGCACCAGAACAAGCCTAAAGAAGCCAACTTCAGACTAAATTGTCTTGTCTGACTGACTGTATTTATAAATTGGGTAAATAAGATTTTTCACCAAACTATTACTTTAATATCCAAAACCCACAGCATATTTATGTGCATTTGGGAGAAGCTTGAAGGCAGTAGTGGAGCGTGAAGTGTTAAGAAACAGCCTCGATCAGGCCATTGCTCCATTAAAACCATGTGTTTGGGGCCATGCCACAGGCAACGAGTGAGTGAGGGAAAGAGGTGGCAGACCTGAGGCCAAACAGGCTGCTGGCAGTGATGGCTGCTTGCTGCTTTCAATCAAAGAGAGAGAGAGAGAGAGAGAGAGAGAGAAAAGAGAGAGAGAAATGACACGGAATAATAATCATAAAAAACCTTGAATGACCCTGGCATGGGTTAGTGCTGCAAAGCTGGAAATCGCATTTGGACATCTCCAGCTGTTTGTGAGGCGAGCTCACAATTCAGCAGGTGCAGAATAATTACATTTGGGGTTTGTGGGGTGGGGTGGGGTGGGGGGTGGCGGGGTAAAAGAAAGACTTAGACTGCAAGAAGAGATATCACATAAACTAGGGAAGGAATTGCATGGCCAGTATCAATATTCATCCATTTATTTATTTTCCAGACCACTACTTCCATTTCGGGTCACAGAGAAGCCGGAGCCAATCCCAGCTGACTATGGGCCTAAGGTGGGGTTCACCCAGGATGGGAGGCCAACCCATTGCAGGGCAACGCAGAGACAAACAACCACCCACCCACACACTCACACCTATGGGCAATTAAAAGTATCCAATCAACCTATTACAAGCCTCTGACAATGGGAGGAAACTCACCTGAACATGGGTAGAGCTTGTAAACTACGCACAGAAAGGCACCCATGGATGACCCAGGGATCAAGCCCAGGACCTTCTCACTGTGAGGCGATAGTGCTAATCACTGCAACACCATGCCGTCCCAAGTATCAGCTTGCTAATTTATGTTGCAAACTAAATAGAAAAAAATAAATGTAGTAATTTCAATGAACAAATATGTGCAGTAAAATACAGTATCATTGTCCACCTGCATCTTTCCTATTCAAATAAGCACATTCTTCTGTTCGCATGGACTAAATGCATTGTTTTAACACAGAGGCAAGAGGCAGCAGTGAACTTGGCCTGTATGCCAAAAACAAAACAATATAGACTCACAATAGTTGAATACAACGTTCCTTTCTGTTCAGGAGGAAGTCAAATGAAAGTGAAAAGCTTTCATTGGGTACACACCCAAGAACCACAAGGAAATGTGACCTCTGCATTTAACCCATCACATGTGCACATGTCAACAGCGCCCAGGGAGCAGTGCAGTGGGATGGTACCTTGCTCAAGGAGATACCTCAGTAGTGCCCGGGCCAGGACTTGAACCTGTGACCTTCAGGTCCCCAAAGGCACCATCCTAACCACTAGGCCACCACTGCCCACTACAAATGGGTCCACATACGCAAAATTGCAGAAAACACATAGGAAAGGAAGCTTCATTTAGCTATTCATATGCAGCCTGGACCTATCCCTTGTTGTGTTCCAGTCAAACAATGACTGAGTACTTACTAAGCATTTAGTGCTTACTAAGATTACTTTAGTTGAGTAGATGGTGCTTTATTATGGCCCATGACATATCTGTGTATACACTGCTAAAACCACCCCCAAAATATGGTCTGATCATTTAAATCTCAATGTGTCCTCAATGCTGTAGTGAGAATAGTTCACTTGTGATCACAACACCTAAAACGCATGTTAATACAAGGTGTGAACAGGGGCAAAAAGGAGGTGGAGTTCATAGAGCAGGCAGTGAGTGGAATTTTAAGGCATGTATGGAAAGTGAGTGCATTGAGTGCTACACATTGTAGGCCTTATTCACACCTGGTGTTTGCATTCATCTTGAATTCAGTACAGATGTGAATAAGATACAGTGCATCACAGCATTGGGATCAGATTATTTAAACCACTTTCACAGGTGGTCAGGGATGCATATAACCAAATCACCTTAGCTAAATGACTTGACTTGACTAAGCTTTAGTCTTCTCGTCACCCATTTTTTTACAAGCTATGTTAGCAGCCCATGCAATCTGTTAGAAAGAAAATTTTTAATATGTTTTACATGACCATGCAATGAACACGCCATGGTTTACATCATATGCTGTCATTAGATGTCATGACCAGTTACCTCCATAAATATAGCTTGTGTCAGGACATAAGCTACAATGTTGGACATTATGACAGTTTGTGTTCAATGCTAAATTAATGTTGTGATCAAACATTATAGTAAAGCTTATGACAATTACAGGTAATAGAGATACGGCACTGTCATAATAATGGGCATAGTGTAAACTGTATATAATCTGTAATGACAAGTACATTATATAGAATAAAAATCTTTTTTAGACTTAGTAACATTACTAATTCCTAATTAACATGGGTCACTGTGCGTTAAAGATATACCAGTGTTTTAGTGTTGCAGTAAGTTTGGTCAGATGTTTTAAGAGAGACATAGCCCCAAAGGCCAATAGGAATATGAAATAACAGTGACACTAAAGCAGAAGGCCTTCACTGCATGATTAAAAACCATATGAGGAAGGCCAATAACAAAGAGGGAAAAAAGACTCATTTCAGACATTCACTGTTTTTTTGCTCTTGCAGGCCATTATGATGACTAGAAGACATTGCTTTTTTGAGACCACTTTTGTGGTTTCTCTTAAAATGGATCGGCAGTCATATGGGGACATTTAGTTTCAAGCAGCCTAAATAGACACTTTTGCATGTGACCTTAGCCATAGTATTTTAGTTTTTTTCCCCACAGAACCTTGCCGATGCAGTTATGCCAGGACAGGCCTTCAGTTGTAGGTGCAAGTAAGTCATGTCTTTGCCTTTTAGTGGTAGACTTAGAAACCAATTATACACAAACCTTCTCTCTCTCACACACACTCTCTGCACACGCAAACACACGCATGCTTGCATGGACACATAAACACAAGCACTGTCCCTGGAGAGTAACTGGCTCTCACGCGAGCAGTTTGAGTGTGTGTCAGTGCATGAAACGGGCATAGAGCCAGAGACCACAAGAGTTTCTCTCAGAGAGAGGGAGAGAGAAAGCGAGAGAGAGAAAGGGGGGAGGTGGGGAGGCTGCAGGTGTTCTTGGTTGAGGGCTTGATGGCTGGGGGGGTTGGGAGGAGGGACTGAAAGAGAACTCTTGGACTGGACAGCCACAAAAACCCAAGAGAGTAGAGGGAGAGAGTGCGAGTTAGAAAGAGAGAGAGAAAAAGAAGGTTGAGTGAAAAAAACAGCAAGACACAAACTCAACACAGAGCCTTCATCAGCACGCAACTATAATGAGTCCAAAACACACATACACACACACACACACACACACACATACATACAGTCACCCACACATACATACGCTCAAGTGCTACCAGGAATAGAGGAAGATTACTTTGTCAACACAGGGTAATGAAACATTCAAGCACTGTTCAAATCTTACAAGGATTGAAGTTAATCGCTATTATTCATAAGCAGTACTTCAGCTGAACTGTGAAATGCTGCATTATGAGCACACTAGCATGTACAAAATAAAAATAAAAATGTGCAGTACTGTGCAGAACTCACAAAAAACTATTTATCTCAGAAGAGTGTGTTTTGGATAGCAACAACACTATACAGCATGGAATAAATATGACATTAACACTGTAAAATGTATATATATAAAAAATATAAATACTGTGTAATTAACAGTAATATTAATTTTACATATGTAATACACTGGTTAATAAAGATCTCAACCTTACCTTGTGGCATACAGGGTAAGAAAAAAAGCACGCTAGTCTGTTTGCGACAACTCAGCAAGTGATGCACTTTGAGGCAAGTGTGTTATGACTGTCATGCACTTGCACAATGCTAAACTGGTGTCTATGAGCTTCCATTACTTGTCAGCCACATTAGCAATATAGCTCCAGTGTAAAACTAAAGATGCCAACTTCAACACAAACATGACTTTGCGTCAACATCATACACACACATATATATATATAGCGAGAGAGAGAGAGAGAGAGAGAGAGAGAGGAGGGGTGAGTCAGTCTTTTCAGATGTCAAACAAGGCCTCCTGTGTCTCACAGGGCGCTGCCTGCCATTGTCCCCATCACGACTGCAAGATAGATGTGTCTATGGGGGCCTGGCCCTGGCCCACTCATATTAAATTCTGCTGAGCAAATACAATCCCCCTCCTGACCCGCCTTGCCCCGCAGTGGAAAAGGCCTAATTTACTGATGTGTGTGTGTGTGTGAAGGTGTAGAGTTTCTCTCAGACGAGAGAGAGTCAGAGAAAGAGTGAGGGAGAGAAAGAGAGCGAGAAAGGGTGAGAGAGAGAGCGTAAGGGGATTGACTGAGAGAGAAAAAAAAGAGTATGAGAGCAAGTTATGACAAACAAATAAAGACAAAAAAAGAAAGAAACAAAAAAAAGAGTAAATAATGAAATGGAGAAAGAGACAGCAACAAAGAAGGGGAAGAAAAAATGAAGGTGAGGGTGAGAGAGAGAGAGAGAGAGAGAGAGAGAGAGAGAGAGAGAGAGAGAGAGAGAGAGAGGTCCGTTCCTGTCACTTTGCGTTCATGGTCAGTTTGACATGTTTATCGCTCTGGCAAGCTACCCTTGTCTGCATGGCTTTTATAAGAACATCAACCACACATACACACACACACACACACACACACACGCACACACATACACACACTAGATGAATGCTAAGAGAGTAAACACAGACTAAATCAAAAATAGACACTGCTGCTCTGACCATATAATCATAAACACAGAGACGTCACAATATTTAATGCAAAGTTGTAACGGATTTAAAGAGGAAAAAAACTTGTCACCATGATCCAAACAGAATGCTTCACAAACGCACTGCAGCAAACAACTTTCTGCCCGGTCAATTTACAGAAATGAAGTTTAATCATCAGTTTTCATTTTACAAGAGTCTTAAAAACATGGTGTCCTGTCCAGTCTGTTCATTCTTCTGTGTTTGTGTGTGTATGTGTGCATGTGTATGTGCATGCCCATGTGCCCCCCAAAATAAACATGCTTCTTGTAAATTTGTCCCCGGGGCCCTTTAACAGGATGGCTCAAAATTTTGGCAATGAAACCTTTTCTACTTTCCAGGAGTAAGAGTGAATGGAGCAGCAAGGGCTTTAAAGAATGTCCTCTCAAAAAGACATTCTTTAAAGCCACTGTGATTTTCCTGAGTGTTAAAAAAAACACCATATACAATATAAAGAACAGTCTTGCATAAAATCCCAGGTGTGCGATACGCTGCCTGGAGCCAAGCATCCTTGGCAATTGTAGCTGCTTTTTTGTATAATTCTGGATTAAGTTTCCATAAAGCTTCACTTTCAGCAGTCTGAAAAACAGTGTGAAAGAGTAAGGTCACATTCAAACACTTTCTCTGTTATTCAGCCACTGATAGATTTTGATAAGGATTTCGATAAGGATTTTATAGTCCTGTGCTTTCGGGATAAAGATCTATAAGCTTTCTGTAGTTACTGTTGCCCATCTGGCTAGCTTCCATATGTGCGAAGCCAGTAACATCAGCAGTGTAACCAGGTCAATCACACTTGAGTCCATAGCACAGTGTGGCCCATAGCGATTAGGCCCACTAATGTCCTTACTGGGCGCCTTATTGTATTTCACTACTCCAATTTACCAGTCTTGGCTGGTGGTTAGCTATGATAATAATATACTTACACCGTTAACCTACATTTGAGTACCAGCTAAGTGGACACATATACAAAGTTAAAATAAACTTTTTTTAATATTAGGGGACCATTTAATGTGTTGTTTACTATAGCCCAACAGAGTGCACTTCCAACATTGTGTGAAACTCCTGCCATCCAGATATGGTCATGGACACAATGGTAACTTTACAGGAGAAAGAAGTGCCATGCAGCAAGCATTACCCACCCCTAATTTTGAAGATTTCTATAAACTCATTATAGAAACAGAAAAATCTATAACGTTCGCATTAAAGGCTGAAGAACAAACTGCTTCCATGTTCTCAGAATCAAATGTTGTCTTTTGCATTTGATCGCCCTCATTAGTGAACTGTGAGTCAATGAGTGGGCTAACAAATGGTCAACACTGGCTGTGTTCCCAGTAGGGTGGGATTATCCAGCTAAGATGCCTCTGTTTTCTGATTCAGTGAGGCAACCGTGTTGTCATGTGGTGAAGTAAAGTGATTAGTGTGCTTCAAGCACACTGATGCAATGCTGTGTGGGCAGTGTTGTTGTCCTTCATTAAAAAAAAGCTTAATGCCACACTTTATGCACACTGTAGAAGGAGGTTGTTTTCCTTCCAAAGCCAAGAAGAACTTTGGACACTTATTCTTTCAGCACTTAAACATCACATACAATACACTTTTTTTTTAATTATTCAACCGATTATTCAATTTTCAGACATTTCTGCTTCTTTAAAGTAGGTAAAAATATCTTACAGTCTTGAAATGAAGTTTGTTGAGCAATACCATTGAAGAACCATTTTTGGTTCCCTAAAGAACCTTTTAATGTATTGTTCTTAAAAGAACCATTTTTATAAAGGAGGTAAAGAACCTCCACATAACATGAAGGTTCTAAAAATATCACTTATATTAGTATAGAACCATTATATGTTAAATATAATTTCACTTGATAAAATCACTTTAAAGTGCCATGAAAATATACATGCCCTAATCTAATTTTTTATTTTTGCAAAAAAATCAAGTGAACAGATCAAACTGGAGTAAACATAAAATACAGTTTTTAACTATTCATGTATGAAAAAAGTATTACTACTTTCAGATAATTAAACAAACACAGATGATAATTGGGATCAGTTAGACTAAACAAACCATTGCTTGATTACTTCAAGCCCTGTTGAATCTAAACATCCTTTAAAACCTTTCCAGAAATGTGAAATAGGCTAAAAGGTCAAAGCAAGCAGCACATTCTGAAGTATCATAATAATTCTTGAAAGAGATGAAAAAGAAAGTTATTGAAATATTTAATCTGAAAAGGGTTACATAGCCATATCTAAAGCTCTGGGCCTTTATCAAACCACAGTAACTGTCACTGTATTCAAATGAATGAAATTTGGTACAGTGGTGAATTTTTCCAGAAGTGGTCGGCCTACAAAAATGTCTTGAAGAGCACAGTGACAAATTACCTGGTGAGATACTAAGGAAACACAGACACATATCTATGGAACTGCAGGCCTTGCTCATCTCAGTTCATTGTTTTGGACTGGCCTAATAAAAGTTCTGACGTGAAATCCACTGTGACAATATGGTAGCACCCTAAATAAGCCGTTCTTGCTCAAAAGGACTCCATTGTGTCTGAATTAAAATCTGCAAAGAAGGTTGGAGCTAAATTCCTTCACAGCCATGTAAAAAACTGATCTCTAGTTACTTCGGTTTTAGTTGGTGCTGTTGGCAAGGTGGCAAAGGTGGCACAGCCAGAACCATTTCTGTTGGCTAATGCATTTAAAGTTATAAAGACATTTTGAAATGCTGAATGAGTGTAATAAACATTTTTTAAAAATTGTATTTCATGTCCCTCATCATATTAAGCACGATTCATTATATCATGTAAAAGAAAAATTCTTGCTGTAATCTTCTATCAAAATGTAATAACTTTTGCTCTGAAACATCATCTGAGGTTTGAAAAAAATCACCATGCAAGAGTTGGAGGGAATAATATTATTAATCAATAATATCATGTTTAATTTCCCATTCACACCAATCACTCCTATCATAGAGAAAAAAAATACTCATGTACCTCAGAGACCCTCCCAGAGACCTCTTCCCTCTCAGAGACTTAAGAAGGTTCCTTTCTAAACTTTTGCAGTTTCCTGATTTGAAGGTATGGAGCTTTAGCTTTTGCAATGCTGTGCATTAATGCCATCCTCAAAAGAACAATAAGAATACACACAAGTTGAAATACACACATATACAGGGGAAAAAACTATGTACCTAATAGTCTGCTGGATTTTGAAGTCCCAAGGCCTAGTTCAGCTCTCAACACCGGTTACTTCATTTCCTCCATAATGAGGGTAATAAGCAGGCCGCTACGCTAACTGACTCTGACCTACTCACACACACAAATACACACACAATCACATGCACATGTACACGCACACCCAGAGGAAAAACTGAAGCAGAAGACAAAAAAACAACCAAAAACAGTATATTCAGAGGAGCAGGCCAAGTTAATTAATTTTATTGTAAATTAAGAAGAAGTGATAAGAATAATAAGTGAGAGCAATTGCAATGTTGCATGAAATCTTAAACTCAATAAGACACATTTGAACAGGACATATACTGTTCAAGAGTTGAAAATGGAATGCAAAATGTATATTGTGTGTAGAAAATGTATCATTTGTTATGGATTTCTAAACACATTTGTTCTGCTCAGGATTCTTAACAGGGAGTTCCACCAATTTTTCAAGAGTTCCGCATAAGTAACTTGTTAAGATATATACAAAGTGGTTTGATGTGAAATGTGCCATTCTAGAGAGTCATAATTGTTCACAATAGTGGTACGAGAACCAGACGTCCAACATTTAAAACATTTAATACCTCTTAAAGCTATCTCACAGGAAGTCATTACACAAAATGGTTACAAAAACACTGCCTGATGACAATTATACTTTAACAATAGTTTTTAAATATGTTGTGGCCTAAAAAAGAAGTATTAATATAAATGCTAGTCAGGCATATAAGCAGAAGTACATGAGGCCCAAAATTTTTATTTATTTTTTTTAATCTGAAGGCATGTGTAGGTTCACTTGTCATGTCAGATATTTAGTAAAATGGCTGTATTTTTGCAGTAGATGTTGATACTTCTGGTTTCAGTTCAAATTTAGGAGGACACCATGTACATGGATGTACTGTATATGGCTGGGTGTTTTGGATGTGCTTGGGTTACAGATGTGCAGGTGTGTGGGTGTACGTTTATGAAACAGATCAGCACTAGGTCACAGAGGTCAGTGTGGTAAAAACTGGCTAAAGTCCAGCTATATCTGACCCCCACACAGATGCCACCCGCTCTTGGAGGACTTGAGTCATGTCAATCTGGGCCTTTAGAAGCAGGTGCAGCAGATTAGTGGACGGGTCTCAACACGTCAGGAAACAGATTGTTATTGTGTGTCTATGTCTCCTTTCCACTCCCTCTCCCCCCCTGCAAGCACCCCCCATCCCCCACCCCCACACACGTTTTCCACCCTCCCTCTTCAGCCTGAGGTGCAGTGAAACTTGAGCTTGCTCGCTGGGATAATTCTGCTCATTGTGTGAAGGCTTCTGGCAAGAAAATAGCAGGGATGTGTTAATGTGTATGTACGCATGCCTGTGTGCGTGTGTGTGCGACTGTGTGTGTGTGTGTGTGTGTGTTGGGATTTTACTCCCATGGCTGACCCTAAAATTCATATGTTCCAGAGACAAACAGAGAGACAGAGAGAAAGAGAGAGAGAGAGAGAGAGAGAGAGAGAGAGAGAGAGAGAGAGAGAGAGAGAAAGAGCGAGGACAGAAAAGGATATATGAATAAGCAGAGAAACAGATGAAGAAAAGAGAGGCAAAGATAGAAATAGAGAGAGTTGGAGAAGAGAGAAACTGAGAAAGAGTGAGTGACACAGAGCAAGAGACAGGGAGGCAGGGAGTAAGAGACAAAGGAAGAAAGAGAGAGAGCAAGAGAGAGAAAGAAAGAGAGAGAGAGAGAGAGAGAGAGAGAGAGAGAGAGAGGACATAAAAGGATATATGACAAAGAAGAAAAACAGAGGAAGAAAGAGAGAGGCAGAGAATGAAAGAAATAGGTAGAACATGTAAATGTTGCTCAGATTCTTACACTCACCCCTTTTGCCTGCTTCCAACATATCAACTTCAATAACTGACTGATGACTTGATTGCCTAATATGTTATTTATTTCACCTGTCATTGGTTTCAATATAGTTGCTGATCTGTAGCTTACAGAATCGGGGTCCAAGCCCCTACTGAACAATGCAAAGGCAACAAGGGCCAGGAAAGTAACCCTGGGAAGAACCAAGGCTCAAAAGGGGGATCCATCCTGCTCTTGTCAACACCAGATATCAAGAGATCAGTTGAAAAACTGCATTGTTTCTGCATTTTATTTTCCCTCAAAACCCATACAGCAAACTTTGCTTGATGCCGGATAAAATTAACTAAAACACTGACTTTCCAAACTGCTACCTTATATTTTAGCCCATGAACATAAGCGCCCTCAGTCCACCCTACACAAAACCTCCTATGCTCTGAGTAGTGGGAATGCAGTAACAGGTTGTCTATGGTTTTCTCACTGCCACAGAATACACATTCAATTCTTGTAGTGGGATCAATGTGTGTCACATGTCTGACCTTAACCCAGGTCTAGTACAACTCTTTGTTAGATGCAGCCTTGGGTGTTGTCAGCTATGGGGTGAAAGTGAAGTGACAGTGTCTATTTGTTATTGTGAACCCACTCAAGCACCACAACAAAATGTGACCTCTGCATTTAACCCATCATATCTCCACAGGTGGAACAGCGGGCAGCTATCAACAGCAGTGTAGTGGACAGTACCTTGCTTAAGGGTACCTCAAACACTAGGCTGAAAGACAGGAGAGGGCCTACCTCCTTTACATAGTCCAAGAAAGACAAAGAGAGGGTGTTCATAAATACTCTGCATTATTTGCACTCTTCTGTTAGATATCTAGAAGATGTACAGAAAGAGATTTACAGGTTTTGTGTTAACAGCAAATAAGATGAAAGAACCTAAGGAGAGGCTCATGCTCATCATTTAACCTCATAAACCTCAGAGGCCTGTTTATGGGTCCACATTTAACTACATAATTTACATATCAGTTGTATATCACATACTGAATAATTAAAGAGGTTCATTAGTACAGCCAAAATTAAGATTAAGATTTACATATTTTACATTTTGAGTAAGGGGGAAATTGTGAACATTACTTTTTCCTGACAAACTTTCACTTTAAACATTATTGCTATATTGACTGTGTCCTTTCATGTTTTTTCCCCCTTTTCAGGGTAAACAGGTATCTGTGTTTGCTTGCCTGTTCAAAGAATTAACAAGACATAGCCAATATTGAACTTTAGCCTGTAAATAAAAGACTGAATGAAAACTGCCCCTACCCTGTACTACCATGTTTTTATCATAGGCACTTCCAGCCTTGTTCTTGGAGCATCACATTCCTGCAGAGTTTAGTTCCAGACATAACCTACAGTACATGATCTTCAGGAACATCAAAATATTAAAATAAGTTGCATTTAGACATGTGAATATTATTAGTAGTGTGGTGGATATGTACAGCCTACATTACTCATACTTTCTACACAATGTTGAAAAAGGTGTAACACATTTTGGCTACTCCTGGTATTTTGAGTCCAATTCACTTAATAAAGTATTCTCGTTCGCAGTGTAGGATGCAGAAAATTAGTTTTGGTGAATGGTGTTGGCACATCTTCTACAATTTTGAGCTGAAATCAAATGTTCTCCTTACCTTAAACGTAGTAAATTAGCCTAGACATGTTTTTTCTTGTTTGGTCTAAAGTTTGTTTCCTTGGTTTGTACTGGAGCTACAAGGCTGATATATGTAGCTAATAAATAATGAAAGCCATGTACAATCTGTATGGCAAACAATTGCCTAAAACTGTGTGCAGTTGTTAGGTAATCTCGAATAGAGTTCCTTATGTGAATTCTGACATTGTTTTGCTGTGATACCTAAAGCTAGACAAAAGTACAGTCAAAAATTAGTTGGGACTCCATTTTGCTATGCAGCATGCAGTACTTTCATTCATTTTTATAGGCAACACCAGGTTATATCATGTCAAAAACACCCACCATTGAATCCTTGCCTAAAAGATGCAGGTGTGGTTGGATGGGAAGCAAGAGTGAGAGAGCAAGAGAGATTCATTAATATTGTCTCAGCCATTTTTGGCAGCTGTGCCAGTAACTGAGAGAGAGAAAGTGAAATAATGTAGGCCTCATCAGAACCTGATGTGCAACATTAGCAAAACCAGTTTGCGTTTCACAAGAGCACCATGACCAAACTTCAAGGACACTGTCTTTGACCCCTTTCACCCTTACGTATAGTACACAGAAGCTGCTCTCGGATCACACGCTGCTCCAACCCACATCACTACAGACCTGATTCAGATAACAACTGCGATTCACTTCTAGCCTGCAGGAGCATTGCTCTCAGTGAGAAACAAACCAGCCTGGGATCAGTAAATCCTTTATCAAGATTTCTAGGAAAGCACTTGCTGCCATTGAGCCCAAAGAGATTAGCTTTTTGAATTAGGAACCCAAAAGCCATCTACTTATGCAAGACTCAGGTAAAATACTGCAATAAAGGCAACATTGTCTTTCAAAGTAAGAGTCATCCATTTACTGTATGACATGACATTATCTCACTGTCAAAAAAGCATAGCAAAGTCTTATGACATGATGTGCAAAAAAAAGAGTTGCCAGACTGGTTTCTGTGAGTGAGTGATAGTAAGCCATCCCCACCAGCTAGATGACAAAAAAATAGTTTTTTTTCCTTTCTCTTTCTGGCAGAAGAGATCATTGACTTAGTAACTTTAAATAATTACATTTTTACAAAGTAAAAAGTAACTTAATATCTCAAAACAAGAACTTAATTTATTAGAACAATTTTGACAGAAAGTCAAGCTTTTGAGAAAATAAGTCATTATTTCAATATACAAAGTCAATATTTATTATTTTGAGAAACCATGTGAAATGTGGCCTGTTTAACAGCTCGCCCACCCCCTCTCTATATACCCCTGCACAACACAATACTCTCCCCACTCCACCCCTCCCACACACACATGCATCACCCTGGCTAGAATTCTACATGATTATAATTCACTATATGTGAACTAGATGTGAACATACAGGTCTTTCTCAAAAAATTAGCATATTGTGATAAAGTTCATTATTTTCTGTAATGTACTGATAAACATTAGAC
>JBBPDA010000001.1:43819789-43831531 GCA_037974385.1 Arnoldichthys spilopterus
GTGAGGGTCCAGTCTTACACCAAGGTTGGTGACCAAAGAGGAGAGTGGGATGTTGTGACCAGAATATATAATGCTTGATATGGAAGAAGACTGGATCTGGTGTGGGGTGCCAACCAAGATTGCTACAGTTTTTGAGCTGTTCAACTGGAGAAAGTTTTGCTTCATCATATGTCAGACTGTAGCAGGTAAACTCCATTTCTTGAGATAAGCTCTGCTGACCTCTTGCCCTGTGGCCATTATGCCTTTAGTGAACTGTTTGGCTGTTGGATTAAGACTGATAGAACAAGAATTAAATGAAACAGAATCCAGTTCATCTTTGGTTTCAGGCAAGAAGGCAACAGTGTGTATAAGTTGGGGCCTGTCATATAATAAAAAAAAGAAACAAGGGTTAATACAAACATTTCAACTCACTACAAACTTGTAAATAAGTTAGTTGGTTGAATCAGGGACATTTAGATAAAGAGAACATTGCAAATATGCAGGGGTGTGCTATTTTAGAACCAGTGCTGGGTTGAATAACTGTGCACTTAATTCCAACACACTTATAAACATACAGCCAATTGAAGACACTTACTACAAAAGCCTATAACACTATTGTGCTAGAGCAATTCTTCCCACCCACCTCCAACCTACAAACAAACACTTAGCAAACATCAGCTGCAGTGCTAACAATAAACCCATCTGCCCTCATCACACAACACCTGCCTTTACAACACAATGCAGGCATAGTTAAACCTTCTCAACCCATTTAGGACACCCACAGAGTCTTCATATGTCCAACAATCTGGACAGAGCCTGAAAGAAGCTCATTACTTTAACCAGGAGGGATTCAAATATGTTAACAATTTACAGACCCAATATACTGTATTTGGATGTAGTGAACATAAGTGGCATATCTAGAAAGCTTTACCAGAAGTGGCAAAAGGAATACTAGGACTTTTGCCAGAATGTCCTGTTCATGTGGCACCTGGGTTTGGGAGATATGTGTTTATGCTTGTGTCAAACAACATATTTCACATGCAGGACAATATCTTCTTGCATAGTACAGATGTATTTAGAACTAATATATAAAGTGAAATATCCATATCACTGAACAACAGCTCTGTAGCATGCCTTATTTTTACCAAACAAATTTGGAAAAAATGTGCTCAATAAAATTTGGGACATTTGCAGAATCACTATGGCGAGGCAGCAGGTGTCTTGTCACCCCATAGATTCAGTCCTGGTAAACACCCTCTTCCAAAAACATCCTGATAACAATAATCAGGGTTTAAAAGGCACACAAGCTCTTCCAAAACATGTTACAAGAACTTGTAAACTTTAAATTAAGCATCTGCATCTCAGCACAGCAAAATCATGGTGTTGTCTCCACACGCTCAATAGGGATGGGTGAATCCACTATTTTTCTTTATGATCACATATAAAGTAATACCTAAGCTAGTATAATAATACCAATTCTAATACTTAATGTTTTTGTGCATGTAAAAAGGGAATTATTTGGGATTCCTATCATTATGCCAGTAAACATGGACATATATGTAAAGGCCTTAGTTATTTATTAATAAAACACCACAAGGAAAAACTTTAGATGAGTTCTATAACTCAATATGATCTGCTATTGCAGAGCGTTCACTCATCTCATCTGGAAGGAAAGACTACTCCTACACATTTATTTGCTACAGTCACTTTTACTTTAATATCATGATGGATATTCAGCTCACTGTCTAGGTCTGCCAAATGCTGGCAATGTAATAGTAAATGTAAATAAAAATTACATTTAGTATTAATTTGATTTGTGGATGTGCAATTCTCAGCAAAGACTAATCAGGACTGGAAGTATCAATTTTTTTGTATCAAACTACACGTCCTTAATGCTTATTTTCTGTTTGGACGTGAGTGTTCCACTGCAAACTAGAAATTCTATGAAGCAGAATCAATTCTGGGAAATGTGGTCAATGTAAAAAACAGTATGTCAGTCCAAAATGAGGAAATCTGGAAGTATACTTTACAAAGTGATCCCAGTGAGAAACATAAATCTCTATTACAGCAACATCAAAAGCATATTGCAATTATTTTCATTTTCTGGATGACAAATGGAAATGCTCTGGGTCCATAAACCTTTTCTCAAGCATCTCATTTTGGTGCTTGTCTTTTGTGGGCACACTAAACAGAAAGGATGTTATTCTTTGAATAACAACTGTTCACACCATACACTTGGGAAAATGATAATCATCGCCAGAAAATTGCTGGGCTTTCTAGAGGACGTTTACAGACCCACAACCCGTAGCCAAGCTGAGAAAGTTCTCTCAGATTCTAGGAATCTGCTTTCTACACCACAGGAGCCGCTACCTTTCTGGCAGCAGGACTCAGCTCCCATGCCTTTCTCAGAAACAGGACAAAACATTAATCCATTCAAGCCACTGTACGCAGCTAAGACTGGTGAAATGTACAACATGCATCTTTGGACTTGTGGGAAGTGAGACTCTAATGTTGCAATTGCTTTAGTATGTATGGCTTGTGCACTTTGAGAAAAACTATGTTTTTCTTGATGATGTTTTTAATTCATTTTGATATGTTTTGAGGGTTTGATCTTTATCCTTACAGTGTCATGCCAGGAAATTTACTCAAACTTTTTCATTGCAAAAGGGCACTAGTACTACTGCGTAGACTTTTATAAGTTAAACTGTTCTTTATCTGCCTTTTATATTTGTTGCTCTATTTTTTGTAATTTTTAATTTTTCTTAACTAGTGTTTCTGCTTTTGCTCTGTTTCTTCTTTTTCTTTCTTTTGCTTATCTTT
Source organism: Arnoldichthys spilopterus (assembly GCA_037974385.1). NCBI lineage: Eukaryota > Metazoa > Chordata > Actinopteri > Characiformes > Lepidarchidae > Arnoldichthys > Arnoldichthys spilopterus. The sequence goes on from JBBPDA010000001.1 coordinate 43,822,589, forward strand.
GTTGCACTGAGCATGTAAATGGCAAAATAATTTCCCTCTGGATTAATAAAGTTCTTCTTATCTTATCTTATCTTATAACTCCTTTGTCAGACCCAAGTGCCCTTGTATGGTCACATAATTTCTGTTTGTTTAATGTAATTCTGTTATTGAGTCTGGTGTATAGACACTAGTCAATTAGTGTTTGGGACCAAGACAATAGAAAGTGGCTTATTTGTCATTGTAAACACACTCAGTCCCACACAAGGTGCACCACAATTAAACATGACTTGTGCATTAAACCCATCACATGTACACACATGGCACAGCAGGCATCTATGTGAAGCACCCGGGGAGCAGCATAGTGGAACAGTACCTTGCTCAGGGGTACCTCAGTGGTACCAGGGTTGGGACTTGAACCTGGGACCTTGTGTTTGCATAGGCAAATCCTAACCACTAGGCTACCACTGCCCATTGTTTAAAACCAGTGGTGAATCATGACTGTTAGAATGTTGCCTTTAATTTTAAATTGTGAAAAAACACACATGTATGATAATGCTAATTTCTGTTAGCACCTCGATCTAGTGGTATGATAGTGCTCAAAACTCAAAGAGTATTACCACAATATTTACAGACTTAATACAGATATTATTCTGTTTAAAAAAATGTTGTAAAAAATCCATACATTTATGTTTAAGCCCACAAATACACATGTTGGGACAGAAAAAGGGTTATAGTGTTAGAAAGTGGCAGAAAGGGATAGAGTAGCCCCTCTTTAAAATAAAAGTATTGTCAAACTTTCACTTCTGTAATTTAGCAGAGGCTAATGTACACCAAAACAGCAGTTCCCCAAACACCAGGGGTAGTAAGTTGTAGGGTGGACAGAGGTTGTAAGGTGGACTAGTCTTAGATCAGATTCCCTTGTATTTATGACAGTCATTTCAAATAAACTGATTCTAGATGAGCACTCCTACTCCTGAGGCAGTTTGTGAAAACAAACCCCCATTTCTAAAAAGGCTGACTAGAGTGTTTGCTACATGTTTAAATTGTTCAGCTTCATGGCTAACAGTAAGTCATACTGTGTCATAAGCCACTGTATGCCACCCTAAAAAAATGGCTGGATGTAGTTTGGCCACACTTATACAGGTTTTAAGGATGTTTTCACAGAAATTATGTGACTACTGACTTAGTAGTGTTTTTTAGGTTTTAGTGCTAAACTTAAGCAGCAACATTTTGACATGTCAGATTAATGAAAAACATGTCTGTTTGACTGACTAAATTTTTGGTTCATAGAAAAATGCAAATTAGATTTTAGAGTTAGAGTTCTATTAGCTCAGAAATAATTTTTTAGGTTCTCTTGTTCTCTTTTTGATGAACTAAGCCAAAATTACAAACCTTACAAGTAAGAGGCATAGCACAGCTGTCCAAAAAGCAATTATTAATTAAAGCCAGAAATAAAAAGTAATTAATTAAGAAGTGAATTACATTTCTCAGAAGAAGCAATAGAGCTGTGATTTGAAAGTACAGAGTCCTGCTGGTGACATCCGTTTTCAATAAAAGTATGGGTGTGTTTTACAATGTGTGGGAACCAGTTTATTAAATTACCCGGACTTAGTAAATTGTATGAATGAGAAAGTTAAGACCACATTCATTAATTAATTCCCACACTTCACAAAGTCATGGGTTTAAATTAAAATTAAATCTTGTTACTACACAATATAAGTTATTACCACAACCTTCTAAATGCCATTTTTTTATTGATGATGATGATGTTTAATCCAGACTGTTTAAGATACCACACATTTTACTGCATTTTGGAAAATATGGGGTTTTGTCAGTAGATGGCCCGAGCTGTCAATAAGCTCTGTGAACTACAGTTAGCCTAGCATTCCTCTTATAACTTATATATTTTCTAAGTAGATATAATCGTAATAAACACCATTTTTGTTCATTAGTATTTTCACGCAAGATAAAAATATTAGTAGTTACATTAACTGTCCGTCAGTTGTAAATGATGAGTAAATGCAGGTAGTTCCTACCCACCGCTGCTGGTGGGACACTGAACAGACTGATAATCTGAACTCGACCTGTTGCCTGCTAGACCAAACGTAAGGTGATGGACCGGTGACCAAGACTGGTCTTATCTTGCCTTCCCACCTCTGCTCGTTGGGCCGAGAACGCCCTCTCTGCAGCACTCTGGATTTGACGGAGCCCACGTCAGTCAAGAGGAGGGGGCGCCTCCTACCTCTATATCCCCCTAATGTCAGTGAGAGGTTCAGATTGCATCCCAGCGCTGTAGAGGCGGTGGTACGTTACGCGCCAGCATCTCCACACACTTCAGTCACAGTACGACAGAGGAGCGACGCTGGCGAGCGCGGCAGGATCAGTTGATGAACTTTAGAAGAAAAGCTGACCGTTCTGCTTTCTTAGCTTCTTACGCAGCTGCAGCCAGATGTCCTCTTAGCATCTCGTGGCACCTCATTGCTTAGAGCGCCACTTCTTCCACCTCGTGTTTAAATCGGAAACTTTGGAACTTTTGGAGAAACTTGGACTTTCCGAGAGAGGATCCTGCAGGTCCACTCTACTGCTACAGTGTGTTTGGTGTGCGTGTGTGTTGGATCAATTCTGAGCTCCTCTCAACGTTCAGCATGCATCGCGAGCCTCTGCTCGCCCTGTTGCTGCTGCACCTCCCCGCACTGCTGCGCGCGTTCGCGGCCTACGAGTGCACGCCTTGCGCGCGCCGCGCGTGCCCGAGCACGGCGACGGGAGCGCGCGTCTGCGAAGACGACCGTGCGCCCGCCCGCGACCCGTGCGGCTGCTGCGCGCCTCAGTGCACGCGCCTCGAGCTGGAGCTTTGCGGTGGCAAAGACTGGACGCTGGGCTACTGCGGCCTGGGGCTCACGTGCGCCGCGCTCAACCGCACCGCGGCCGCGAACATCCCCGAGATCGGAGTGTGTAAAGGTGAGTGTAAGGCAGCGGCGACCAGTGCAGAAAACAACATGCACAGCTTTTTAAGTTTCAGTTAACTCGCCAAGAGTTATATTTTCCAAACTTCCCGGACGTACAAAGTTTTAAAAGCGTAAGCTGTTTTCTTCGAAGGCTTTTACAGCTTTAGCCCAGTCTGGATTTTGTTCAGTATTAAGGTTCTTTGTTGCTATGGAGTAGTGATTGACAGTACGATTCCGTTTACGAACCGATTCTGTCGAACTGATTTGCAGTAGGACGGTTTCAGTTCAACTATCTGATTCAGCGATTCATTAATTCACAAGTTAGATCAACTCCTTCCTGACGTTCTGTCTCGCTGTGTTGAGTTAATCTGCGCATAGTGTCAGCAATTTTACATTACGGTGTAGAATCGTGTCTTGTGGTTTTAAAATTTGTAAAATTATTAAAACTGTACTATAATTGTATTAAAAAAACAAACAAACCGTTTGATTCAGTTGGACTTGTTTGAAAGGAATCACTTTAAAACAACGATTAATTCACGAGTCAGGAGACAGCTCGGATGGCAAATCAAGTTTATTTATATAGCGCTTTTTACAACTGACGTTGTCACAAACCAGCTTTACAGAAACCGGGTCCTAGCACCCAAAGAGCAAGCCAAGGGCGACATAGGCAAGGAAAAACTCCTTAGCAGTAGGAAGAAACCATGGGAGGAACCAAGGATCAGAAGGGGGAACCCATCCTCTGGTTGACACCAGATAGCAAAAACAAGCAAGAGAAAAGAAAGGGGGAAAAAATAGTAGTTCTTAGTATAGCAGCAGCTCTTTGTGTATAGGTGCCATGATGACTTTAAATCAGGTCTTTGGCAGATAGGGGTGTTCATATGGACTCCTCAGCAGGAGTGAGTGGGTTTAAGGGCCCAAAATTTCAAACCAGTAAGAGGGTATCAAATGAATTGTCAAATTTTATAAGTTATGAGTTCAGGAAATTCTTAATTCTTGTTATATTCCACCATTCAGCTGATTAATTTTACAGTGTAGGGATCTGCACCATGCTAACTGAAATGCATAAGAAAGCAGATGTTAAGGCTAGTTTTGAGGTAACTTACACCTCCATTTACATGCTGTCTAAAATGTAAATAAAAAACAGAATGCAATTATTTGCAAATACTGTAAACTGAAGTTTAATTGAAAATAGAGCAAAGAAAACATATCAGATGTTTAACCGAGTATTTTAATGCTTTATGAAGAATATATACTCATTTTGAATTTGATGCCAGCAACATTTTCAAAAAAACATTGGGGCAGGGGCAACAAAACAATGGAAAAAGGAACACTTCACAATTAGTTATGATCTTCATGTGTCTGTGAACATTGTTCATCACTGCATCCACAAATACAAGTTAAATCTCTAACATTCAAATAAGAAACAAATATAAACATGATCCAGAAATGCCACCACCTTCTCTGGGCTCAAGGGTATTTGAATGTTTGCCATTCTTTTTGGAAATCACAGATGCCAAGTTGAAGAGAAGAGGTGCAGAGATGAAAAGGAGTTGGAAAAGTGTTCAGGGGAACATTTAATTACACGTACTTGTATAACTGTGTGTGTGACAAATAAAGTGCTTGAATCTTGAATCTTTTAAGCCAGCATTCATTTTGGTATGAGGGTTCTTTACTGCACATGTACTGACCAGTTTGCACATCTGGAAAGGTATATATGTATATATAAAGCTATATAAATATATACAGGATTTTGAGCAACATATGCTGCAATCCAGATGTCTTTTTGTGGGGAAGGCCTTGTTTATTTTAGCAAGACAATGCCAAGCCATATTCTGTGTTGATTAAAACAGCATGACACAGTCGTAGCAGAGCCCAGGGGTTAAACTGGTGTGTCTGCAGTCCAGAACTGTCACCCACTTAAAACATTTGACGCATCATTAAACAAAAAAATATGAAAAAGGAGACCCTGCTCAGCTGAAGTCCTGTATCAGTCAAGGCACTCCAGCAAATGGTCTCCTGAGTTCCCAAATGTTTATAGAATGTTGTTAAGAGAACAGGTGATATAAAGGTAGACATACCCATGTCCCAACTTCTTTGAAATGTGTTTCTGGCATCAGTTTCTAAATGAGCCTATGTATTTTCTGTAAAACAACACATTTTCTCAGTTTCAACATATGATAGGCTGTCTTTGTTCTATTTTTCAGTTAAATTGGTTTACATGATTAACAAATCATCTAATTCTATTTTTATTTATATTTTACACCGAATCACAAAGTTTTTGTAAACAGGGTTGTAAAAATAAATACTTTAAGCATGGACAACTTTTGGGCAACTCATTGAACCTTAAGTTATTTCCTCCTTTTTTTTTAGAGAAAACTTTAGTTCAAGTGTTGCCACATTACATTAGTCTAAAATGATGCTGCTGTAATTTGGGCGTGAAACTGACTCTGTCAAATCATGTTGGCTTGTCACTCATGGGCGTGTGCCAGCTGAGCTCATGACTGCTTCTTGGGTGTTCCCATTGTGTTTGAGACTGGTTAACTAGTACATCTGTGTCCAGGTTTAAGCAGCTATAATCTTACAGGCTGCAACTTTCCATTGCCTCTATTTTATAGGGTCGTGTGAACACTCTGTCAGTATGACTCAGCTCATCATCATTGGGTCAGTGCAAGTCAGTGTTTCCTAACTGTAGTCCTGGAGCCAACCCTACAGTGTATAATTTTGTGTTTTCATGGCTCTAACCAGTAGTGGACAGAGTACACAAATTCTGTACTTGACCTGTATCCAGATCATGAACTTTATCTTTACTGTCTTTATTTTAGACAGGGTTCAGATTTCCCCTGGTGGAAAGTATATGGTGGAAAAACTATGAGTTTATCTATGTATTAGGACTATTTTCATAATATATTTTTGTATTTGTTGGCTCATGTCCTGGTTGTTAACAACCTTTATTATATTGTCTTCATTGCTGTAATTGTCAAAGGTATCTTAAGGTTTCTCAGCAGTTTGACATGCTCTAACCTTAAACAGTTGCAAACTTGTATGAACCAAGCTGTACAGTTTATACAGGGTGAGTTTTTATGTTGAACACTGTAGAAAAAAGACATTCACATCAAGTGAGTCAGCTCATTTTGTCAGAAAAATCACATCTTTTCCAAGGATTTACATGAGACCCTGCAAGTTTGTTTTGACTCTCTTCTGGAGGCAGAGGTGGTGTAACGGTTAGGGAATTGCCTCTATGACCTGAAGGCCAATGGTTCAAATCCCAGACCGGTGCAAATACCACTGAGGTATTTGTGAGCAACATACTGTCCCCAAGCACTGGTCCCTGGACACTGCCTGTGTCAGCTGCCCACTGCTCCTACACTAATGGGTTAAATAAAGAGGTCATATTTCGTTGTGGTGCACTGTGTGCTTAGCTGTGGTGTGTTCACAATGACAAATAATCACTCACTTTCTTATGGGATCTGGTCAAATACCCACACCCCTATCAAAAAAAATCTTTTTTGGAAAGATTTTTAGAAAATAGATCAAATTTTTATCCCTCTTGCAAAATTCCATTCACATGTTGTGGCATACAGTATGTTTCTGAAAGCTTGTAGGAGAAGCACAGTCCTAGTTACAGTTAAATTACAACTGGACAAACAGTATTTAGGGGAGAGACTTAGTGAAAAGAATGCTATGATTGTTTTGGCTGATGGGGCATCGCAAGATTTATTAGGTGGTAGTTAGCTAATGATATGTAGGGAAGGAAGAGGGAAGGCTAGTGATCAGCTGCCTGAATGGCATGTATGCACATTTTTAATACCAGAGCTTCTTTATCAGTCTGTTATCTTCATCCCTATTTTAAAGTTCACATGTATGTACACACATGTCTAATTTGTAAAAACATTGAAAAAGTGACATGCAGGAATTAGTGTATACAGTACTGTATATACTGTATATACCAGGGATGTCCAGTCTTATCTGTAAAGGGCAGGTGACTGCATGTTTTCATTCCAACAATGCTGTAACGAAAAACACAGCTAATCCTGCTTAATTGGAATTATTGAGTGAAATGTTGAATAAAATCATTGCATCTTTAAATGTAGCACTGCTAGGTTTTTATATTATTATTATTATTATTAATAATATTGAATGTTGTGACATTGTGTATTATTTGAAGTATCATTTCATGTTGCTCACCCCTGGAAATAGCGCATTAATTCATAGTGTGTTATGCCCTGTGAGCTTCCTGACCAGTCACAGACCAGTACGGGCCTCAAGAATAAATATTGTTGGTCAAAATAATGCAGGCTAATTTTGAACCATGTCCCATGTGGAATTCACCAGTGTGTTTTTATACATTAAAAAGCATAAGGCAATGCCACATGTAGCAGTATTATCACAGCAAGCTTTTAAGTTCATTTGGGGGAGCCCATATTCCCTCTCTAAGGGCCAGTTATTCAGTTTATTTCTAGGTGTGGGCGATACGGCAAAAATGTGATATGTCACAATATGCAATAAGATGGAAAAAAGGAAAAAGAGCCCACATATTTTCTAAAAAATCAAAAATATAAGTATAAATAATTTTTATTCAGTGTTTTTCACACCGCAGTACAATATGTTCACTTACGCAATATGATGCTCTCCTTAAAATTACACTGAGTTTGAACGTGTTTTTTATGTACTAACAATATGCTCAAAAACATAATGTGACCACAGTTCACGACAACGATAAATATCATCATATTGCCTATCTCTGTTTACTTCTGGTGGTGGCTGAACCATCTATAGGTTCTACTGGGTTTATAAACAGCCAAGTTAGGAGCTTCTCAGCTATTACAGCTTTCTTGGAGCCCAGGAGAACAGAACCCTTAGAAAAAACAGATTGTGATAGTGGGCAGGGGTAGCCTACTGGTTAGTGACTTGCCCATTTGATCGGAGGATTGCAGTTTCAAGTTCCATCCCAGGTACCACAGAGGTACCCTTGAGCAAGGTTCTGTACTGCTATACTGCTCTACGCGTGAATGGGTTAAATGTAGAGGTCATATTTAATTTTGGTGCACTTTGTGTGATGGGGAGTGCTCACAATGAAAAATAGGGACACTACCGTTTTTAAGTCATATTGTAATATTACATAAATTGACCAAATGCAGTTTTTGCTTAGTTTGTAATGTATCTGTTAGTTTCCTGGTGAGAGCTGGTGGACACTGAATAACAAGCAACTCATGCTTTCTTATTGCCTTGCTCTGCAAAACCATCTGGCAATGAATTTCAAGTATTTTTATATATGAAGTCCACTTTAGAATGCAAATTGCATTCAGTGTGTGTATGTTCAGGCCTGGCTTTTAAAAATGCAAACCAGCTGTGTATTTCTTCTGACATTTGATAAAATGGAATGGACAAAAAAGAGCCAGTAGTGACAAATTAAAAAATATGTTAAAACAATATAGATGTGCTAAATGCAGTTAAACATGACTAATTACTCTGTTTAAATGGAATTGTTATTCAGTGTTCTTTAATTATTGACCATACCACAATTCTCACAGAAACGCATTGTAATTTATCATGAGAAACTCTAAACTGTGCTTGAGTTTTATTTATAGCTTCTCCAAACCTCAGCCTTGCCCTGGACCTTCTCCATACCTAAACTCCTGGATTGCTTGGTACTCCAACACAAAAAGTGAGAGAAAGCAGAGGTGCTGTTGTTTAATGATCCTATTTTCTCTCCTTCCTCTTTTTTTTTGGTTCCGACTTGTGTTCATTGGTTCACAGTGTCCTTGATTGAGTTCTGTTTACCAATGTAGGGCTGGAGGTTAATCCTGACCTAGGCCTGCTGCAAATAGTTGCTTTGAATTAGGCTGTGAGTTAATGGCTTCTGTAATGGGCTGCAAGTGAACAGGGTCCCCTAAGGCACTGAATAGGGGGCCGGATCAACACCTAATATACAGGTCCTTCTAAAAAAATGAGCATATTGTGATAAAGTTCATTATTTTCTGTAATGTACTGATAAACATTAGACTTTCATATATTTTAG
>JBBPDA010000001.1:43836201-43862209 GCA_037974385.1 Arnoldichthys spilopterus
TAGAGAACTTCAAATGCTTTAAATTTATGTCCAGGTTTGTGTGTGACGCTAAGATTATCATTATAAATAACTGCAACACCTCCTCCTCTGCCAGACTGACGAACGTGGTGTATGTAACTATATGCAGGGGGACACGCCTCATTTAACGATATGTACTCATTTTGTTTAATCCATGTTTCTGTTAGACAGAGTATATTAAATTTCTGATCAGTGATAATGTCATTGACTATAAGGGTTTTGGAAGTAAGAGATCTAATATTTAATAATCCTATGATGACAAATTGCAATTGGTTAGTAATCTCTTAAGTACAGATGAAACCCACAACATGCTCAAAAAAGCTTACGCGATACTATCATGTAGTTTATTGTGATAATAATAATGAAATCATATTGTCCAGTCAGTTTACGCCTAATTAAATGACAGGTATTCAGACTTCTTTCATTATTTTCCCATCCTAGAAATGTATTACAATTGCTGTAAATACAATGAGTAATTTATGTTAATATTCATGAGGGCTTTGCATTTTCTGCAAAACAGTGCTATTCTAATATATACATTTACACGCCTTGTAATGGGAGAAACTGATAATATGATAGTGTTCAATATAAAATGTGCCATACACATAAATAACTTAATACCTGAACAACTTATCTCTTCAGTAATACCACAAGTTGTCTAGACATAGACTCGCACCAGTGCACTTAGCATACCTTCCCATCTTCCAATTCAGTGATTTAGAAAGCATTGAAGTGTCCACTTCTCTTGCTTGTGGGAAGCGCCTGTCCAGGCCTCTTTACCCCCGCATTATCTAATGTTTCAAAGACTTCCTCTTTAGTAATGCTATCAGCCAGAGACTGGCCCCTCAGGTCAGCTGCCTCATCTTAGTGTTGGATGCCAAGACATGCAGTCTCCAAGATATTCTGGGTAGGAGTGCATGTTTAATACTGACTGGGGCCACCTTTTATCCAAACCTGAACATTTCACTAAGAATGCACAATGTTTCTGGAATCATTAGTATTGCCAGATCATTTTTAAACAATCTTCGGATAATAATTGGTACATCAGGGAACAACATTTTCTCACCTTTCCTCACAAATTGTCAAACCATACCACTCACTACCCAGTCTATTACAGCAGTAATTTCCTTTAAATTGGTTATTTTTGACATGTCATAGACACCAACATGCGTGCACATTGTGTAGGTCCCCTTCATGCTGCCAGAACAGCCCTCAACTGGTTTGTCTGACACCTTTCTTTCACAGCCAGCTTCATCCTTTTGATGAAGAAACACCAATAAAAACCAAGGAACTGAGTGAAATCAAGTCAACTCATTGTCCTCTGCTGTTGACCAGTACAGCCCCTTATTTTAGAGCCTGTACAGCAAAGGGCTTCTGAATGTGATGTCATGATGCAGTTTCTTATGGGTGATATTTCAAATGAATGTTATTTTATTCCAGAACAGCTAAACATTTATGTGGCACGAGGACTGGTGTTTGAGGCATGTCACTATTTGACCAAACTTTAGGTCATCTTGATCGCCTTCAAACTAAGATGATTTCAAAATACACGTCTTTTCTGTGCCTAATCATCAATCAAGGCCAGAATAATTTACGTCAACGGCTTTATGACGCACAAGGCTGAAATGATTTGAGCACACACACTTAGTGATGATAAACATGCACGTACTGCATTAGCTCAACTTTGCTCTATTTTATAAGGTTCATCTCTTATCAACGATACTTCCGTCTGAGTCCACACTTTTTGCTACTGAGGTCACAACTGGTTGAAAATCTGCTATAAAGATGTGCTTTTTGAGCAAGATATTCTTCATTCAGAGGTTCAGACTTGCTCTGAGGCCTGTGATTCTGCCTGCTTCCCTTTTTCTTTTTTTTCTCTCTCTCTCTCTCTCTCTCTCTCCCTTTTTTTTCTCTCTCTCTCTCTCTCTCTCTCTCTCTCTCTCTCACTCACTCGCACTCGCTCTCACTCCCTCGCTCACTCTATCTCTGTTACTTTGCCTTATTTTCTCTTTGGGATCCCAAATCTTTGGGGGACACTTTGTTTCTAGATAAACACCTCTCTCTCTCTGTTAAATAAAACTTTTAAAATTACTTTACGGTGTAATTCTGACCTCTCCTTGAAGACACATCGACAATCGCCAACATCGGGACAGATACATGCATGACAAATACTGAATATCAGCATCAACCTAGAATTCATTCCCATATATGAGTATCCCTCTGAGCTTTTCATCATTATCAGATAAGGTCTACATCTAAGGTGAACTCCTGAAATACTCCTTGCTACAGATTTAGCTGTTTACATTACTAACATGATTGAAATTATAATTTGTTAAATGCTATATTTACAATGGTATGTGAGTCTCTCCATATGGTTTTGTAATGCAGTCAAGACAGATACAGTCAATATTTCCAATCCAAAACTAAACATGGAGAAAAGGCACTCAAAATGTAGGTCCCTGGCAGGTTCGAACAACCCCTGCTTTGTGACCACTGCACTGTATGAAACCTTTAGGGGCTGAATGAAAATATGAAAAATACCTTTACAGGAAAGGCCCGGATGGAAAAAAAATGCTGGAGGCTTGGATCATTTTGAGGTGACAGGAAATAAGTGGGAAAGTTCTGGTGAGGCCAGGTGACGGTTGGTTTGAAAAGCGCGCTTGTGCTCAGTCTGCTGACCTGTTTGTCTGAGGAGGGCCACAGTCTCCTGCATTAAAAGACTGTTTGACATGTTTGTCCACAGGCAAGTTTCAGAGCCAGGGGCATAAATACATGGCTTTAGACTTTACTCTTTCAGCCCTGAATGCAGTTTCTTTACCACCCATTATTCTCTGTTTAAAGCAATGGAAAGTTGAAAGTTGGTAGTGACACTTGGGCTTGGTTGGAATGTTTAGGTGGGAGGTAAACCAAAGGTTATAATATGATTAATTTTGTAAACAAGCTACAGTAGAGATCTGACCTGGACAACAGTTAAAGCAATTCATGAAAGGGTCTTGGTTCTATTCTAAACGTTTCAAAAATTGTTGATAATTTATAATGGAATCTATAATGCAAAAAATTTATCCTGAAATTAATTGCAAGTGGATTAAGTCGTCAGTTGTATTTTTATAGCGCTTTTTACAACTGACGTTGAATCCAGGTCCGAGCCCCTAATAAGCAAGCTATAGATGATAGAGCCAAGGAAAACCTCCCTAAGCTGTAGAAAGAAACCTTGGGAGGAACCAAGGCTCAGAAGGGAAACTCATCCTCCTCTGGTCGACAATAGCAACAGCAATAATTGACAAAAGAAAAGAAAAAATATAGTAATAATCTCAGTTTAAGGAGGCAGCAGGTCTACCACAATAACTTTCCATCAGTTCGGTGGAGCATAGGGCTGTCCATATGGGTTCTCATTAGTAGAAGTAAGTGGGTTCCAGTCATAAAAACGTCAACCAAAAAAAGGGTATCAAAATAGCTCAGGCTGGTCCAGACAGCAGAATTGGACAGGATCACTGGTATCTCAACAGAGTTGTTCAACACACAGAAAAAGAAAGAGAGAGCCAGAGAGAGGGAGAAATAGATTGTTAGTGATGCTCGATGTTACAAGTGTTTAAGAACAATGAACATGCTGGTCTGAGTGCAGGTAGAATCTCCGGCAAGACTTGCTATGACAGCATAGCTAAAGGGGAGAGCCGGAAGGTTACACAGACATGAGGGTATCTTGGGGCACAAGGCAGCATAACCACTTAACTGTCAACAAACCTGAGAACATTATCACTCTTTATGGTCATTTAGGATGGCCACCAGTTGGCTATATCACCAATTTAGACTTATTTAGACAGACTTATTTATCTCATTTCTGTGTCTATACTAGAATTTTAAAACCTTGCTAGTGGCCAGATGATAAGATTATATTAAATCTTCACTGGGCCTTTTAATAAGGCTATTTGTAATATATTGGTATTAGTAAATTGTCATTAATAACATAATAATAATAATAATAACATAATTTAGTTAAAGCTCAGACCTGATTAACAAGTACACACATGGAAACAAGAAATAATCCTCAGGAAGTACATTCATTTTACATTCCTCTGTTTCACTAAACATTCATTTGCATACATTTTCACATGTGCACACAACAATTAACATTACTTAGCAGTTATCTTCATGTTATCCTCTGTTTATTCTCAACAGAACCAACCAAAAAAATGGCATTTAGCTAGCTAGCATCAGCAATGTACAAACAAACATGAAATTGGTTAACTGTTGGAAGACCATCATATGAATCCAGATTTTAGTAAAAAAAAAAAGGAAGGAAAAAGACATAATATAGCTTCCTAAATTAAATAAGGATCTAGCAATTTATAACCTTATAGGCACAACAAGAAGTTTTTCTCATAGTTTATATTCATGATACTTACAAGTTGAGTGACCGTACTCATGTACTCATGTGTAAACCCACTCTGCACTGAGCCAACTACAGTTCACTGAGCCTGTTAGTTCCTACCAGTATTATTTGTATTAATTGCATATTGCAACAGATAAGGATGACACCCAACATAATATAGAAACTATGCTTAATGTGCTGTGAAAGTAATAGAAATAAAACACACATTTGTCAGTAAATTAAGTAAAACTTGCCGCTCTGCTTTTACTTCACTCTGTAAAGAGTCATGCGCTCTCAAACTTTTATTGGTTCTAATGAATTTCCCAAGTGTTTGGGCAGTAGTGGAAGTGTGAACATATTTTAGGTTAAAAGGAAAAAACAACAGCTGACTGAAGGCCAGCTTTCTGTGAACAAACTATTCTCAAAACTGTGCTAGAGGATAATGTTCACCAGAATCCACAAAGAACTTTAGAAGTTCCTCCAATGAAGTTCAAGGCAACAGACCCAATGTGCAGCTGACATGTAGTCAGAGTTCTTTTGTGTCGCATTGTTTGATGAGGGTTTCGAGAGCCAAGCCCTAGGAGAGGAGAGAAAGGCTGTATATTACAGTCTGGTTCTGTTTATTTGCATGCAGGCATGGCCTCAGCCACCTCTGGGGGGCATACGCAGGAGAGCTTCTAAAGGAAGGAATCAGATGCTGACGTGAATTGCCCCAAATTATTCAACCCACACGCACAAAAAGGGGCACTAAAAATATGTGGGGGGCAGTGGATAGAGAGAAAACAGGAAAGAAAGACCCTCAAATAGAGAAAGCAAAAAAAATTAAAGATGAAAAATGCAAGACCTCAGTGAGCAGTAGATATATAAGTGGGTTATAAACTGTCCAAAAGAGAAACACTCCTATATCATATCTTAACTCCATTGAAATCTGCAGTATTTGTCCTTGTCCTGAGGGTACTTACTCAGCCATTTGCCAGGCATGCCATAGTTCAAGTGGGCACAAAGCTCCAGAAGTCCAGAGTGACACACAGCACCCCCATACTGTGGAACAAAAGTAAACAAATCACACAGACAGCCCAGACTCTGCTTTAATTAATCTGGAGCTCCGTGGAAACACTGTTATTTTTTTTTTGTTTACAGGGCTCCCCGATGCCATAGAAGCTGGTGCAGAGGACGAGCGCTGCCCCCTGGTGAGCGGGTGTGATCGTGTGAGTGGAGAGTGTGTGTGTGAGTCCATACACTCTTGCATCAGGACATTCAACTACCCAAACAGAGAGTCGTGCACCCATGCTGTCCAGACAGGTGAGAGACAGGTCTTGGCAAGAATGGTGGAGGTCATTATTAAGCATTTGGGTAGGGGTTCATACCATTTCATATGCCAGGGGTGCCAGTATAGCTCTTTGGAACTGCAGCCCTATAGAGTTTTGTGAGCAGTGTAGCAAAAAATCTAATTTACACATCAACATGTTATTAGGCTTGAGGCAAGCATGTAATAATTAGAAGTGCAGTTTGCATGCTGCTAATTGGGCGTGTGTGTGTGTGTGTGTGTGTGTGTGTGTGTGTGTGTGTGCGTGCGTGCGTGTGTGTGTGTGCGTGCGTGTGTGTGTGTGTTATGGGGTATAGGCTTCCCGTTACTTATTTTCTACATTACCATCATAACTCCATTGTAAAATGAAAGAAGCGTACTTCTGGAGGGAAACAAAAGTGATGAATTCTTAAAGTGCCTAATGTAAAATGATCCAGTGACGATTTTCTTTGTGGTATCTAGGTGGGCATAGTTACACTGTTGCTTTCATTGGTTAAGCCACAAGGCCTCAGTCTGAAGTCCTACAGTGTCAGATTAATCAGCAACATAATTTAAAGGTAATAGAGGAATCAACTAAGTGTTTTAATTATTTAAAATAAAAAAATGAAAATCCTTGATACCCCACTGAGTGTGAATATGAGCGACAGCCTAACCGGTGGGCTTCTATCAGACAGTGAACAGCAGCAGTTCTATGTTAGAACACTTTACTTGAGGAACACTGTAGAGGTGCTATATACAAGGTAAAATGTTTATGTATCTGTTAGAAGCTTCAGATAAAACATAGAAGGTCTTTTACAAGCTTCAAGTCTGTTTAACCTAGAATGGCCATAAAATGTTCGTGTGCAGTTCTATTGGCTTAGCGCTAACATGACTAGAATCTCATACATTAGCATTACTGTAGAAGTATGTTTTTCTTAGCATTGCTGTAGAAGTGTTTTTTACTTTGTCGTTTGACTGTGCTTTCATATACTGCACAAACTGAAGTACTAGCTCTTCATGGTTTAGGAAAAATTGGGTAAACTTAGTTACTATTCCTTTTATTTAATGTCTTTTTTAACATTTCCTCATATATGCTCATGGTCATATATGCTACTTTAGCATGGAAGTAGTCTGCAGAGAAGATATCCAAGGTTGGGCAACCCTGACCTACAGAGTAATTGAGATCATTATGCTGGTAACTCATGTGCTCTCTCTCTCTGTCTCTCTGTCTCTCTCTCTCTCTCACACACACACACTTTCCTTCACAGAGGCTCGGCGGCATGAGCAAGAGCATAGGGACAGACACAGGGAGAGGTTTGTGGGTCCTGCTAACCCAGCTTGCATATTCTCCGGCTGTAACCTGACCGCACATGGCTGTGAGTGCACTTCCCAAAGCTGCCACCCCCACTTTGTGTATGCCAACCGCAGCCAGTGCCAGCAAGCAGCAGGTAACTTTGCAGGAACCTATTGTTAACACAAAGATAAGCAAACTATGACAACACATGTTCTTTCTGCATATTAATGCATGACGTAAGCCAATGGAGTGTTAAGTAATAATTCTACAGTACAGATGGAGATTGTCCATTAGTGTTGGATCAGCACACAGTTTTTTACAGTCTCTGATTAGATCCCTTTGTTCATGTAATTTTGTTCATTAGAAGTGATAGGGCAGGGCTCCCACTGGTCATAGAATTTCTAAAATATGGAATTTTAAAACGTCTGTTCCAGATATGGAAAATTAGAGGATAAGTAATTTTTAAGTCATGGAATACCAAGTAATTCTGTTAAATTTTAGTTGCCACTTTTCAAAATGCATTATAATGCATGCAGAATTTTCCTTTATTTCATGTTTTCTATATTGCATGAGTGAACATTACAGTTACTTGATTTTTCATTGCCTTTTTACCCCCTTCTCACTCTTCAGCTGGCAATTGCAGACATGCCATAAAAATGTGGATTTCAATTTGGCTATGACATAATGATAAACTTAATGACAAACAAAAAATCCAAATCCGAAGCAACTTGAGAAATGTAAAGCGAGCGAGAAGGAGTGTGTGTATATGTCTTTCTGAAGGGTAGTTTCATTGTGCTTTTTGTTGTTAAAGGTAGTTTGATCACATACTGGTATTTGCATTTTTATTTTTTGGTTCTTTATTTTATTCTTATACTTCAGAGTATAAGTAAGATCATAATGTCAAGTAATATTTTTTATAAATTACTTTTAATAATTTTATAAATAAAATAAAAATAAATGTATACATAACTTCCTTTTAACACTGTGAATGGTTTTTGTCAGTTTAGCACCGCTGCCCATTTTTCTGGTTATTATAGGTGAGGAAAAGAAATTTTTTTAGTCAGTGAATGTCAGGGAAAATTTTTACTTAAAATGCGACCACTTTCATTCAGATTTCATAGTGATTAAAGCAATGGTGGCCTAGTGGTTAGGACGCTGCCTTTAGTACCTGAAGGTCGCAGGTTCGAGTCCCGGCCCAGGCACCACTGAGGTACCCTTGAGCAAAGTACCATCCCACTACACTGCTCCCCGGGCGCTGTCGGTAGCTGCCCACTGCTGCACGTGTGATGGGTTAAATGCAGAGGTTGCATTTCGTTGTGGTGCTTGAGTGTGTTCACAATGAAAAATAGTCATTTCACAATGAAACATTACAGTATTAAGCCTGTTTTAGTCAAGTTTTACTCGCTTTTTAATATACATTATTACAAACTTTATTGAATCAAAAATAACATTCAGCCTTTGTTCATATGTCCTATTTCAAAACACAATTGGTGTCTCTTTGATTAAACATAATGCAGTTTTTACTTAATACTGTTATTGCATAGGAAACTGATGACAACTAGATGAGCTTAATAAAATTGAGCAAGCAATATTGATGTTTTTTATTTAACTGTCCATTGATAACAGTCTCACAGTCCCAGAGTCAACAATGCCTAAACCACTATTAAAAGCCACTTAGGCATCTGTTTGCAAGGACTTCTCATGTTAGGTTAATGTGCAATATATTTTAGGCAAGAAGAACTCAAGCCTTTCAGTTATGAAATCTGAGTTTCTGTTTTTTGTTGTGGTGTTTGTGCCAACTTTGTTTGGTGTCCTCATTTGTCATCTCGGAGCTCATGTCTACCTTGTTAATCAGAGCAATGAATATTGACTGGATGCAAAGAAATATCAAGATTTAAGAACGTCAGAAAGCACAAATTGAATATGGCTTGTAAAAAGTCCTGCTGACAGTAACCCAGCCGTGCTGGCATGTTGTTTCCATCTTTAAGTCACTTTAAGAAGCATATTTTTCATGTCACTCCATACACTTGGTTGCATGCAGTGGTGCAGGACGGGGCTCACTACTTGAAGCCAAAGAAAATCTCCCAACAATCCCAACGTGCCAGCTCTTAACCAGGCTTTACAAAGCAGTTCCACCAAATGAAATGGAAAACCACATGTCACACACAACCATGTGGACCAAGAACAAGTCCAAACTGTACTGAGCCTGTCCAAACGGCAGTAAGAGGCATATGTGTGTATTGGCAGGATCTTTCACTTGTGGTCAGGAAGTAGTGAGTGATTGACAGCAGGAATAATGAAGTGATGAAGACTCGTGCTGTGGATTTAAATGCAGTATAACCCCATTTCCTTGAGGTGTATTTCAGATTGGAAGTTATGCTCAAAAGGTGGGACACACTATAGCTTGGCTAAGGGACACAAGGTCCATTATTATGGCTTAGTATATGGTCTTAATGCATGTGAGGCAACTGTGTGTTGAGGAGAAAAGGTTCATGTAGACATGGAAAGAATTATAATTAGTTGACACATTCACATTGACTCAGATTTGCAAATGTCAGGCCTTACTGCAATAAGTGGTTTGTCTTATTTATTGACTTTCATCACGTAATTTTTTTAGATAGCTAGGCTGTGTTTTACCTTCGTCAACCCACAATTATTTTTTGTGCCTTTAATTTTCTACCCGAACCATAGCAATAATTGTACGTTGTTAATATTGACTTGTTACGCAGGGGCTTAATGCAACTGGCATGTCATAATGGCATGTTTATCTTATTAGGCAGGGTCATACTTGTAATTGCGTTTTCTTGGCTGTGTGTTTTGATATTTGTAAAGAACAGTTCTTTACAAATCTCTGAAGACTTGTGGGAAACAGAATTCACATTGTTTGAGGCAGCAATAAGAGTCATTACACCCCACTGCTATAATGAAATATATGCTCCGCCTTGAAAACACTTTTTAAAAATGTGAGAGACATCCAGCAAATTCACCACTGAAGACAGTAAACAACATTTTTCAGCAGCCTTTTGGCTTTCAAACTTGCACACGCCTCTTTCTGACAACCTAACATTAAATCAGATGGGGAGCTGGCTTTTAAGCTGTATGTGTACAGTATTTCCATGCATCTATAAAGCATGAACATTTTTGTTAATGTGACAAGCTAGTTAGCGCACTAACACAAACCAAATTTCTCCAGTAGGCAGCACTGAAGGTGTGAACATGTGTTATGGGTGTTGAATGCTCCTATATTCAATGAGCACAAGAAAGCGATTGAAACAAGCTCTCTGAAGTGTGTAACGACTCTTGGGAATCTTGGCCTCCATTAGTAGTGCATACAGTGGCTCAATGACCTCTTCTCACGCAGTGGAACATTAAAGCTGACCTTGTTTTATTGTACACACACATATATATATATATACATATATATATATATACATAGGCTCGTCTCTCAGTGCACAGGCTGGCGGCAGGCCTGAGGCGTGTTGCCTGCTATAAGTGCTAAGTGTTTCAGGATGAGCAAACAAGCAGAGGTGGTGATTGGCGAAAGCATCTTTTATCCTCCTGTTAGCAGAGGCGATGTTGCATGTGCTCACAATTTTCACAGGTAATAAATGGTAAGAACTTGGCAGCCACTGCATTTATTTACGTCAAAGGACTGTAGATGTTGGAGATAGCTGGCTTTGGCTCCAATTCAGCTGATTTAATTTAAATACCTCCTAATTTCTTGCCTCTTCGTGAACTAAAATCAGCATTTCTACTCTATTACTCAGTGCCTCTTTGCCTCCATGAATCACACAGACTATTTCAGTGAGAGTAAGGCATCCAATCATTCATATTAATGAACCGCAGCCATGACTGCACCAAAAACTCCCTACTGTCTTCCAAAAATTCACCCAATGGGCTGTACTTGGCTTGGTCACAAGGGAACAATGTGAATAATCATTTATTTATCCTGGATGATGAGGGCAATCAAATTAAGCTATTCAAATTAGAAATTTTGTATGGGTTTATAGTGAAACTAATCCAATATAGCTTCAACTGCCACTGTACAACACATCTAAAGCCCCTTAAGATCACACCAGAAAAGTTTCTTTACACAATAAAAGTGTTGTCATCTCATAAATCAGACACTGTGAAGCCACAGATGTTAAATTATATGTTAACACTATGTAGATTATTATTGATTTTAACCATTCATTTGTGACTTGATGAAAAGTTAAAGCACTTCCAGCCTATCTTGGCCTTAGTCCACACTTGAGCCGAACAGCAAGCTGCAAGCACAGACGTCAGAAGAGTAGGTAAACCCTTCATAGCTGACCCCATGGCCTTAGGATGGGGGTGCTTTCATTTAGACAGGTACTGATGTCCAGTGAGCTTTCCCACTATGGAGACAATCGGAAATTTCTCCCTAACAGTGCCACTGGACCCAACATTTAGGCCTGTACTCTACACATTGTGTATGCCACACAAGCTTTTGCCCATTTACGGACAACATGATGAAGGAAAACTCATTTGACCATTAAATTTTTTTTACACAGCTCTGTAGACCAGTGCATGTGGTTTTAACACCATGAGACAGCAACACTCCTCTTCTGTTATTAACATATAGCACTAAGCCATGGGCATTACAGACTTTGAAATACAACTTAATTTCAAACTGTGTTTAGTGGTGTCTTTGCCCTAGACCTGAATGCAGTATGTCACTTTAATCAATGCACCTATTGAAACACTAGCCAGCTGAGAAGTCTTTGTGACCGAAGCTGCTGCCATCCATGCTCTGATAATGAACACTCTTTTAAAATCACTTAGACCTTTCTTGCCATCCTCTTGCCATCTTGATCCAAAGTCAATATGGTCTTATCAGCATTTTTATGCACGACCCAGAGAACTGTAGAATGTTAAATGCCTAATTGTATCATGCCGTATCTGTATCATGATAAACATTGTTGTCCAGTTAAAAGTCTTTAGGATTCTTCCAGTAGCCTATAACAGGGCATGGTGGATAAGATTTGGCTGATGTGCTCAGATGCCTTTGTGATGTCATGCTTTAAACTACCACTGGAACCAGCACTAGACCAGACGTTGCCCACCTGTAACTCTCACACTCACTCTCTCTCTCTCTCTCTCTCTCTCTCTCTCTCTCTCTGTCCCCACACTCTTCATTAGTTCCGCATGGTTGGTGTCTCTTTGTGGTGCGACTATTGCTGTGCTGTCCAGACCACTGCTGGCTGGCAAAAGTACAATGTGGCCTTCACCCTGGTTGTCTGCCGAAGTGCAGGCCACAGTGTGTGTTTATGTGTGAATGGAGTGCACTGACTATTCCCCTGCTCTCACTCAGTTTGTCTCAGCCTTTTTCTTCCACTCTTGTTCTCATGCTGCAAAGCATGGAATAGATGGTAGGTCTCATATTCTCATCATTGCCTCTTTTATAGATCTAATGAGAGAGAGAGAGAGTGTGAGAGAGAGAGAGAGAGAGAGAGAAAGAGAGAGAGAGCAAGAGAGAAAGAAACTTAGTTGCTATCATCAGGAACATGACCACTTGTCTTGGTTATTACACTTTTTCTGCTTCAGATTCATTAAAAAACTTTGATGAAACATCTAAGCACATACAAACTATGTTGTCAATGCACATCCATTCTAAAACATGTAAAATGGGACATTTTATTACGTATACATAGTACTTAGTAAATCATTTATTAGTATCTACTAGCAGCTATAAGAGTAAGTCTCAAAATAATAGTTTGGGCGAAAAATGTAATTTACCCAGTTTTCTACCTACTCCAGATGTAGTTGATAAGCCAAGACATGTTTGGAATCCATTTGTTTTGTTTAGAACTGCAACTGAAAGGCTAAGGTTGCTAACAAATACTAGAATTCAACAGTCACATGCATGACTGCATAATTAGTGTAAAAATGCATCACAAGAACTTTTTTGCCACTTAAACTGCATTCAGGTAGGTCTTCTATAAGGTTGCACAGTAAGGTCAGTGTAGTTCAGGACAAAATTTACAAATGTTATGTGAATACAAGCCTTGGTGTTGTGTGAAATGGCTGCCCATAGTGGTGAAGTTTTGCTGATGTTTATAGCACAGAGAATAACTTTGTGCTATAGAATATAGGAGAATAGTCTTTACCACCTCAGTGAAGAGCTGGATGCAGTTTTAGTGGATTAAAAGTAGTTCTGCTGATTATTTGTAATGTTGTGCTTTGGCCTGTTTGGGTGTCTGCTCTATTGTGTGTTAACCTCGCAGCCCCAGGTTTAAACTAAAGAAGCAGAAGTTGGAAAAAAAATTAATTCCAAACACCTCTTTGCTGACTACATCTATTCTTAAGTGATTTTTGCTTTAAAATAACTGGATAAGAAAGCTAGGGCTTCAGGGGTTAGTGGTAAATATGTTTCGCCATGTTTATGCTAATTATAAACTTTGAGCTATGAGTTTTTTTGGGAGAAAATCTTTGGCTTTTGGCTAAGTTTCTTAAGTCTTAGACTTAAGAAACTTGCCATGCCATTTCTTAAGTCTTAGACAATAGCAGAAAAGGCTTTTGTGTGAAAGGTGCATTGTTTTGTGTGTTCAGCATGATAAAGGTCTGGAACCCCCTAAATTCTGCGTATCTGACAAAGAGGGGAAGGGTGTGTTTTCCACAGTGAACCCAAACAGATGCACTCACACACACATTCATGCCAAGATACACTCAGAAACTCAGAAACAGCAACAGACACAGATAAGCACACACTGGCACAAACACTATCACACTCTGAAACACACTTAGAAGCAGTCTTGGATCAGAACAGATGCAAAATAAGCACATACACACCCTCTCAAACAGAGGTGGTTATATATTATGCTTAAGCATGACATTTGCAAAAGTCTTAGGCCATCTGTGTAAATAGGTAAAGTGTATCTGGGCAGTAAGCATTTATTACATAAAAAACACTGACATTAGAATGAATACAAATAAACAACACAATGTCAGACCTTTCCCATATAAAGTCCAGTGTTTACAGTTATCATCCAACACGTACTTCTGCTAATCACATCTTCATTGGAACTTAAGATTTAGCAAGAGCAGTGCAATGGCTGGACTTTACCTTGAAACCAGTAACCAAACTTCTGTTCTTCTAAATGTATTATTCTACCCAGATATGTAACTTATCATCATTTTATGCAGTGTTTACTGGCAAATAACACACTTACTGCCAAGATAAAAACAGTTTTATATGCTTTTTTTGGCCATCTATTGCATTTCCACTGTACTGTATCTTATTATTATCCTTACATGACTATTTGCTACTACATTCCACATTTGGACAGATAATTTTTCTTAGCTTTATCCAAATATAAACCTGTAAACTTAATCTCAATAACAAAAATGAAATAATTTTAACCTATTCTGTCTACCCCTTTTATCTGATTTTCCTACATAGGATATTATTGTCTATAACATATGTACAAACAAACACAGATAAAGAGTCAAACACCAGCTTCAGTCCAGCCTACTAGATATTTACTAAGTAAGCAAGTGGCTGTTGAGGTTTGTGCTTCTTCAGGGGGGTGGGGCAACCCTTCCCATGTTCCATTCCCTTATGGGACTGAACAAAGCATTTTGTTTAAAAGACTTCATCTCTCTAGAAAAGTTAGTAGCTTAACACTGCTGCATGTATTTCATCCTCCCCTGATAGCACCTGCAGGTCAAAAACCTGCTAATTTCACCCAAACATACACTACATGACTACCTGATCATTTCGTTTCTGCTTTTTTTTTCTCTGCACGTGTATAACTGTATAAACCTAAGGGCTTTAGCCTGAAAAGCCCACGCGAGAGCAGCTGCACTGAGACAGCTTTGTTCCTTGCTGACTAGCGTCCAAAGTCAGTCTCCGAACACTGCGTGCATTGTGCAAGTTTTTTTTTTTCCATGAGTAAACCCCGGCTTGTCAACACAGCCTCCTCTGCCTATAAGAGACGCGCGAGAAAAAGAGGGAGAGAGGAGGAAGACTGCCGCCCTTGTACCCTCTGCTAGGAGGAAAAACACGTCTACAAAGCTGCTTTTCTTTCATGAATGAGTGTTGAGAGTGCCAGATATATATGCATTGTTTACAATGGGCTGCTTTGTGGTAATGAGCCAATTTCCGCATCCCACCTCTTTTGGTCCTTGTGGTTTCTCTCTGTGTATGTTTGTGTGTAAGGGTGTGTGAGTGTGTGTTTATGTATGTGTGTGTGTGTGTCTGTCGTCTAGACCCACTGGTTGCTAGGCATTTCATAGTGCCTCGCCATTCTACTAAGAGCAAGCAAATTTTGGTTAGACTTGAATTTATCAAGCATGTCAGATGAGGCCTTTGTACCATTGTTTGTTAAATGCTGGAGAATAGCCACCATTGTGGTTGTTAGATTGCTTCCATAGCCACTGACCAGCTAATTACCCCAGGCCCTCGGATGAAGCACAGACACACAGTAGAGCTAAAATGCATTTGCTATTGAATTTGTACAGCCACTCACATTCTTTTTATTGTACCCATAACTGCCCAGCCAGTTAATGATCGGATGAATTGGAACGCTGTGGACCCACATCCAACTTATTTTAATGACAATAGCCATATATTCTCTACAAAATTGGATACACTTTCATTGTAACCAACTGTGAAACAATAAAAATTTGGACACACTTAATGTTGATAGCTCCTGTTAACCCTTGCTTGAGCTTTCCTGAAATTTTATTAAACTATATGGTGAAAAAGAGAGAGTGTTAGAGTTAGCATTAAGGAAAAGCTGTATTTAAAAGCTAGAGTCTTTATTTAAAAAACAACACCTTTATGATATTGCTTAAAAGATAATGCTGATGCAAAAAAAAAAATTTTATGACTGTTCTGTATTAGATATCTCAGCTTGTAAATAACTGTTTTATTGTTTTTTTTTAGCACAAACTGCACAGCCGAGCTTGATAATTACTATAAGTATCTAAACACCCCACCCCAGGTGTAATAGTGGATGACACATTTAGAACTGGGGTAAAGCTAAATATGTTTTAAAAATAGTCATAAGTACACCTAAATATATAAGAAATAATTCAAAGTAAATATGCAGTAGATCATAGAACATGGGACATCCTGTTCTAACATTGTTGTGAAATCAGTGCCAAACTCATGACATAATTTCAGGACCTTAAGACAGGGCTAAAAATAGTACAAGATGGTACCAACCCCCCTTACAAGAACACATTAGGTATAAAGGATTAGGTCAGATAAAACCTGTGTAAAAGTTTAAATAATTAGTATTTTTTAAAGATAAAATTGTTTTCAGAAAACAACTTCAGAAACACCTTTACAGTAAGGTTCTGAGACCAGAACTAGCACATGCCAAGTGGAATGGACAACATTGTTTTAGAAAGATTCAAAAATCTGAAGCTCAACATAGTTGATTATTGTAAATAACAAGCATAGCATGAACCTATGGGTGTACTAGTAACTTAGAGTTTCAGTGCTCCTCGTATGTTGGAAGTGCATATTATGAGATTAGACGTGCTGATTTTGAAAGAATAAGGAGTGACATTGGCATTTAGAGTCTAATTGACATCTGCTCCCCAGGTTGATAAAGGATTTTATCTACTGGGGACATCACACAATATAGGTCTTGTAATATTTGGGGCTACAAAATATACAAAATGTGTGCCAATAAATTGTATATAATGTGAGTTTTATCACAATATAAAACCATTTGATTGCAGTTACAATATTTGAAGAGTTTACAGTAAAAAATAAAATCATTTAAAAATTACAGACATTATTTTGATGATTTCTGAAATCATTAGGTCTCTTCTGAAATTCTAGGTGGCCCTAAGCTTTCCTCACTGGTTAAAGAGAAGTTGAGCATCTGCAGCAGACTGTGAAAATTAAGCGTTTAAATAAAATTCTTGTTTTTGTACCAGACCATTGTCAGTGAATGTTATATAAAAGCTGGAGAAATGTTTTAAAATCTGGCCTTGGCTGCTTATTTGAGTATAGGATTTACATCAGAAGTCGTTGAATGGGGACTTGTGGCTGACCTTAATGTGAGAGTTTCTTTTCTTTTTTTGACTTCTCTTAGTGTTGGTATTGAGAAGTTTTGATCAATGCATTCTTTGTGCCCAGTTACTGCTGTTTCCCCATCAGCTAAAGCAAACAGCACTGTACAGATACCTCACACTCCAGCACTATTTATTCAACGGCTGCTGCTGCCTCAATCTTAACCGTCAGATTTCCTACCAAAATATTACCCTTCCTATATGCGCAACACAAGCACACACAGCCGTGTTCAATTTCTGTTCCCCATTCAGTCCGTCTTTCCAAATTTTTTGGTGGTAAGGGCCCTCAACGTCACCTTGATTCAGAAAATGCACATATAGAAATTACTAGATTAGGTTTAAAGTGCTGCAAGGTACAGTTATTAGTCTAATTGTTTTATACATATCTAACAACAGTAGAGCAAGTCGCTCAATAAGATGATAGACTGTATCATGACTTTGCTAATTTGCTTTGTGAATTTCCCATATGGTGGGGGAAAAGGTGGGGTAGAGGGGTGGAAGAAAAAAATCAGACAAGATCTTCTTACAAGTCCGTAAATGTCAGAGCGGAGGCACATCCTCAACAAGAGTCGAGTTGCAGTCTTGGGAAGGGGGGCAGTGGGGTCAGAACCTGGGAAGGACATCATTGAAAACACAAGTCTCTGGAGACACCACAGCGCAAACCGCGTTATGCAGTTCAGTTTGGCTGCTGCTTTTCTCTTGATTTGTGGTGGTTGTGTGGATGGTGGAGAATGCCACTGACCTCGCTCATAATCATCTTCATTTTCCTCACACTTATGAAGCAATTAGCTGTTTATGACTTATGTGGTGTTTCTGTTGTTCTGATGACTTTGGGAGACTCATCAAGTGCAAACATATCACCATATTACACCATTTTCTCATCAGTCAAAGAGTTTCAACTGTAGCCTTATTTCGTTTAAATAAACAATTCAAAATAATTAAAAAAGTAATAAAATGTTACGGTCATGCTAACTGGATACATTAGTTTGCTTCATTTTAACTGTGTTTGGTGGAACTGTCCATCTAAGGGACTGTCAAAGGGTTCCCAACCCTGATCGTTAGTACTCGCTTGATTTGCACATTTTAGTGTATTACCTTCTCCAACTTCAACTCAGGAAGAGCTTAATATGTAGCTGACTACTTGTTAGCTGTGTAGGTGATTAAGAACAGTGAACACACCACACCACAAGGGCTTCACCTCTCTATATATATTGATCTATATACATTATTTCTGCCAATCCTTGCATTTAATTTGTGGAAGATTGTTCAACAGCTTACTGTGAGTATAAGCAAAGCTGCATGATGTCAGGGGAAAAGTGAGGGGTAAAAACCTCCATGCTGAAGATTGCTCCAGTATCAGCAGAAGAAACCAGGATAACTGTGTCTTTTTCAGAGCAAAGTTTGCCTTTGAAATACTGTTTACTGTGACTGGGGAATTATTTTTTAATAAAATTGAAAGAACTTTTGGGTTTTTCTCATATCTTCTAGTTGATGCAGACCTGTAGAAGAGTTATAAAGTAATGATTTGTGAGATTATGTTATTATTTTCATTACATTTTGAGTAAACTTGTGCTTTGTAATGGATTATTACTGGATAACTACCCCAACACTGCTCCAGGATCAGGATTGGTAACTTCACTGTGAATATTTTTTCTGTACTTGTCACTGTCACCAAAGTCATCGCATCTGTCTACAAATACTAATTACTGGAAGGAGATGAACGTGCAGGATGACAGTATAGTTTGAATGCACAGCACGATGATGCTGGGGTTAGCCATGTCTCATACATGTGCGAGCAAGGGACTGTGCAGTGGGGGTTTAGGATGGGATTTTCAATGGCACTGAGGAGCAACTTAGACTACACTGTGGTTCTGACACACCTGGGCAGGTGCCTTTAGTAATGTTGATGTTGTGATGATGTGATTGTTGACCTCTCTAAGCTTACCAAAGCATCCAGCACTATTGTGTGACAGGCAGTTCAAAACAATGCAGGAACAGGCCGAAGACTTCATGACAGCTTTTGTTTGCCTTGGTGTTTTGGAGTAGAGCAACAAACTCACAGAGAACCCAGAGAGTCTCCCAAAAAACGTCTTGGCCTTCAAGTCAAGTGTTTTCCACATTACTTCTTACTGGATTTCAGAATCTGTTTTGGCTACAACATCCTGAAAAAAAAATTCCTTTGCAGACAGACTTCAAGGGCAAAACTTCACTGTCTCTCCCTCGCTGTCTGCATGTACTAACACCCATCCATTCATGCTGTTCAGCTGCACTGAGAAATTGAAACCTAAAATAAACTGCTATGTAATCCAAGCTCTGTGAGGTAGCTTCTGTTTTGCCACAATAACAGAGCAGGGAGAAATAATCCACCAATTTTCTTTTCCTGAATAGCATCCAAAATTCAATCCAGAGTGGCCTGATGCCTCTCCACAAGGGTATCAGTGCGACTGTGCCAGCACCAGGGGCTTTGCGGACAGGCAAATTTTGACTGTGTTAAATGGTGGGTTTAAAATAGAACCCGAGGTAATATGTTCATGGAGGATACTAAGCTAAACAAGGCATAAAAGTGTGAACAAGTAAAGAAAAATTCACAGAACTCCTGGTTCCACAGAATACGCACCTCCTTGCCTTTCAATCCCGGGTGTATTGTGCAGTAATGTTGTTCCATGCAGAAATTATATGTTACACGGTTGCTGGAAATAGGACCACTTCTTTCCACCTTATCCTAAATATTCTCAATAGGGTTAAGCGCTGAGTAATGTGAAGGCCACTAAAGTAATGAAAGTCACTCTCATGTTGAAGTGTCCAGTGTGCATAAACTTGGTCAGCAACAATGTTCAGATACAGCATTCTCCAGTGTGTGCCAGAAACACACACACCCCTTTGACCTCCCAGCACCAATTTGTACACCAACTTTGATGGTTTCTTGGACAGGTGTAGCTGCTGCATCCAAATGCACAAGACCTAGATATGTGTTTGAATGAGTGAACTGCTCAAGGACTGGCTGAATAAGCAAGTTTGTTCTCCAGATTCAGAACACAGTGCAGTGGATGGAGAACAGCATTTCTGCTGTGTCTGTGTTTGTGTGTTCTCACGCTCAGGTGGACAGGGTGCATAAAACTGTCAGGCCGAGACAGAGTTAGATCTGTTGGCAGGATCACTTCTGCCAGCCTACAACCTGATCTCTCTCTCTCTCTCTCTCTCTCTCTCTCTCTTACTGTCACTCTCCCTACCCACTGCTGCAACCACTCAGAGGTAGAAGGTGTTTATGACAGTAGCCGTTACTCAACATCTCATTCTAACTCTCTCTGTTTGTATGTGTGGTTTTTCAGTGGAGCTGAAATGTACTGGCGTCACATGCCCGACTCTACCCCCGACTGACTGCCCACCTGACTCGGTACTGACCCACAGCTACACGCCCCCTGGAAGCTGCTGCCCCACATTGCCACCTCAGTGCACCTGTGGTCAGTGTCCACCTCCGCCAGAATGTCCCAGTGGACACAGGGCAGTGATCATTACCGAAGGCACTGGCTCAACAGGCAACTGCTGCCACACCTATGACTGCCGGAGAGGTAAGACCACCTTCGGTTCATGAGAGCAAGGTCATAATCACTAGGCTACCACTGTACGTGTAGAGTGCTGCAGAAAGTTCTTCAGAATTAAATGTTCAATGACCTGATATTACCAGATGGTGGCTGAAAAAAAAATTAATAAGGTTCTTCTGATTCCCATTTTACATATTATCCTTTTTTATAGTAATGGAAACCGTGAGTGAGTGATTTAATGAGAAGTGGAGCAATAAAGCAATCAATAAAATTTTACCATCAATTTCAGTATTTTTGGGGAGTACAGAACCTATTGGTGGCAGGTCTAGGTTTCAGAAAATAAACAGCCAAAGTGAAACTAGCACTGAAAAAAACAGCCAAGAAAGGCCAGTTCTGTGTTTTACAAAGCCCAAAACAAGCTCTGCTCTTCACAATGAAGGTGCTTACTAATGACTGTCCTTAGGAGATTTTGATACTAGTCATGTGTAAGCGCCTGTAGAGCCTTAAGTGTGACCATCTGAGCAGGCCAGGTAGTGTTTGCTCTTTCACTAAAAACCTCAAGCTGGCTTATTACACTACCAGTTTGTGGTGTGCTGTGGGCATTATTGTGTTCCACACAACACCAGCAGCTTCCAAGTTGTATTTGCTAGATTTTTTTTCTCACCAGAAGCCATTAAATTGCATTAAAATCATTATAAAATGCAACATTGTGTGAAGTTTCTTTTATAATTTTATCGTTTAATAAGCAAGATAAAACATTGTGGATTATGCCTTACAAAAACACACTTTCTATCCACATTTGAAACATATACCTTCTACACTCTGCAAAAGTCACAGAAGGGTAATGTTATTAATAGAGAGTTGTCCCTCCTTTGCTCCACTCCAGCTTATTTCAAAGCTACTGGATGGTGCTTCATCATCCAAGAGATGAAGTCTTAATGCTACACAGCGGCATTTACACCATTTTCGAGGGTTAAACATTCAAGATTACAAAGTTGGGACAGTAGCTTTAAAAATCATGTGCAGTTCATCTATACTGTCTTTTTGACAGTGAACAACATAGTTGCACTTACATTGCTTTAATTTGCTTTTACATGCCACCTCATTGCAGGAAAATTGGTTTAATCCAGTTGTGTATTGTCTGTAGTGTGAGGCATGACAGAGAAGCAAGAGAATTCATCAAAATCCTATCCCTAGTGGAAAAAATCCACCCATTTTGACCCACCTAGGAGATATCTTACACAGTCTGTAGGACCTTAAGACAGTAGCAATACTGTATTGTCCTTCAGCATTGTAATTAAAAAATACCTTGCATGTATAAAAGGCTGCTTGCTCATGAGGAGTTTTGGATATGTGTGTGAAAAATGCATGCCAATAATTTTAATTAAGCGATAGAATAGAGTTTATAGTTATAGTATAGTATAGTAGGAAAAGGAATTCCAAAGACAAGGGGCAACAAAGCTAAAAGATCTAGATCCCATAGTGGTCAAACAGGCTGCTGGCATAACGAGAAGAGTGGCAGAAAAGGACTTGAGAGTCTGGATAGGAGCTTGCACACAAATTAAATCTAATTAATTTTTCATCTCTGGCCATCTTTAGCTGCTTTTTGGCCTTGTGCATGGTGACCTTAGGCTAATGTGTCCAAAGGTTCAAAGCATCCTATTTTATTAGCAGTAAATTTCTATAGATATGGTGCTTAAAGTGACTATTTGTCATTGTGAACACAATCAATCACACAAATTGCAAAACAACAAAATGTGACTTATGTATTTTAAATATCTTCTGTGCACACATGGAACAGCTATGAAAAGCAGTCAGGGAGCAGTGTAGTGGGACAGTACTTGCTCAAGGGTACCTCAGTAGTACCTGGGCCAGGACTTGAACCTATGACCTTCTGTTCACAAGGGAAAGGTTATAACCACTAGGCCACCACTGCACATATATAATACAAGCTTTGTGCACAGCTGACTGATAACTGGTATTATCTGTGCAATTTTCAACACAGCAGGGATAGTAGTGGTATGGTAGTGTATGCGGTACTGATATGAATGCATCAGGCATAGCAGTGTTGAGGAGTTTTTATACATACCAGTGTCACTACTAGGTTAAGAATATTTCGGCACCGAAAATATCAATCCCAGAGCAGTTCTGTGTCAGACTGATGGAGGAAAGACTACAAGATGGCTAACACAAATTGTGCATGGACACAATCTCTAATAGTTTCTGTACACCATAAAGGCACAGCTAAATATTGGGTACTACTAAAATGCAGGGAAAAGAGTGGAGAGAGGGATGGGAACAGAGTCAGGAAGTGAGTAGATGCTAGGAAGGGTGAGTGAGAATGTCAGAGGGCAAGGGAAAGTGTGAGAAGTGGAGTCGTTGGTAGTTAACAGAGAGAGAGAAAAAAAAGAAAAGAAAGAGTGTGTTTAAGGCCTCTTTTACACAGAGAAGGGGGCTTCACCCTCAGTGTGTACTTTGTGCTAGCGTCAAATATTCCCTGTTTTACCAACAGTCCAAATTCCCATTCTGGCCTCTTGGCCCTGCTGTAAATGTGTTCCATGTCCCGGAACTAATGGACTTAACGAGGAAGCCTGGCGAACAGAGGAAAAAGCGCTTAGGCTACCAGTCGCGTTCCGAGCGGCAGAGCGAAGTCAAAGGCCTCGCTTGTCTGCTCATGCACACACACATACACAAATACACACACACACACATCCAAGTGGGGAAGTGCAGGGGGTTCATGGAGGGCTATATGTGTGGGCATGTGTCTGCCTGCATGTGTGGGAGAGAGTGAGAGACTGATGCATGAGAGAGAGAGAGCATGAGAGTGTGTCGGTGTGTGTCGATGGCAGGGCTGCGAGTGGCGGCAGTGGGGGCAAAGGGGGATCAGTATTTTGATAACAAGTGTCTGCTTCTTTCAGCAAGGCCGGGAGACTTCATGCCCTTTCTGGTGCCCTCTGCACTAGCTCTTAGCATCTGCATGACTGAATCCTGTTGCAGAAAGAGAGAGAGTATGGGGAAGAGAGGGGGTAATAGCATAAATGGGCTGTGCCCAGTGCCAGAATTTATGAGTGGGGCATCTAACAACCATGGAGAGGTATTTTGTATAGAAGGAGTTTCCATTAACCTGAAGCATTCCGATTGGAATTAAAAGCATTCTTCGTTCTTTTAATCATACCATTGGCTATTGGCTGCACTTAGGTAGCAGCCCAGTCTGGCACATATTCTTTTCTTGCCTATTAGGTTAGTGGGTCTGCCAGGACTGTGGTGGGAGTATCCTCAAAATCCAATTCAGTTGTGCCATTCTGCAGAAATAGCCCTAAAAGTTGGGGGACAGTGGTTAAGAGGGAGAGTTGGGAAGTAAGTGCTGGCACTGTACTTTATAAGGAAAGGGTCACATAGAATTTGAACTACAACTGAAGGCCCTCAGACAACTGTGGGTAAACTTAGGAGCACATGTAAGTTGTACATGAGACATGTAAGGGTAAAAACTGTATACAGTATTGCCATTGTTTATTTAAGTATGTGTTTTTTATGTCAGTTGTAAATCACTTACTGTATATGTGCGGTATCTCTCAAGAGTTAATACTGCTTTTCAACTCGTGACCGGTTGCCTACTTTGTATCATTATAACTGATGAGAGTGGCTGACTGCTGAGCTTGATAAGCACTGGACCCTTTCACTAATGGATTTTGACTTCCCCTTCAGCTAATTGTTTATTGTTCATCATGGTAAACAGTGCCGATTAACTTTCTCTTCAGCAAAAAAGCTGCAGTACAAATGCTGTAGTTATCACTGGTACCACTTGGAGTTTCTGGCCCCGACTCTGTAAAAATGGAAAGAGAAAGAAAAACAACCTGAAATCAAGAGGCATGATTGGAATCCCCATCTGTGGCACCAGTTTGCGCTTAGGATTAACGTCCACAAACACTACGGAAATCACATGCATGCATCCTGTCACGTGACTTCCCCTTAGAAGCCGCGTTATGTTAATGAATCATGGCGGTGGCTTTTGACTCTCTGGCTTTGATTTCAGTTTGCTCTGCTTGCTCACGCCTCACGCAAGGTTGAGGAAGAAAAGGGGAGAGGGGAATAAAAGAGGCAAATCCTCTCTTTATTTTCGACCGGTTTGGCCCACCTGCTTTGTATTAGCGTGTAAAAAAAAGAAGAAAAAAACTGGGTCGCCCGGTCAGACCTGCTTTTTTACTCTGTTTTAGAAGTATGGCCCACAGATGCTGATGTTGCCATTGAAAGCATTGACAGCTCAGAGCAAGGACACATCTGGTAGCATCTGAACTGTTTATGGCAGTAGTCACCTGCCCCTCCTCTTAGACATCTACGTTCATTTTGAGTTCAACTCCTGAAAACATCTGAAATCTGGCCAAAAACGCAGCATCACTTCAATTATACCCTTCAATATTTGTTATACCCTAACCCAGATTCTGGATAAATCAAGTTGACCATTATTACTCTAGAGCTAGGTAAAGTAAAATATAAGTGAAATACCTGCACGTTGAAATATATGGCATGCAATAGAAATCATTCACTATTTACGACGAGGACCACAATGTAACCCAACCACTTTTACCTTTAAGATGACAGCGTAAAGGCAATACTTTCAGATTTATGTCAAGATTACAGGAAGTCATCACCAACTTTACAGAAAACAAAACTAAGTTAATTACTGGATTCTGTTACCTGACTTTTTTGCATGTAATCATGTCCTCAAAACATGATGTATGCTTTGCAGGCAGACTGTGACAAGAACCTGTTTACTTTCTCATATCAGCTTCAAGAACTGTTCACTTGCTGCCTAATATATCCTACCCCCCTGATAGCTACCATTGTAGTGAGACTAGTCAGTGTAATTCGATAGTCAGTGTTATTCACTTTACATATACACAGACCCCATTTCCAGAAAAGTTGGGGTGTTTACAAAAATGCAGTTAAAACCAAAAATCTGTGTTATGTAAATTCATGAGAACTTTTATTTAACTGACAAAAGTGCAAAGAAAAAAATCTTCAATAGTTTTACTAACCAACCTAACCAACCTAACTAATTTTGTGAATATGCACACATTTAGGGATATTGTAAGAGACTTAGTGGATGTCATAGATATGGTGTTTGTTTCACTTTAGGTATTTTTGGGATAGGGAGGTATTGGGGTGATAGACATACCTCATTTTGTGTTTTCCATGTAATGGTCTTATTGTGTACAGGTGTGCCTTATACTGGGGCCAATACCAAAAGACAACCTTTCTCAATGTGGCATCATTTTCAACATTCTGCGGGTATAGAAAGCTGGTATTGTCATTCAAACAGCCATGAACACACAACGTCACTTAACGGACGAGCAGCGTCACCTGACCATGGCCTTTGGGTCGGTGGCAGGCAGTCAGATGTTGCTCGTGAACTTGGTGTGTCTCAAAGTGTCATCAGCAGACTTGCA
>JBBPDA010000001.1:43864885-43894504 GCA_037974385.1 Arnoldichthys spilopterus
GTCGCTGTCAAGCTGTCATTGCGGCAAATGGTGGAAACACCCGCTACTGACATTGTCAATTTTTGTTATTTGGGGCTGTCCTTGTTATTGTCTAAATTTTTGGGATAATAAATAATCAACTAATGAAAATGCTGTTTCTTCTCATACATTATTAGTAATATCAACGGGAAATGTTACTTATTTCATTAAAATTCAGAGCAAAAAGGAAAAGCACTCATGCAAATAACAATATCCCTAACTTTTTGAGTACTGTATATATATAAATATATATATATATGCTAAAGTGGGCCCTTCTGCTAATCACACCACATATGTAAGTCAGAAAATAGTTCTGGTAACAGTAGGAAGAAGAAGTTTCTCTTACACTGTGAAATGAATTCGTATCAGCAAATTCTAATACACTAAAATGTTGCAGTGCATGCAGCACAGGCATCAAAAGTCATAAGGTTGTAAGGAAGCTCTGGTGATTTCCTTTACCAATGCTGATGAAGCTGGCTGTGTTGGGGGGCAGAAGTGTTGGGTCTGTTGTGTGCTGCTTCACAGGGCTGGCTCTGTGTCTCTTATGACCAGCACAGTATCTGTTGTTCCAGCAGCCAGAGCCTCGGAGGCAGCAGAGGTTTCCGGTACTTACCGTCTGCTGTCTGCAGCAATGCACACTCGGCTCCGGCTGCTGTTTTTTTTTTTAACAGTGTGTGTTTGCATGTATGTAAGTAGTATAAGCACTGTAAGACAAGCGGTATCTGTACATTTTTGCTAAGCAAATCTGGCTACATTGTTTGAACAGAGAAAGGCTTAGTAAAGGTGCTTAGATCAGCAATCCATGGCTACCTTGTGGGGGTGGGGTGTGGGGCAGACAGTTTTACAGTATGCATGTTATTTTAAATCTTAATCCTAACTTTCATCCATTCATCAGTGGTTTCAGTGATGGATGCAACAGGGCTTTTTGGCCAACTATGGAATGAGTCTCGGTCTCTCTTTATCAGTTTCCCCCAGGTGTGTGCACAACGGAAAGCAGTTTGCTGAGGGCGAGGTGTACCGAATGGACCCTTGCTGGCTCTGCCAGTGTCGAGGGGGCATATCCTTTTGCTCCAAGGCCGAGTGTGCTGAGCTGGACTGTGATAACTTCTACATCCCAGAAGGAGAATGCTGCCCAGTCTGCATAGGTACACACCCCCATTCTCACACACTACCATCAGTGACCGAATACTGCACTCTCAGATTAATGAACAAATTTTCCAGCAATGCATAGGAGCCAGTATTACATAGCAGAAGTCACTTTCAGTCATGGAGGGCCACTATCCAGAACAGTTTAGCAATTTCTCTTCTTAAACATACTTCACTCTTCTGATCAGTTAATGACAATATTTAAATTTCCTAATATGATCAAATTGATATTTTTGATATTGTTAAGGTTTTGTAAAATGTGTTGGCGATGTTTAAAAAGCTCTAATACACCATGAAAAAACTTAAAGCATACTATTGATACCTTTTTTTATTTTTTAGCTTCATATATTTTCTATAACACCAAAGTTCAGTTGATTTTGAAAAAAAGCTTAAACATCAGCAATACCTTCTGGCGACAATAAAGTAGCCTTTTGCTTTATGGATAGAGCCATAGGTCCAAGCATGTGGACCTATGCAATGTAAAGCATTTCATCCTGTTTTCTAGTTTATATTCTATTAGTTTATGGCTCATTTCTAGACAGTTTTGTTGTTCTGCTGTCACAGCTTCTGACTGAAAGTCTTGCTTAAGGCCAGTGAGAGGTTAAGTGAAAGTGAAAGTGACTATTTGTCATTGTGAACACACTCAAGCACCACATTGAAATGTGACCTCTGCATTTAACGTATCACACGTGCACACGTGGAGCAGCGGGTAGCTATCAACAGCCCCCGGGGAGCAGTGTAGTGGGATGGTACCTTGCTCAAGGGTACCTCAGTAGTGCCCTGGCTGGGACTCAAACCTGCGACCTTCCGGTCCCAAAGGCTGTCCTAACCACTAGGCCACCACTGCCCACAGTTAAGAGTTTGATGCAGGCTTGCTGTCATAAAATCTGCATATAAATGTTACCAAATACAATTTATCTAAACTTTATAACAGTTAGCTGCAGCATCATTACTTAGGAACTGATACTTAGTGGAATTATACAGTTATGTATCATTAAAAGTGCAGAACAGCATAGACAAAACGCTTCTCAACCATTAAGACAGTGTGGTCGGAAGAGATTGTACAAGAGGGCAGTTGTACACAGTTTTGACATCAAGCTGATCTGCTGAACTGGTTGCCTCATTGTTTGTGTTGTGGTATATAGTAAGCGGGATAAGCCGATGGAGCAAATCATGAAACTACCTAAATGGCATTCACAATACTGGTGGTGTTTCTCATAACTTTTTTGCACTGGCAGAATAAAAGAGAAATACTCATTATTGTCACATAGTCCTTGATTAATGGAATTACATAAGATCTGGGAAGGCACTGCTGTCACTTCTTCTGCTGTGATCTTAATTTAACCAAAAAATTAACCAAACCTCTTTGAGTGTCACCATGTTTGATGTTTACATCTTCCAACTCTGTACATTCTCTGGTGTATCCACTAGTGGAATCCTTCATTAACTCAAGTAGCATATAGGCAAGGATATGAACAATCATGTTCATGATGCTGAAAGATGACTATGCAATATCTCAAGCCTAAGTGTGTTTGAGCAGGGAAATGTGGAATGTGACCCCACAGAACCTGAGAGTTGGCACTATGCAGTATTGCATGTTCATGATGACATTCCTGTAACATACCACACTAAAATATTTAGATCATGAGCTTGAATGTAGTACTATGTAAGCCTACAAGCACTTGGAAACAGCTTATTCATGTTACTGGGGTAAGCTATAAAGTGGAGGGCTTATATTTTAATTTATTTATGTTTATATAGCACTAGGTCTTATAGGCAGATGGTACAGTGTTTTTAACATTGGGACTCTCTTAAGTTGTGTTGTGTAAAGCAGTAAAAGGTTGTCTCATATGATAAATGGGTGCATGACAGCCAGTTTCCTTTGAAAGCACTGCATGTTGTCTGCAGTGTTGAGTCTGAGCACTTTGTACTGCCCCTGAGGTGCCCTGGCTGCATGTAAGGCTTTTCACCTTAACCACATCCTTTATAAATCCAGACATGCACTTCTATCATGTAAAAATCAAGGGCTTTCAGAATGGTAATAACATATAAGTGGCAGGAGGTTTCTGAACTACAGTAACAGATAAACACAAGAACAGTGAAGACTTTTAGCCATCACACTACTACAAGTAAAAAATGTGCAGTTATAACAGAATAATCATATTGTAACCATCAGTTGTTAAACCTAAGCTGCCCCTGAGAAATGTTTTTCTGAACTTTTCAGTAGCTAGCTAGGTGGAAATGAATGGAATGTAAGTAGCTTAGCCGCGCATGTGGCTAACAGACAGAGATCAGACAGACTAACATTTCCCCTCAGTCAGAGTGTGTTTCTGGGTTCAGCAGACATCAGAGGTAGGAACGGCAGTTATAGGGGGTCAAAGTCGAGAGTCCCACCTGGAATCTAAAGCTCTCTAAAAAGAGGGAATGCTTTCATCTTGAGCTGTCCAGTTATGGTACCTTTTTAGTAGGAAGGAGAAGCTGTAATGAGAGCTACACTATGAAAGTTAAGATTCGAAAGAAGCAATTCACAAAAAAATAAAACATAATTTTCCCACAAGGCATTCTGATCAAACTGCTATTTTCAGTTAGTGAATGATTAGTCTTGAGGGTTGAGAGAAATAACTTGAGTTGAAGTTAAGCTTGACATTGAAATGGAAATGACCACACAGTCTATACACAGCTTATGCAGTTTTCACATTTTTGTTCATCAGTATTTTTAAACTACAATGACCAGATTTGGACCAAAAACAGGAATGTCTCCTTTTTTACCATTAAATGTAACAGGGTGTCAGGCTACCGCCAATGGTGGACTTGACTAACCATGCCCTGTCTGGATTGAGGCCCATCCAGACGATGCTCTGACTTAGTCGTCAAGCCACCACGATAAGGCCCTGGTCAATGTAGCTCAGATCCTTACCCTCCCATATTTTTTCTGCCTCCAGCACATCAGCTTCAAGATCTGACTGTTCACTTGCTGCCTAATATATCCCACCCTATGACAGGTGCCATTGTAATGAAATAACTAGATGACTAAATAACTAGTTAATGTTATTTGCTTTACCTGTCAGTGGTGTTAATGTTATGGTTGACAGGTGTATGATTCAAAGCACACTAACCTTGTTTATGATCAGCTTTTAATGCCTTAAATGATTATTTGGTTAATAAAAATGGTCCTGAACCATTGAAATTTCACAGGGTAACACTGTGGGGTATTTTTGTCCTTTTTTTATAACACCACATAATGTGTGTATGGTGAACGTGTGTATGATGAAATTAAATCAAGTGCAGGCATTATTTTAAAAGTAAAAAGTAAAGCTCATCCACAGCTATGATTGTAACTTTATATGGAATGAGCCTCCCTAATTAAGTTTGAGTAGGGATGGACTGGCTTAGGAGAGGCTGTAAATGTCCAATAGTATCCTAACACCCATTCTGTTGAGCAAAATCAGGTACTTAAATATGCATGTGTTGTTGACACAGGCATTCAGTTGCACACACACAGCTTGTTTAATCACAGTAGAAAAGTATTGCCAATAAAATGAGATGGTCTGGAGCAGCCACAGCTTAAGGTCACCGAGCCCCATATTAAGTGTCGGCTAGAGGGATATAAATCTCCGTGGAGCAATTGAACTGTGTTCTCTGGAGTGATGGAACCTCATCTAGTAACATATAATCATATAATCATAATAAAACTGATACTGTCAAAACAATCTGTTATTCGTGAGCAAATCTGTGAACATTTCAGCATGAACGCGAGCTAATAAATCAAGCTATGTTCAGGGGCCATATAAAAGGTATATCCTACTTCTCTGCAGTGAGGTTTGGTCTTATTTTGGCTCCCTCTGAGAGTTTAGAAGGTTATGTAGAATTAATTTTTAACAACATTTAGGTTTATTATTCTTGCATGTTCTGATGTTTGGTAATTTATTTAAGTTGGCAAAGTTTGAGATCTTTAGGCCTGCTGGCTCAGGATCCCCTTGTGCCACTATGTGGTTTTTTTTTTAGGTTTGATCATGGTACTGAAGTTTCAGAGGGTAACAGGTGAAAATGCTCTTATTGATCTTTGGATAAGGAGGAAACAGACAAAGGAGAAATGAAGAATTTTAAATTTAAGTTTAAATGCACCCAGATGGAAAACACATAATCCAGAACTTGTGAAATCACATAAATATGTTCTTTTCCTGGGAATAAATCAGACACATTTACAAACACAAAATGCAGCACCTACACTGTCATGATGACTGGACAATAAACAGCCTCTATTGCAAACAGGACCAAAAATATCAATTACCTACTTTACAGGAACCTCTGACACATTACCTCACAATTCCCTCCAGACTGTATTTAAACCGTTAGCAGAACATGCCACCAGCTCAGGAAGCTCTTAAACATTTGGCTTCACTTTAAGGCTCCTCAAAACTTCAAACACTTGTGTAAATGTTGATATAATGCTGCTAATGCTTTTAAACAGCATTTCCTACTTCGGGGTGGAAATTATAGTCATGACCTCTGCACTGGTCTTCTCCTTGAAAGACCAAGGTCAGGTTCAAAACAATCAAGCTAATAGTGGCATACAGTGGTCAGGTGAACCTCTGACACAAAGCAGGAATGGACAGCAAAGGAATATGCTGCTTTATTTATTGTTTATTAATGAATAGACAAAGAATAATTAATTTAAAATGTTTTCCAAAAATGTCTTTTCCTTCTGTCTTATACTGTAGTCCAAACTCAGTCTCCCTTTTCCTTGAAATTTTGCATGTTAATCCATGGCAAAATCACTGTATTTTGGCTTTTGCATTGCTCAGCTGTATCCAGGATTGGTATTAATCTGCCTACAGTGGTGTTTGAAAGTTTGTAAACCCTTTAGAATATGCCATATTTCTGCATAAATATGACAAAAAATTTCAGATGTATCTAAAAATTATTAAACAGAAGTCAATTTAAAAAATGTCTTATGCTTGAATGCATTGTTTTTCTAGTTTGGATTTCACTTAGTGCACTTTATACAAAATGCATCTGACTGTGGAAAAGAGAATTACAGACTTTTTAGAGATTGTTTTGTATCCATTTCCAGCTTGATGAGCAGCAACTCTTTTTCTGAGGCCAGTAGAAATCTCCTTCAGGTTCTCCTTCATGTCATGATACACTTCCAGAAATGTTTTGAAGATCAGACTTTGATAAATCAGATCGACAGACTTGATAGATAATAAACACGGCACCCACTCATGCCTGATTGTGATCCCATTGATTTAAATCACTTTGATTCACTATAATTTCACCTTCAAGTTAATTTTTAATCCCTAAGGTTCACATACTTTGGCCACTCACATATATGTAATGTTGAACCTACCCTCCATAAATAAATGGCCAGGTAAAATATTTTTGTCTGATTTAATTAATTGGGTTCTCTTTATCTATTTTTAGAACTTCTGGTGATCAGAGGATATTTTAGGTTTCATTTATGCAGAAATATGAAATTCTCTGAAGCATTCACAACTTTAAAGCACCACTGTGGCTAAGAAAATATGCCTTGAATATTTTCAGAAAAATACTCTAGCTCACTGAATCAAGCAGAGAAATTCAATTAAATGAGCAAATTCTGAAGTTTAGGTCAATACAACATTTAAGTTTTTTGTAAGGCACCAAAAAAACGTGTATAACTAATTTGTTTATTTTTCATTTCACTGTTTTCGTTTGCTTTTCAGTTTCCTTTTTCATGGTGCAAACCAGAAAATGTCAATAAAACTTTACATTTAACATTAATTAATTCCATAACTACATAATTATTTATGTAATCATATAATTACATAAAAATAATTATGTAGTGTAAGTTGCATGGATAGCCCAAGGTCATGTTCTGAGGGCTATGT
Source organism: Arnoldichthys spilopterus (assembly GCA_037974385.1). Lineage (NCBI taxonomy): Eukaryota > Metazoa > Chordata > Actinopteri > Characiformes > Lepidarchidae > Arnoldichthys > Arnoldichthys spilopterus. Next base: position 43,871,920 of record JBBPDA010000001.1, read on the forward strand.
TTACCCCTGCAGATGTGGAGCTGTTATCAGTGGACAGCACAAAGGCCAGCTGCTGGGTGAACCATAAACTGCGGCAGCACGAAGAGCAGTGGAAGGAGGATGACTGCACGTTCTGTCAGTGTGTGGATGGAGATCCCCACTGCACAGCCATGGCCTGCAAGCAGAGCTGCCAGAACCCAGTCAAGATCCCGGGAGAGTGTTGCCCCTTTTGTGAGGGTAGGCACCAATGCACACACAAAAACACGTATATAGTGACATATGTACACACACGTGGAAGTATTCACATGCGGCCCCTGTTTTAGTTTATATGACTAATGGTTTTGTAAATTGAGGTTTTACTACAACATGTGCTGGCATACAAACATAGATAAACACACACACAACCTGAATGTTCAAACTTATTCTAGCACAAACAATCCCACACCCAATCGTTCGTTTTCACTTATAAACACACACTCTCATTTACACATTCGCTGATGAGAGGAACATTTTAGCACCTTATCATTAGGCCACTCAAAGTATTCCAGCTATTTAAACATGGACATTAAGACTACTGGACCATAGCAAAGGTCCTGACCAAGTGGGAAATAAGCTCCCTGACCACCCACAGTCAGTGTAAGTGTAAGTCTGCGGACATATCTTCTAATTATAAGAAACACCATTTGTCAGTTTACATGTTAGCATTCATAATATATTATGCAGAAATGGACAAAAGATCTATAATTCTTGCCCACTCATTTCCACAATTCCCACCTGCTATGTGAATCTCACTATAAGGCACCAGGTAGTCTGTTTGCTAACTGTTAAATAGAGTAACATGGTTCTTCTGAGAAATGTTTCTCTGGCCCGTATTTCTTGATTTTTAAGTGCAGTTAAACATACTTGGAGGAGAGCACTAATCGCCCTGTTCTGTCTGCATAAGCTGGCAGGCATTCACATTTGGCTAGCACTGCTATAGAACTAGCAGGAGAGAGAAACTAAGCCACCCAGAGAGCTAATGGGCCAATTTTTCTCTCTTGGACTCACACTCATTACTGGCTGTGGCATAGTTGGCCTTCAGAGAGGTCCTTCGGATAAGATGTAAATGTCTTAGCTGCTTCTACCACTAAATAGCACTATATGCATAAAGTTATTGCATATTATTAGCCTATTATGAGCCAGAACAACTTATAAGTAATTATAACTCATGAAAAGCTATCACAGTGAATCATATAGAAGATGCATCTGGCATTAGTGGCTAGATCTTAACAACATAAACTGCCCTTTTAAGAGATGCTTTCTATGTGATTAGCAGGAATGCATATGTTATTTGAGCCCCAGAGCTTTATTGCTGACTTATTTGTCTTGGAATTGGAGTTAGGCCTAATCACTTGCACACATCATCAAAATGGATGATTGTTTCCTTAAAGTTCCTTCATGGGTTTATTCTAAAGCCCGATTTCCAGATTTCCAGATTTCCAGCAGGGACCACAGGCTTAGGGTGTGATAGGTGTAACTGGCACCAATTGGAGATGTTTCTATGAGTACCCAGTTCTTATACATCATTATTTAAGTGTGGGGCTCTTTTGAACGATAATTGCACACAAGAGCAGTTGTTTGTGTGCTCAATTTTTGGACAACTGCCTGTCCCACCATTACAGAGCTTGTTAGCGATCCTATACCATCTGTATGCACGTTTTTCCTCACTGTAGCTCATTAAAGAAGGCCTGTAGGCATTCAATAGACTCCAGGAGCTTTATTCTTTATTGGTCTAACCTACCAAATAGAACCTAACCTGGTTTCCTTAACTGCAGAATATTATTCTGAGTAAGTGTAATTACAGCTCTTTTTGGTTCTCCACTTGCCAGCATGGGCTGGCATTTGTGGGCTGCACACGTGCCACCACAGCGGTGCTTCCCACAACATCCACGGCTCAAAGACGGGGGCCCCATTTTAACATCATTTAAGTACCAACAGATGAGATGTTAGAGGTTTGGGGGCACTGTAAAAATTTGTTTAAGGAGCAACTGCTGCTTCTGTGCAGCAATTTAACGAATAGGAGAGAAGTAGCTCGTTCATCAAAGCTGCCAGATAAAAAAAGTCAGAGCAGAATAATCACAGCTGCATTTATCTGCAATCAGTGAAACCTGGAGGGTGCTGCTGGCAATTTAGACAGGATTGTTAGCACAGTTTTAAAGCATGCAGAATGTGCATGAAGGTTGGAGAAGTATTTCTGTTCAACAAACACCTGACTTTGTGATAAGTGCTATTATGTAGAAAAGACAAAGCCAACATTGTGGAACAGTTTAGGCCTTGATTTCATTATCATGAATATTGTAAATTTATTAAAACACTAAAAAAAATGACCAGTGGTGTTTTAACATTCCTCATGACTCACTGGAAGAACTTAAAATCTAGACCTGTCTGAGGTCTTGATGTTTTTTATGGCTTAAGAGAACATGATAGGTTGGTATTGGTATGATCAAACTTGACCTTGTCCATGTCCCATATTCTGGTCAACAGGAGAAAAGAGAAAATTAAAAATGGAGGTCTTTTCTCTGTCAAAAGCATCAAAATCTAATCTTATGTTTTTTCAGAGCCTTCATATGAGACTGTGAGCCCCTTACTGTGCCCGCCACTCGAAAACTGCTCACTGTCAGGACAAGACTGTCCATTTGGCTTTCAGCAGGACCACAATGGTTGTCTACTGTGTCAGTGTCTTGGCAGTAAGTGAACTTGAGATCTTTTACACTTCACTTAGGCTCTATTTACACAGCCAGACAAATCAGGGTTTTTCTTCCATATTACATATGCATCTGACCTTTTCTTTGATGACTAAACAACAAACAACCCCATTTAACCAGACCTTTTCAAGACTGATTAAAATCATGTTCTTATATACAGACAAATGATTTCAGCAGCAAATCAACATGTGTTAACAGAGAGTGCAAATCAATGAAATAAAGAACAAACGCAAAGCTTATCAGAGCTGTTCCACCCCACTGCCTTACATGTAGCCAGAGTTGTGTTGCTAACGGACCACTTTCAAAACACTCTTGAGTGTATGTTTCTGCAAGTGCCAGCAGCGCACAACACAAATAAACACTGGTTCATCTTGGACACAAGTCTGCTTCGCACAGTAACATGTTCACAAGCTTTATGGACTTTTTCATGAACAAGAGGTTCTCTAGTGTGGAAGGTTTCTTTTTCAGGGCAAAGCTATGAATTTGCATGTTATAAGAGAGTCCTCTTGAATATGGTTTAACTGTTTACTCCTCAAGGCCATTAACTTCTCCAGCCAATTATTCTAGAAGAAACGTTGTGACTGAAGGAACTTTTTACACACTAATGGAATATAGACATTAAAAAAAACATCACACCTTTACCATAAGGTACTGTCTGCCATGTTGGACCTTTTATCTAGAAAACTTTATATCATCCATTTATATGGAATACAAAAACTTTGAAGCTAAATATCTCAAATCTGCTCTGAATAGATATGGAGACGTATAAATCCATGAGGACAAAATGTCTAAATAATAAATGCACGCATTATAGAGTATTATTGACCGGAGCCATCGTCATTGCGGCCCACCTGTACACTAGCAACCGCTGCCTCCTCTTTAAACTGAGATATTATATATTTTTTTCTTTTCTTTTGTTCATTATTGTTGTCCAGTGTCGACCAGAGGAGGATGGGTTCCCTTTCTGAGCCTTGGTTCATCTACAGCTTAGAGTTTTTCCTTGCTTCTGTCACATTTGGATTGCCATTGACAATATCAGTTGTTAAACGCACTTTAGAAATAAAATTGACTTGACTAACAAAATAATATAATTTATATAATTACATGTATATTCCATATGTCACCAGTGAGCTGAAATGGTACCTTCAGATCAATGCACTGAAGTTTATGCAGCCTTAATGTACACTTATTTATCTTTTTTAAGTGCCTTGTATGTGACTTCTTTTCAGATGACACCTGCCCTGAATTGTCCAAATACTGCACCCTGCAATGCCCTATGGGATATGAGAAGGATGACTTTGGCTGTGAAGTGTGTGAGTGTAGTATGCCATCCAAGTGTAAACCTCTAACCTGCAGCAAGACCTGCCCATATGGATATATGTAAGTCTACTGGAGGCTTAAACTGCTATTTTCTTAACATTTAGAAACAGCTCTTAATCACTGTAATCAGATTATCTTAGGTCAGCTGTTGTACAGCAGTTAAAATACATTGCATATCAAATGTTTAGGGACACATTCACAGTTATTATTTAGGTTTACTGCAGTTATTTTTCAGTTTTTTGTTTTTTTTTAGAAAGCGAAAAGTATGTACTTTTAGATGTCAGAAGTAACATCTAACTAATACTATGAAACTGTTAGATAGAAGAGGTGAGCAATTTTCATTTATTTTCACTCAATGAATTTTTGTCTTTATTTACAAGCTACTGTTAATGACAACTACAGACAAAATAACTAATTAGCAGCCTTAGGCTTATGCTTTAGAAGCTGAATACAGTGAACAAAATAAAAAATATTTAGGTCCCCCAAGCTTGATCAAGAGTGTATCTTTTTGGCCCCTCTTTGATTAAGTCACAGTGCAGATAGAGACATCAGACAGTGATGTGCTGATTTACACAGAGAGGTGTCCGTTCAGAACAGAAAGAGAAAGCGTTTTCCGAAATTGTTGCTGTACTGATAATTCTCTCTTTGGAGATCAAAGAGGCTCAGACTCTCAGTCATCTAATCCTGGCCATGGTGTGTGCTCAAAATGATTTGGCCTGGACCCCTCCCTGCCAGTAATCCCTCCTAACTCAAGCAAACATCTGGAAGTTTTCCTCTTTACTCCCCACAGATCCTTGCCTCCATGCCAGCCCCTTTTCATTTCATAAAGTATCCCTCCGTTTCAAAACGTTGATCAAACATCCCAGTGTCACAAAAGCAGCCTGTGTACACCTTACATGAAATTCCACTGGTATCTGAACCGTGCTGTTGAGGAGCCTCTGTCGTAGATGTGACTGATAAGGCCTTTGCTGGGTCCTGGGATGTGTTTTAGAGACTTGGAAGGCATCATCCCACGAATCCTTGAACTACAATGAGCAATGCTCACTAAGCCAGGGTGCAATGAGCTTTCAGATCTTCAATTTTTCCCTCTGGGGGGTGGAGTAGTGTTTCTTCTGGCCAAGAAAAGATCTGAATATACTATGCTTTGAATATGTTTATTTAAACTGAGATAACATCCTGAGGTTGAATTGGTTTGCTGCTTTTGTGACCTCTCCAAAAATTATAAATAAGCAGCCAATCACGTGACAAGTTAGAAATGAACTCAGCAGGCAGCTGATGTCAGATCCTTTAATAGGTGCCAAAAGTGGACAGTTTAAGTGGCCATAAGTTTCAAGTGGCCTGCCACAAAAACATACAGCTTAATAGCAGAAGTTTCCGACTCCAAGGAAAGGAGCATAGGTGGAGGAAAAGTACAGACCTCACTTTCCTAGCGTGTGTCACGGCGCGTAGCATGGCGGCTGTTTGGACTGACATTTGGCACAGTGGAGCTCCCCTGGTCTCCATACAATAGAGGACTTAAAGCGTTTCCCCTTCTCAATGGAGCTAAAATATCATCTGATCTGACAGGACATAGCGGGGCCATTTGTGGGGGCCCGCTGGAATTTGTGCCGAGCCAGCAGTAGTTCCCGGTGAAATTCCACAGGCCGACTTTAAACAAAGCCTAACTCCAAAGGTCACAGGACGCCCCATCTCTCTGTTTGTACACTGAGGGCCTTCACTAGGCATCCAACTCAATACACACATTATTGCAGTTTCAGCAAATGAGCAGCACCCTCTTCTACTGCACAAGTGCTTATTGTATTCATAAAGGAAGGCAAAACACTGATATTAAATTTAAGGCAGGCCAATGTAACCTTGATCTACCTTACCTGATCCAACTAATCAGTTCGTGTTTCAGAGCAAGGAAACGTACTAGTCCAGAATATGTGAGTTCACGGCCATAACTGATTCTAGGCTTGTAGGGTTGGAGGTGTTATCATTGCAGGTTTTCACATATAGTAGTACAGTGTTAATAGTACAGTTCTATCCCTCACTTTTCAACACCCTGGTAATGCAGTATTTCAGCAATGATAGGTTGGAAAATACATTAGATTTACTGAACTCTGCATCAGAGGTCAGAGAAAGGCAAGAACAGGAACTGTTAAAGTAGGGATAGAGAATAGCAATAGGAAGGGTGAATGGAGAGGTAGGGAGTACGCATCAGAGACTGGTCACATCTTTTAAATGGAGCCCAAGAAGTGCTTCTACTCATCTGGACATGGACCCAGGAGAAGTGGATGAATGGAAGAGTTAAGTGGGTTGGAGGGGGAGACCATGCTTTGTTAGTGCTGGAATGGCATTTGCACTGCAGGGATCTCACATGTTTCTGGGTGCTGCTTTTATCTGGATTCTTCAAAGGGAACTAATATAGTGGGGAGGAAAGCAGAACCATATGCCCTTCTGTACCAGGCTTGACCATCTGGCTCCCTGGTCTTTGGAGAGTACCTTCAACAAAGAGCAATTGAAAACGGGTCCTTCGGTTATTATATTGCAAACTCATGCATTGGCCAAGCTTTGACATTCTTACTTTTGCGCACATGATTGGTCTACTTGCATTGTGTTGGCATCATGATGCAACTCTTTAGCCTTTGTGAGATTCCCAAACTTGACTTGTGCATTGGGGCCAAGTTGGTTTACTTGAACTTGATGAGTCTGGAGATATGATCTTGTTGGTTGCGCTCAATCAGTTTGGCTTGTTAGATGAAACGCCTTTTGGCAGTGTAGTCAGAGCTGATAAAACTTGCAGTGTGCATGCCTCATTTGTAAGTGAATGATGAGAGTTGGGGCAAAAAGCAACTAAAGAGTGAAGAAAGGAGGAAGACAAACACATCTAAAGGAATGAAGATGAATGGAACGGACATTACATTGAGGAAGGTTAGCATGGATACTGAAGACAACCCCACCCCACCCCTTTGGCTGAATCCACTTGTTTTGCAGTTTTGGTGTATATTGACTGCTCAGCTTTCATCATACACTGATGTACATGGAGTGATTTTCCCTCCCATCTGTTACACCATGTGCAACAGTTCACCTACCAACACACTTTACTATTAAATATTTGAAATTGCTCAACTAACTGGTTAAGGGGTTAAGCTAAAACATGTGGGTATAGTTTTTATACTAACTTGCATTTTCTCATGAGCTAAAAAGATGATTTTATTAATTTAATCAACAGCAGCAATAACACTGGACAGACTGGTGTTAACAGCCTCCCTTCATTTCTCCTACCCTGCAGGAGGAATAAGCATGGCTGTGAGATGTGTCGTTGCATTAAGTGTCCCCCCTTTACATGTGACAAGCAATGCAGAGATGGCTACAAGCAAAACAGGAAGGGTTGCAGTGTGTGTCTCTGCAAAGGTGAGTATTCATTCAGTGCATTGTGTAATTTGAAACGAAATTTCATTTTTGAGGTGTCAGTCAAGAGTATCTTTTGGAAAGTACAGGCTATGTCACCACAGAACATTTAATGCTAAACATTTAAAGCTAAAATAAATGCTAAAATGTGTGTATATACATACACGGTCAGGAAAAAGGGATACTGTAGAAGTACAATTTAGTTCCCCATAAAACATAAATATACGCTCAAGGGTACATTGTCATCTTTAATTGTGCACCTTAAATGGGCTGTAATTGTAATCATATATTTTTCCAGGAGAAAGTACATAATTGTACATTTTTAGAACAACTTTTTTTTTAGACATAAAAATAAAATAAAAGTGCCTGAAGTCAGAAGAGGGTTTATGGAGACGCAACTTAAAAAATATAACTGCAACAAGAGAGGTTATGTTCCCTACCTAAACACATACCTTTGAGGGTTCCACCCTTAAGACTTTAGGATTTTAAGAAGTAACACGGTTGTGATGTGAGAGATTGGCAGTGGTAAAAGTGTCAGCCAAGTGAATTAATGTAAATGTAAAAAAAAAAAAGTAATTAAGGACTTCGCTACCACTGAGTTATCCTTCAGCAAGGTACTGTCCTGCGACACTTCATATTATCCTAGATGTAATTGAAGGTATTGAAAACCATGCAACTCCTTGTGCTGCCATGAATGCTGAGATTAAATAGTTATTTCAATCAGGAAAAAGAAATCACACACATTTTCGAACTAACATGTATTGCACTGTAAGCTTTAACCCATGGCCATAACACAGCCCAATACGGTCCCAAGCAATAGGTCACATGGTCAAGTGAGCGTGCCTCTTCTATCACATGGGTCCTCACCCATGCAATGCAATCTGCTCACATCACCCTCATCCTTTTCCAACTACACTGGTTACCTGTTCAGTCTCATATTCAGTTTAAAATATTGCTTCTCACTTTCAAAGCTGTCCATAATCTTGCTCCTTCCTACCTTTCTGATCTTCTCATGCCCTACCCCCCTGCTTGCTGTCTCAGGTCTACCGGTAGTAATCTTCTTGCTGTTCCTCGCACAAGACTTTCCACTATTCTACTTCTCCACTAGACAGGTCCCTTAGTGCCATAGCCCCCAAACTTAGGAATTTTCTTCCTTAGTCTCTCCGTGATTGTTCTTCCCTTTCTACCTAAGTCAAAAACGAACTAAAAGCATATTATTTCAACGATTACTTTTCCACTTTTCAATGTCCTTAAATTAATGTAATATTTGTATGTTAAGTGACCTTTTTGTGATTGTGAAAGGTGCTGTATACAATACAAGTTATTATTATAATTACTTTTTTGAGGTACTTTATTTTTGGTTCTTGAAACGCTGTACACATCAGTCCTGAGGTGGTGATCACTTGACCTAGTGCCATCAAAGCGACTTTGTGTTTGCCAGGTTTATTAAAAAGGAATAATTCAAATTCAATAACTCAAATTCTTGAAGGGTTGGGAAAAAGACTATTTTAAGTGCCAAATTGAGAAATCCTATAAATACTTTAGGCTGGGATATATTTTTGGGTCTTTCTTGGACCATGTGGACACACAAAAAATGTGAAGCTATTTTGAAACTGGATCAGATGACTGAAATGTTAAAGGCAGATTTATGTTTCTGTTAATAAATAAAGGCCTGTTTGGGAAAATCAAATGAACATGTGTCTTGGCTTGATACATGTTGGCTGGTTTACATGGCACAGATGTGCAAGTAAATGTGTAACAAGACACATATTTATTAAAAATACTGCTTCATGCCCACTGAAAATGTGGGGGTAATTTTGGGCCAAAGGTAAAGGGGAAATGATTCAGGTAACTTTATTTGCAGAAACAGTGAACTGTTAACCTCAACAGAGTTAACTTTATTTTCTATAAATTTCAGTGACTTGAGGATTAAATTTCCTCTCTTGGATGTTTACCCCTGAAAGTCACATTTCAGATACAGATGGCCGATCAAACACAGAAGCCTAAAAGGTGTGCATGCGTGTGTTTATCCTTTTCAGAGAGCGAGCATACTGTTAGCACTACCACTCCTCCCCCACTGACCAGCTACTGCCTGACTGCTAATGGCCAGCGCTTTGAGGAGGGTGAGGGTTGGCATGACGGCTGCAGGGACTGCTATTGCCACGGCGGTCATGAGATGTGTGTGCTCATATCTTGTCCTGTGCCCACATGTACACAGCCCGTGCTAAGGCCACACCAATGTTGTCCCACCTGTGAGGGTATGTACCAGTGCTAAAGCATGCACTCAGCATAATTGACCAGAAATCACTATTTCAGCCATAAGTGACTGATTCTCAGAAATGGTGAGCCATATTTCAATGTGATTTCAGTGTTGAAATTAGTGGTGGGCCAAAAATATAATGGCAGAAGTAAATAAGGGCAATATGTATTTTTTTTACCATCTGACAAGTTGACCAGTTAAACAACACTAATTAGGTCCTCTTTAGGGCTCTTTGTAATGAAACATGTAGTTGATCAGTGTTCTTTAAGTACTGATGATACCCACAATGCTCATAAAAGTTATTTATCATGATAAATACCACCATGCTGCCAAGCTCTTGTTGGAGCATTGCATAGCATTTGCATTGTGTATACATCAATTGGCAAAATACATATGCACAACACATGCAGTGTAATAGCCAATCTGCTCAGTAGAAAGTATAAGAGGTCATTAGCAAGACACATTCAGAATCATTTATTCAGGCAAGACCAGTTAGTAGGTAATACACCACCCTCCAGACATCTTGGCATTTTTTCAGCCAGACTAGAAATAAATGAAAGGACTTGCACAAAGAGTGTATAGGCTACTTTCACCCCTATATAAAAGAAAGGAGGTAAGTGTAGCTACATTTATATGACTCTTCAGCACATCTTGGAGCCTGAAATATGTGGTCACTATTGTGAGTTTAGTAATTTGCAAATCACTGCAAGGAGGACTTTCATTCATGGCTTCCTGCCATCCTAGTGACTTTTATTAAAGTTGAAGAAGGTCACTATTTTATGAGGAAAAAATTTGAAAGGTTTTACATATTCTCATATGGAGAAACCCATAATAGAGCTCACACCAATATGGAACCCATGTGAAGAGCATGTTTTAGCATACTGAGGTCAATGGAACACATTTTGACATCCATATTTACCTGTGTTACACCTCAATCTACAATCCCTTTCATTTCTAGGGTGGTCAAAATAAAACCATGACTCACAAAGCAAACAGACCACTCCTATAGACCAAGAAAACCAACCACTATTCAAGTAAAAAGGTCCACTGACTGACCGGAAAGTCAAACCAAAGCAAAACCTGGAATATGCTTTCCCTGAATATATCTTTTCACAATGCTGCAAAACTCATAAACAAACAAATACTCTGTTGTAACTGGCTAAAAATCTGGCTACTGTTCCTCCCTTTGAAAAAACACTATGAGAGAAAACATCCAAAGGCAAGAGAAAGCCAAATGCACCCAGAAATTGATTCCAAAGCCTAGACCCATAATAGCTTCCCCTGATTAATAATAAGGCTCAGGTAAATTATCCCTTTAACTCCACTTGAATTATTTTGCTATTATGCAGACGAGCTCGGCAGCGGCCAGGCAGAGGGAATGGACATGGTGGTGTGTCGTGCCCCGGGAGGAGATCTTTACGTGGAGGGCGAGACGTGGAATCTGGACGAGTGCACCCGCTGTACTTGCAGGCAGGGCCGGGTGCTGTGCGACACAGAAATATGTCCACCTACCCTCTGTCAGACACCAAACAGGAACAAGGACACCTGCTGCTACATATGCCCAGGTATCTAACCCCAGATTGTCAGTCAAGACAACAAGCTCCAAAGTTGTTAAACTTGTCAGCTACACTTGCTACACTACTCATAGCTCCAGTGCAAAACTACAAAAAATAAACAAACGTTGTAGTTAATTGACCAAATTGGAGTAAAGGGAGAATTCCTTAGTATATAAAAATACTAAGGAGTAAACAAGAGAATGTAAGCAGCAGTTCCCTGTAAATCCCTCATGTAATCTTTGATCTTCCATTGAATAATTGTGGAGCAAATGAGAGTAAAGGGTCGAAAATGGCCCATTTGTTGCATAGGCCTGGGTATCAAAATTCCACACGTGATACCAGCCAAGTGGTTACTCTTAGTTCCAGGTACTCTTAGTACTCTAGGCTTGTTCCAAAAGCTAGACTGCTAGTTGGCTGCCTTAATAAGATTCTGTAAATATGTTATTAGTCTCTAATCTCTTGCACTTAAGCCACGCCAATGTTCATTTTCTTATTTAAATGAAGGTATTAGAAAATTATCATTCAGGAATTGCTATTAAAGTCGAGGTGCTGGTTTTAAGACATTTTTAACAATACCCTGCCTCCAAACTGTGGTTTTGGTAGCATATGTTTCTGCAGGTAAATATTCAGATGGGTCAAAGGCAAAATCTTTCCTTGGGGGCACTTTACTGTCTGCCCCAGACCAATAAACCGACCAGCCTAAACTGTCTTTATATGCCCACCCTGGGGCAAGAAACACATGTGGCTTTTTCTTTCTCTTCTAAAAAGTCCTTTGTACTCTCCTTTAGACAGCCAGTCATGCATGCCTGAAACACCCTTTACGAAGTAAACACCACCTCTGCTATCCCTTTAACTTCAACCTTAAATCAGACTCGCATGACTGCCTGAGAAACTCTTGGCCCTCCCCACGAACTGCCCGTCAGGCTTATCGGCCCATCTTGCAACTAAATGTACACTGTCAAATTCAGCGCTTTGATGAATGAAGGGGCCTCCGTGGCAGGAAACGTGGGAACAACTCAAACTTCAATGACAGTTCCAGCAATGTGTGTGGAAAGTGTAGCTGGTGCTGTGTAGTGCTTTGGTTGCAGGGCTACAAGTAAACCACAAGTGAACCACAAGTGATATCTGTGAAATTTACAAACAAATCTCCCTGTTAAGCTAAAAGGCTATGTTTGTCTCTTAGGAAGTATGACTTGTACAGTTACTTACCGAACAGATCTCATCAGCAAACTCCATGCCAGTTTTAAGCTGTTAATATGGTCGCTTTTGTACATTTCTGTTCTTCAGAGGATGCACACAGTTCCCTGCTTCCTGTCAACAGCAGCCAGAGGGAGTACTGTATCTCCAGTGATGGAGATGTCCTATTGGCTGGTGATTCATGGAAGCCCAACGCCTGTACCAGTTGTATTTGCAACAATGGGACTGTTCAGTGCTTTTCCCAGCGATGCCCAGCTGCCAAATGCAGAGTTCCAGTTCTACGCAAGGGCCAGTGCTGCCCTCAGTGTCTGGGTAAGTCCCTAATGGCCTTGTCCCTGGAGGTAGTGTTACTATGCTCAAGAAAGTAGGTGTTCACATAGGGAGTAAACGTATGTGTTAGGCAAGGCTATTCTATTTCCAGGAACTGAAACCACAGTGTTAAGAGAACAGTTCAAGCAAAACATTAAGTGTAAAATCAATAATGCAAGGGTGAATGCTGTATTAACACCAGCTTGGGCAATTCATGAAGTACTTGAGTTACCTCAGATGGTAGTGGTTCTTCTTAACATGAATTAGTTCTGTTCTGTGTAGGGCTGTGCCCGGTGACCGCTAAACTAAACTACCATGGTCATTTGATTATGATTTGCATAAAGCGACAGTAACAGTAAACAGCAGCAGCAAAGCATTTTTCTATGATCTGTCTGAAGGGTCTTAACGCTAAAGTGAATGTAGAAGCAAAGCCATAGCTTGTGAATTTAAGCTTGATCTTTGTCAAATAAAAAGTAAAGCAAAGGAAAATGACACCCACCCCTAAAAAAACTGTGTATTGCCATTTTTTGTTCTTTATCAAAATTATTATTGGCACAGGACCAACTCTAAAGAGTATACTGTTTCAGCTAAAGCTAAAACAGTATGTAATGACAAAGACACTACATTGCACTGAAGCCCTGCTATTGTCTCTACTGCACTTGGGCATACAGGATTCCCTTCACAGCAACATTCCACATAACACATGCCTAGGTTCAGCATTCCCCTGGCATCCGCATATTCACAGGTCTTTCCTGCCCACAATTGAAAGGGTGTGGCATTCTGACTGCAAGGAAAAGAGGCAAATCACTTTCTCAGATTTTCCATTAGAAGAAAGAAAAATGGTTGCATGCATTGTTCGTGGTTATTTGTAGCAGTTTAACCTTCGGCTTTATGTTAGTTTGGAGCAGAGCAAAGGCACACTTTCTCATCAGAATGCCGTCCTTCACAGCGGAGTGCAAACAACAAACCAGAACACCCTAATTAACCACAATGGTCTCAATAACATCTTGTGATAAGACTGGGACTCTGACATTCTTGTTTTGTAGTTAAAGAGGCCTTTTTGTTTCTCTGTTCCACAGAGGTCACAACTTCTGTGCCAATGATGATATCAACCACAACAACCAAACCCAAAGCAAACACCACCACTAACACTGCTGAAAGTGGAACAGTTTGGATCACGGTGCACACAGTGCCTCCCATTGTTGGAATCACAGGTAGTGTCCAACTGCCTCACCATATATAAAGATGCCAACAGAATAGCTCCATCCAGAATAACGTTGCGAAGCATTTGTTAATGCATAAGTCATTCCATTACTGACATCGGTGCATCCCAGAGTAAGTTAGTGTTCACATGTAATACAAGCAAGTGGGACAGTCTGAAAGATGAGCTGAATGTAAACATCCCCTGAGTGAACAGTCAGAGCTCTGAGGATTATGAAATATGTTTACAATGAAATCAAGATCAGCCTGTAACAAACTGCAGATCCAGCATGCTAGTACTAAAACACATGTCCAGAGTGCTGGGAGAGCCAAGCTGTTTTTATTTCAATTGATTAGGAAGTGTATACATACCATAATATGCATGCAAACTCTCTTCTCCAAGATGACCGGGGTCTGAACGAGGTCCCAAGCCAGACAGAAATGTCCCTCATCTACCAATCAGCAGCGTGGATTTTGGCAGGCCTCCTCTTGGCCATAGTCATTTTCCTCTTTGTGGCCATTCTCATTAACAAGAAGAAGAAATGGGTTCAGATGTCCTGCTACAGTGCACCTAAGAAGGTGAGACCTTTCAGTTTGTTCAGCATTTGTGTTGTCAAGTATCTTACGAGTACCATTAGCCAAGTACAAATTTTAAAGACCTTATTAAAGACCTATTTAATCAAGCTTGTAGGGCTTTTGTTGATTATGAATGACCCACATTGCTTATATATGAAGCCATGTCTTCATAAATTTAATTGAGATTTATGTATTTGTCCTCCACTGACAGTATTGCAACAATACTGCAGATGCTCCAAGGGATTTTTGCATGAGTCTTCCACAAAATCAGAGTGCCATGGGAATGTAATCAATCTAATTTATAGGCTATTTCAGCAGAACATTCACCACACACAGCTAGCAAGACCCGTTGAGACTTGAGTGCCAGTGAGTCGCAAAGCTGGCAGGTTTTTCCCTTCTGATCTGAAAGCGAGCTGTGTTCCTTTAATGAAGTCTTTTGGAATCTTTCCCATTTCCCCTTCCTAGACCGTGATCCTGAAGAAGCATGTTGTGTACATGGAGCCGTCCAAGGAGAACAAGTTCCAGAGCGTGAAGAACGACTGTGGCATGACCTTCTCCCCAGACGTGAGCTCGCCCTGCGGGGAGCGGATCAGCATCCCGCGGGCCAAGCTCAGCAACGGACACGCGAGACTCCAGCGCTAACACTGCTGAGGTCACCTGGCAGGACTACAGGAGTTTCCTTTCATCTCCCCTCCATTTCACACATATCCTTGCAGCTCATGAGAAAAACTCTTACCACATGCTGAGGATTCATTTGCCTGCCATCAGTTCACATGAAGCTCTCTGTTCTCTTATGGAGGAAAGAAGTATTGTGAAAATTGTGATGTCTTGTTATTACATTGCTTTTGTTTTTTTGTTTTTTGCCTCTTGTACCATGTTTGGAGCTTTAAAGTCTCTCCGTTGCTGTCTCAGGAGCAGCGAAGAGGAGAAACCATACTTACTTGGATATGGATGTTCCTTCTATATTGGTTCATGCTGGAGAGACGGCATAAAGTTTATGAACTATTGACAGAACACGGTCACAGATTACAGCTTCCTAAAAGACACCATGCATTTTTTAAATTATTTTGCTCAGACAGTTTGCTTACACTTGGCTCGCTGTCTTTTCCCAGTGACATTAGAGGGCAGCTACTCAGCTGATTTTTTTTTTTCTTGGACTTTGGCAAGAAAAAAGCTAATCAGACCCTGCTAAGATCAAATTATATATTGAACTGAGATAAACAGCAGAGTCTGGTGCCTTGCAAGAGGACGGAAAAGGCTCCTAATTGCCAGTTTACATTTGATACATTTCTACTTCTACCTGTATTACCTATAGACTTAGTCAATTCTATGCTTTCTGTAATGGCTCCTTCTCAAGTGGTAAGTTATACAAGGTTCACGAAAGCATAGTAGTAGTCTGTGTATCAGAAAAACAAAAACTTAAATAATCATTTTAATGGGAAAAGTGATTACGGGTGCACCTGCTGTTGGTAAGATAGCAAGGAAGTTCTGCAGAAGATTTTAACACATGCACAAAATTAACAGAGTGGTCTAATCCAACTAATAAAGTGATGCTAAGCTTCAGAGAGACCTAGCTTCATCCAGCATCTCAGCTGTAGTATGTGAGTCCAGAACCACCAACCAACCAATGCTGGTGTAAGCAAAAAAACTGAATAGATGCATATTGTTTACTAGGTGACATCTAAATTATAGTCTAATCTAACTACTGGCCTAATTATCCAACTTGACCTTGATGACAGTTGGCTGAAAGCCTCAGTAATTATCCACAAGACTGATACAGGACATCAGGTGCCTTACTGCAACACATTTGTTGGCATTGTGTGCTAACAAACAATTGGAAGATATTCCTGGAAAAAAATCCTTGTGTGTTAAACAGCCTCATTGAACATTAGATTTCATTGCAGGTCTCTGTGCCGTAAGAAAGACAACAGGAGAAAACCCAAACCCCAAGACCGTTACACAACTGAATATTAATATAAAATGTTGGAGACAGTTTGTGTGCATCTCAGTGTTGCATTGGGGAGAACGTGATAACATGATTTTAAACCACAGCTGGTGACTTAACATATGGAGAAGGCCTTTTGCAGTTTGTTTTTCCTAAATGTAAAAAGGTAGATAAAGCATAGATAAAGAGTACATTATTTATTTTTTCACATAGTTTATTTATTAATACTAAACTGTAGTTTGAGTAACAGAGATCTGTGTCGTTTGGATGTTGAGAGAAAACCTTAGTAGCCAAAGCTGCTGTACATTTTTTTAAAACCATTTCCATTTCTATCTGCTTTTTTTCTTTGACCTTATTTATTTTACTTTTTGCAAACTGTAAATATATTTCTTAGATGTTTTAATGTAACATTTACACATTTTGAAAAAAATAAAATATATTGTGTGATCACTGCCTAATGTGTTCTTTTTTTAATACTATCATTATATATATATATATATATATATGTGAGACCCCCTAGTAAAACCCCCTGTTGTCTAATCTTGAGACACTGATTTGATTTGCAGTTTTCTCAGAAGTGCAGTAATTAACAGCTGGCAGTGGAGCTGTTTGGATGATGAGGCAATCAGCATTAGCAGTGCTTAGGAGACGGAAGCACCAACGGACCGAACTTCAGAATGAGGCTCAAAAAAATTTAATGCCGCTTACATAGGCATGAAATGCAGATGTGTACATCATTCCATTCCAAAACTTTTGGCATAGTTACACATTCAAAAAGGGCAGCTTTTTTGGTAAGGAAAAATACATGATTTAATGTATATTTTTAGCACTTATAATACATTGTCAAGGATAACACTACTGGAATCCTCTGAATATTTATTTTTTATGAAATTAACAAAGAGTGACAAAATATCAGTATGCTGGGAGTCCATATTTAACAACTACATAATGCAGAGTTTCAATGCTGGTAAGTACTGGACCCCCGTAATAACTCAATGATCCATTTGTACCTTTGGCATTCACTGCTTTGTAGAAATGTAAACTGCATTCATTTCAGAAGCTGTAAATCTTAACTTCAGTCCTTCATGGGGAAAAGATTGCTGTGATATCTGCTATGGGGAATGACATCAAGTCTAGAAAAGAATCTTGTGGTAATCATCTCGGTAACTGTACAAGACCACCACTGCAACCCTGTGAAAGAAAATAGAATTTTAAATTATGTTAAAGTAATAATTCTCTCCAAAGCATTCGTCTAAAAAAATCTGCCTTATAATCACTCCATTGTTCTTTTCCGAAGCAAATTTGCAATTAAACACGACCCCCTCAATGCTAGCACTGCACGAACAAACAAAAGAAAATTAGAAACAACTGTTCTGGCTTATGCACAAACACTCCAAAAGCAGTTTTAGTTATACTACTTCCCATCACTGTCCTTTTATTTTTAAATAAGTGAAATTCTTTCATCTTTTACTATGGCCTACTACTGGAGGTGTTCATTAGAGTATATATAAGCTTGTGTATGAGGGAAGTTTGTTTAAATGCCAGTAATCCTTCTCTATAAATCCTCAAAAGTAATGTACACTGGTGAAGAAAATGAACCACATGTTCAAAGAGTGGTTCTTCAGTTTGTAACATTTAATAATATGTATTGTGGTAATAGCATATTAAACTGAAATCTGCTGTGGTGTAAAGCTTGAAGCCTACCAAATAGGGCAGGGCAATATGTGCAAAAAAAGGTTTGTGTGCAATATATATGCACAAACTGGGCTAAATGTTCAGCTGTCAATGTCAATCAGATTTCTTACAATAAAACTGACTGATCAATATAAAAGGCATAGAGAGAAGGTTATAAGGTTGCAAAACATGTAAATGAAAACTGGCATAAAATATATGGCCATATTAAATAAAAACAGGCCTGCCCCTTTAGATGCTCCTTCAGTTTTTTTTAACAAAATACTGACTAAAAAAAGAGCAAAATTATAGGGTTCCTGCTTAAACCAGTGAAAGTGACTTTTTGTCATTGTGAACATAATCAAGCACCACTAAATGTGACCTCTGCATTTAACCCATCACACAGGCACACGTGGAACAGTGGGCAGCTATCAACAGTGCCTGGGGAGCAGTGTAGTGGGATGGTACCTCAGTAGTCCTGGGCTGGGACTTGAACCTGCAACCTTCAGGTTCCAAGGGCAATGTCCTAACCTCTAGGCCACCATTGCCCCCAGATGTAAAAAATGTAAACAGAACAAAAAGAACAGGCCTACTCTGGTTGATGACATAGGAGATGCAGTTACCATCTCGCGGTCTACTCAATACACTGTGCAGTCATTTTCACAAACCGGTAAGTAAGATTCTGAGTTGAGTTATAATATGAGACTTGGCACTTTTCATATACCACAGATAAATGAGGCTGATGCATGAAGCAATGTGTTTTTTTTTTCAGGGCAGAAGACTTTTAGGCTCCAAAGCTTTGCTGCCAGGGTAGTTTAACATGCTCTTCAAAGAACACTTTGAATATATACTTTTTGTATAAAAGTCTATCATCAGTGAGGACTGATGCTGCATATCCCTGGATGCGGATGTAGATCTTATGAGTGAGTGGGGCCAGGTGTGCATGCAGCCACAGAGACAGGAGAGATGCACTTGCACCAAACTGTACTATATAATAAACATTTCTGAAATTTGAAAATAATTCGATATACATTAAAAAGACATATATCGATATACCACCCAGCTCTACTACTGAGCAATACTTTGATAAGATTCATTGCAATTACATATCATCACTGAACAAATAAAACCGGTGTAAAGTTTCTCAAACACGTAGAACTTTGAACAGACCAACAGAAAAGTTCAGAAATTACTACCAATACGTATGTAAAAACATTAAAAAAATTTTTGCCTAATTCTAAAAAGTTCCCATTTTATTGTCAAAAAACAAAGTGCCCCCACTGCTTAGACAACTCTGATTTCTGATTGTGCAACACTTCGTTGTGCTCGGTGACAACCTAAAGTGTATGTCTGGCATAAATTTATTACCACCTATATTTCAAGGCCTCTGCTGAAGAAAGGTGCTTAAAAAACACTATATTAAAAGGAAATTTCATTCCAGAGTAACAAAGGAATACTTGAGCATTCAAATTATTCAGGCAAGCCTCAATTCTTTCACAGATATTTGGCAGCTAGAAAGAAAAAGAGAAAGCAGCTTTTCAAGGCTTGTTTCCATTTGTACTGTTTGTATAAATTTTTTAATGACTGTCAGCAAAATCAAGTTAAAGAGTTGCTGAAGGACTTTTGGCAAAACTGGCAACAGCAATCAAAGCCCTAATGTACTCTTTCACTATGAGTGTTTTCCACTGAAAACTAGTCAGCTAATAAAAAAATCTTTTTTAAGGAAAGATTACACTACAATCATGGGAGGGAGGGATGCTCTAGGACCAAAGCTGGAAACCCTGGCTTTAGCTTATTCAAGATCCACTTTAATGGAGACCCACTCCAAACCTGTTGCTGTACCTAGTAAACACATACCTTTTGATGATTTTGAAACGGTGGATTTCCTCACAGATCGACTTCAGGTACCGCTGTTTAGGAAGGCGGGTGAGCAAGTGTTTGACGCTTATGTTGAACTGCTCTTCTCCATCAAACTGAATGGGTGAGAAAAGCAGATGACAAGTTGCGGTATTATTGTAGATTGGCTTACTCTGATTTTTTGCCAACAGTACGGAATTGTATGATCTATAACAATTTGCCCTACAATAACAAAACAGGACAAGAAAATTCACTTGTTGCCAACAGATTCATGAATGCAGTGTTAACAGTTAAGATACACTGATCAACCACCTTCCAAATACTGTGTAGATCCTCCTCATGCCACCAGAACAGCTCTGACTATGGTGCACTGTGTTCTGGCACCTTTCAATCATAGCCAGAATGAACTTTTTGTGCTAAAGTAACTTTTCTGTGGGATTAGACCAGACAGGCTAGTCATTCTACCAGCTCATCAATGAAACTTGGAAGCCTATGACCTGCTGCCAGTTCACTGGTCATTTGCATACCAGGAACAGCCCACAAGACCTACCATTTTGGAGATGTTCTGCCCAGTCTAATTTAGCCATTGTCAAGGTCACTCGATCCAACATAACTTCAAGAACTGTATCTTCAATGTTATTCAATTCATCTGTCAGTGATTTTAATGTTGTGGCTGAATGGTGTATAGCTAAATAGCATGCAAATCAGAAAGCACCCATTCATGTCATTGTATATTTCACAAAATGATGAAACACTGGCTCTGGGCGGCCTTGGCTAAGTGTAATTAGGCAGATTGAGGCCTCTCTTCCTGAAGTATAGGTTTGACTATTGTGTACTATTTTTTTTGCCTACAACCCACGAACAGAGTGTTTCTTTTCACACTTCCAGAGGCCCCACTGCAATATTCGGGGACAAGTCATCCATTCATTCCACTATTGCAGTACGTCAGCTTGCGTCAGCAACATTTCTCATCTGGATTTAGATATTCTCTTATTCAAACAAAGACCGGGGAATTCTATTTCACCACCCAGCCCTGTAAGCCAGACACACTCTTCTTCCTTTTCTTCAAGTGGTTCATTCATTTCTGGTGCTGAAAATCAGATGGAAAAACGACTGGAGGAGAGGGGTCTTTCTCCCCTCACAAGAATCTCCAGGTCTCGTTTCCTTCAAACTCACACAGGATCCCCTCCCTCTTCCTTTTTGTTCCTGTTTGTGCGTCGCTTTCTGTCCCTGCCAGTCTTTTCCAATGGAATGCAATTTATTTACTTGCAATAGTTCATCATAATGGCTACAAACCTCCAGGGACAGGAAGTTGATGAGGGTTTCCTTGGGCAAGTCAACCTGGGAGTGGAGGGAAACAAGGTTACTTTCGCAGACACAATGGATTCTTATCTTAGAAGCACTGTGTACACAACACACATGATATAAACACATTGTACCAGTCTTCAGGAAGCTTTTAAAGTGTCTTTGCATTACTCTGCTAGGTTAACAATTCCAATAGGCCTGCCAATTTCCAGTGACTACAGATACAGGACTATGGAGAGACTGATGAGCAGGTTTGTTTCTGACATTCCACATGTGTTACGTGTAAAGCAAATCATTCTGTTTTAACAAAAATCTTTCAGGCGCAACAAACATTACTGAGAAGGTTTCTGAATCTCAATTTTTTGCAAAAGTTACATTAAAGTGTTCACCAAAGTTTTGATGAACCACTGGTACAAAGAAAGTACTTCCCTAATTGAACTGACAATCCCAAGCCAAAGTATAAACATCAAAAACTGAACTGGTCTTGGAAATCAGTAACTGGTGTATGAAAAAATGCATTAATCTAAAAATAGGTGCAGGCAAAATGGCAAAATATATTTTAAAATATTTTATGACGCATAATGTTTATGAAAATTTAAGTTCAGATAAGCTGGCATGGACTAAAAAAAAAAAGAAGAGCCACATTTGAAAAAAATTAATATGCATTTTTTTATTCAGTGTTTTTCAGAATTATTTTTATAACCCTACATTATGTGGGCAGCGGTGGCCTAGTGGTTAGGACGCTGCCTTTGGGACCTGAAGGTCGCAGCTTTGAGTCCTCGCCCAGGCACTACTGCTGTACCATTGAGCTACTATCACTACACTACTCCCCAAGTGCTGTTGATAGCTGCCACTGCTCCACGTGTGCACACGTGATGGGTTAAATGCAGAGGTCACATTGTGTTGTGGTGCTTGAGTGTGTTCACAATGACAAATAGTCACTTTCAATTGCTTTCAATTACATACACAATCAAGGCCAACTCTGATTGACCACATATGTGTAGGGGGTCTGCAGACACCATTCACATGATGAAGTTTTGACAATGTCTGGCAGAATAAGTGCTATTTTTGAGAGTTTTCTACTGTGCTGTGAGGTGGGTCATCAGATGTTGAAGTAATATGCACAGAGGAACACAAAATTCACTTTACACACACAGGGTATTATATAGATGGACCAACACCAGCAGCTGACATGTCACCCCAGACCATCACTGACTGTGGGTACTTGACACTGGACTTCAGGCATTTTGGCATTTCCCTCTCCCCAGTCTTC
>JBBPDA010000001.1:43901703-43919790 GCA_037974385.1 Arnoldichthys spilopterus
CTAATGTTTATCAGTACATTACAGAAAATAATTAACTTTATCACAATATGCTAATTTTTTTAGAAGGACCTGTATATCAATGTTACTTATAGTATAACAGTAAATTTTTTAATCCTGGATAGATAGTTTGTCAATGCAGTTTTTCTATAAAGCCAGAGGCAATGCTGCAAAAAGGAAATAAACTGTGAAATAAAATCATGAGACACTCAAGTAACTGCTGTGACTGCTAATAACTAAAATTATCCATAGTGTTATCATGAACCTGCGACCTTCAGGTCCCAAAGGCAGTGTCCTAACCACTAGGCCACCACTGCTCACTCTTAGAGAACAGCTCGTTCTGCATTTCATGTAAAGGTTTCTTGTCCTACTTTAATTATTTTTCTCTTTGATTTGCTTATATTCATATTGGATGCAAAAATATTTAGTACATCAGCCTGTAGAAAAATCACAGAGCATATTTCATTAACATTAACAGTTTCAATGTTTTATATTGTATAACTATAAATTAGGTATTACAATTTTGAACAACATGCAATATTTTAATTGCAATCGATGTGCATTATTGATTACTTATACACCATACTACAAACGCTATAAAAGCGATATCTTAAATATATAAATCATGTCATACCACATTAGCTGGGTGGTCAGTAGCCAAGCCAAAGTCTCCTATCTTGACATGGTCATGAGAGTCCAAGAAGATGTTAACAGGCTTCAGGTCTCTGTGAATCATTCCCTGAGGATTCAAGTTTCAAGATTGTTTATTTGTCACATCCATACTTATACAAGCACAACACGTAGTGAAATGTACCCTGACTGTTCCTTAGATCCGGCAAAGTTACATTAACAATTTAACTGAAATTAAAAGACAATTAGAAAACTAAAAAGTACTAAAAAAAAAAAAAAAAACATAGAAGAAAAATATATTACAGAAAATAGACTAATAATTTTTTTACATTTGACTAATGCTTTTATCCAAAGCGACTTCCAAGACGTGGAGCAGAGTAGTGGGACGGTACCTTGCTCAAGGGTACCTCAGTAGTGCCTGAGCCGGGACTTGAACTTGCAACCTTCAGGTCCCCAGCACAGTGCCCTAACCACTAGGCCACCACTGCACAATAAATGTTAACAATGACATATACAATCTACATATAGATAACTATACATGGTTAAGGGAGACACGTCAAAACTCTTAGAGAACAGTTCTTTCTGCATTTCATGTAAAGGTTTCTTGTCCTACTTCATTTAATTACTTTTCACTTTGATTAAACATGTCCCTCTCTAAGTCAAACTCTGTCCTTCCCTTCTTCCCATGTGTTGCCAGTTTTGAGGGATATTGTAACTCGCAGTCAGTTTCAATATCTAAACAATAAGGTTTATAGCGTGGGATTAATGTGAAGGTACAACTAGGAATGAAATGAAAAAAAATTTACACTTTTACTGCACTAAATCCTCTGCTGTGTCTGTCCACTATTTCTAGAAAGCTGGTTAAACATACATGCTTTTGTAAGAAAATGGTAGTGTTAGTGAGTGATAATTCAGGCTGAAACCACATAAAAGTGGCTAGTAAATATTTCATAGTGGTTTCTAAAAGTGCATTGACATCACATCAAAAGCCAGGCAACAGATGTAGTGTGGGTGACCAGCTTGTCTGGAATTACTCTTTTTTTCATCCACATGGATTTCTCATTTCTTTCTTTTTTAATTTTCACCTCCTTTTCACACCAAAACTGAACAACAACAAACTGAATACCAGGGCTGGCAAAGCGCTACTTCCACCACACTGAGGTCATGGTAGAGCAAAATGCGGACATTCACACTGTCCCAAGACAAAAGTATGCAAAGCTGAAGTGGGTGTGAGTTATTTTAGATCTGGCAGTGGTTTCAGTTACAAGGCACCTGGTCATGAATGTATGCTAGGCCATCCAGGATCTCCCTGAAAAGTCTCCAAAGCCGACTGCAGTCCTGGTGAAGGCCCTGGTCAATTGTGTCCCTTAAAGTGCTTTTTTCACAGTATTCCATCTGTTGAGACAAACATGTTTTATGAGGAAAAGCTGATCTAGAGAATGAAAGCAGTAATAGTTTTCTTTAAACTATGTAATACAAATGCTTTAGACATTCGACTCATCAATAATATCAGGTAAATTTGATACAGCCGATTTGTTTTGAACAGCGACTTTCTACTACTTCACAATCTTTTAGTGAGACCAAGTTCTTTACTCTGCATATACACACCTGTATGTACAGATAATGTGCAATAAGGGGAGGTTTTTCAGAGTCTGTGCTCTCTGCTGTGTCAACACCTTTCCTGTTACTCAGTTCATCCTGTACAACATTCATAAAAAGCATACTTGCATAAGCACACAATATTGTAATAAATATTGAAAATAAGAGAAAATAACGTAAGAGAAAATAACAAGGAATAGTACAGAATAGCTATTTATTTCAAATGACTTACTTACCTGCACAAGACTGTCTCTGCTGGCATCGCCATTGTCAAAGATAATGTCACTTTCTGAGTCACTGTTGGAAGGACTACAGAGAAACACAGAACCATAATCAGAAAAGCGATCATATTACAATAACCTTGAGACAACGGTCATTTTAACAGAATTGATGGCCAATTTGTGACCATGCACAATCAGGTAAAGATGGATTTGGCAGACTGCCAGTTAGCCTATGACACAATCTTGACAAAAATTCACATTGTAGGTGCATTTCCACTGCCACTGTGAGAGACAGAATGTAAAAAAAAAAGGAAATCACATTGTATGATTTGTAAAGAATTTATTTGTATTGCAATGCTGCACATAAGTATTTAAACACCTGGAAATCAGCAAGAATTCTGGCTCTCAAAGATCTGTTACTCTGCCTTTAAGAAGTCCACCTCTACTTCACTTAGTAATCTTAATTAGTAGCACCTGTCTGAGCTCTTTAAAGACACCTGTCCAACCCACAGTCAGTCAGGCTACAACTACTACCATGGGCAAGACCAAAGAGCTGTCAAAAGACACCAGAGACAAAATTGTGGACCTCCACAAGGCTGGAAAGGGCTACGGGGCAATTGCCAAGCAGCTTGGTGAAAATAGATCAACTGTTGGAGCAATTGTCAGAAAATGGAAGAGGCTAAAGACGACTGTCAGTCTCCCTCGGACTGGGGCTCCATGCAAGATCTCACCTCGTGGGGTATCACTGATGATAAGAAAGGTGAGGAATCAGCCCAGAACTACACAGGAGGAGCTGGTCAATGACATGAAGAGAGCTGGGACCACAGTTTCAAAGGTCACTGTTGGTAGAACACTACGCCATCATGGTTTCATGGAACGTTCCCCTGCTCAAGTCATCACATGTCAAGGCCCATCTGAAGTTTGCCAATGACCATCTGGATGATCCAGAGGAGCGATGGGAGTCATGTGGTCAGATGAGACCAAAATAGAACTTTTTGGTTTAAATTTAACTCGCTGTGTTTGGAAAAAAAAAGAAGGAGTTGCATCCAAAGAACACCATCCCTACTGTGAAGCATGTGGGTGGAAACATCATGCTTGACGGGTGCTTTTCTGCAAAGGAGACAGGACGACTGCACTGTATTAAGGAGAGGATGAATGGGGCCATGTGTTGTGAGATTTTGAGCAACAACCTCCTTCCCTCAGTCTGGCTGGGTCTTCCAACATGACAATGACCCAAAGCACACTGCCAAGATAACCAAGGAGTGGCTTCGTAAAAAGCATATAAAAGTTCTGGAGTGGCCTAGCCAATCTCCAGACCTAAATCCAATTGAAAATTCTTGGAGGGAACTGAAACTTCATGTTGCTCAGTGCCAGCCCCAGAACCTGACAGATCTAGAGGAGATCTGTGGAGGTGTGGGCCTGTTGGAGTGTGTGCAAACCTGGTCAAGAACTATGGGAAACGTTTGACCTCTGTAACTGCAAACAAAGGCTTCTGAACCAAATATTAACACTGATTTTCTTAAGTGTTCTAATACTTATGTGCAGCAGTGCAATTCAAATAAATTCTTTACAAATTATTCAATGTGATTTCCTTTTTTTTTTTACATTCTATCTCTCACAGCAGGAATGCACCTACAATGTGAATTTTAGACCCCTCCATGATTTCTAAATGGAAGAACTTGCAAAATCGCAGGGTGTTCAAATTCTTGTGTTTTGAGATATACACAGTGAGGAACATAAGACACATTTAAATACGTTGAACACATTTTTAGCCCTTTAAACCACAGAACAGTAGGAATAAAACAGTAAGCCAGTATTCCACTGCAATATTGTATTTAGCCCTTATCAATGTTGACTATTATTTGGAACTCCATCACATCTATATTCAAGTTACTAATTGTCAAAAAGCATAACACACTAGCCCTTGGCTAGGTTAGTCTCAGGCAGATACAGTTTTGTAAACTTTTCAAATTAATGAAGGCATGATACCACCTTTTCTTTTCTCAATACATATAAAAACCTTAAAGTATAAAATAACTATTGAAACCTTAAATGTTAGTAAATACCAATCCAACACTTCTCCTGTACAAAATACTAATATTTATAACATGCTATATTTAAATAAGGTACTTCGCTTACAATAAGCAGTAAGCGGTCATATTCAAACTAATCAAACACAAAAGAAATATACAGCTTATACACATACAATTTGAGTGTGTAAAATTTCCAGCTAGATTTGAAACAAGACAAGATCAGATTTCCCTGATTTCTCCTGTAAACCAATATCCAAGTCAGCATTTTCTGCTGACATCTGTTAGATACAGAGGAATTACATCACATAGCAAGGGCTTGGTGAAGACTACAAGCTACACAAAATGCCTTATGATATTTATATCCTTGGCTACCACATGCAATAATTATTCCATCTGCATTCACTAAAGTACAGCAATGGGTATCAATATGCAAACAAACAAACCAATCTGAGTGTAAGCACAAAACCATGAAAAACAGAAATATAATTAATTTAATTAAAGTAGCATGGACACAGCTCACTAAACATTTACTATCATTGATTATCATCCATCAGGCTAAAAATTACAAACTGCCCAGAGACTCACAGAAAAGATGGACAAAACACATCTGCCTCTTCGTCATCATCATCATCATCGTCACTGGAGTCAGCGGCATTGCATTTGGCGCTGGACGATCTCTCCAGAGAGGTGCTCCACTCCACCGAGCTGGCAAGTGCCGGTGGAGGTGCATCATCCTCCACGTTGTCAAGAAGACCCAGCTCGTTGAGTGGTCGTGGGACAGCTGGCCGCTCAGGGGTGCTCTGAGGCTCAGAACTCTCACTGCTCAACACACCTGTGGAGGGGGCCTCATGCCGCTCAATCCAAGCATTGTAGTAGCGGACAATGTTCTCATGATTGAGGCGCGAGAGGAGAGTCACTTCGCCCTTGATGCGGCGGAACTGCTTACTGGCTGCATTGACCTGGATCCGTTTCACAGCGTAGTAGCAGCCATCTAACTTGTTTTGGACCTGCGTGAGCATGGACATCCAAAAAGACAGGACCGCACACAAATACATGAGAACAACAGACTGTAACTGGTGTCTCTCCCCACCACCAAAAAACAGAAGCAGCAAGAGTGTGTCTCAGATACTTTCTATTACAAGACAAACATATTACAATCCACACGGAATTCAACATGGCATAACAGATCACTAGTCACCTTGATGACTGCCCCAAAAGCACCTTTTCCCAGCAGCTGCAGCTCCTCAAATTCTGTGAAGTAACGGGAGAACTGTTTCTGAACAACCGTACTGAAAGGGCCACCAAGAAGGTGACCCCGTGGAATAACCGTAGATGCAAAATCCAGACCCATGTCTGCAAGAGAAATAATATAAAAGTTAAACAAACATAAGCAGATTTGGTATGAAGGTACTTTTAAAACCAACTTCAGGATTTTATAAACTGATTGTTTTGTCTAAGATGTTTGTATATATGTCTGCCCAAGTGGTTTCCAGAAATAATTTTAATAATTGCATTACAATCTCTCAATCGTTCAGAATCTCTCTTTCTCTCAAATCCCAAACTACATATTTACTAGGTTTTTAGACAGGTAGTGTGTTTCCCCTACTGTAAATCAACTCCTGGGCATCAATTTGGTACAAACCAGCTTAAAGAAGACAAAAACGCAGAAAATCACTACTTGTATAAAATTGGTCTTTTTATGAAAAGGCCCAAAAAAGTGTAAACATGACCCTTAAAAAAGAACAAAGCTCAGATCAACAACCACTGCTAACTGGCTAATGCAGAACTATTATAGCGTCAAACTTTAGATTGAAATATACTGAATTACTATAAAGATTAAATGATAAATGTCAACATAAAGAAAAAAAAACATTTTCTAAATATATTGTTACAAGTTTTGCACATTTAGGCTATTACCACTAATAAGACTGGTCTGGGTAAACCAAAGCACAGAAGCGCTAGCATCATGCTAATACTACACTGTAAACCTCATTAGTGGTGTTGTTCAGTAATATAGAAATCAAATTAAGAGAATTCTTTTATAATGTCTTCCTGCGACTCTGAAACTAAACTGAATCAAATCATGTGGTAGCAAGACATTCCGACCCCTAGTGTGAATGTGTGTTAGAAAGACAGACCTTCTGGGCTGGGCTCTTGGCATGGAGGAAGGCTTTTTGGTGATGGTGGTCGGAGGAAGGAGTGTTCTAGCAGCTGCTGCGTGTTCCAGCGGTCAGCATCATTAAGACACACACACCTACAAAACATGCAAGTCATCATTAAAGAAAAAGCTTCAGATATTAAGCGAAAAAAGGACTACACATAGTTTCACAACTTGTGTTTTTACTGTTGGCATGTATGCATACTCATGACAGTCTGATGACATGGATTTCAATACCTGGCGCTAATACGGACTAAGATTTCTCAGGATTTATGATTTTTTTTCACATTATGTACAGTAGATAAAAAACTACTTTGTATTACTGCATGGATAAACTTTCTTTTTAACTGACTGACATTTCTCTTACAAAGTTTGCTATGAGAGTGGTGAAAGATGACCCACCTTCGCCTGAGAACACCCTCACCTGTTACCAATTCACCTGCTTATCGTGGAATGTTTCAGTAATAATAGAACATTTTGTTTATAAAAATTCTTAATTATGTTTCTGTTAATGGAATTTTTTTACTCTTATTTCGGCCTTGTCTTACCATTTTGTAGTATGTTCAAGGAATTCAAATGTGTTTAAAAATACAAAACACAGCTGAGTTAGTCAGGCAAGTTCAAGAGAAATTCAAGAGCATTTGCAAACTGCAGAATTTTATTATTTTTAATTGCATATTACAAACATTCTTGTTGGTGATTTGATTTTATGCAGAAAAATTCTTCAATTTAGAACTCTTCTTCATCATACAGTCTACTTTGTGCAATGAACCAGTTCCATTGGGAGCAGAACAGCCCCAGAGCAGGTTGCTACCACCACCATGCTTAACAGCTGGACAGCAACAGTCTCATTTGGCCATAAAACTTTCCTCCAGAAGGTTTTTACTACTAATGTGATTAGTTACAAACTTCAGTCAAGCTTTAAGGTATCGTGGTGTACCAGCAGCTTCCTGTTCATGACAGACTACCTTCCTCTCAGCTGAGGGTGACCATTTGGGTCTTCATTCAGATCTTGACAAAGTAACAGCTCATTAGAACTTGTACTTACAAACAATTGTCTGAACAGATGATCTTGATAGTTAAAGTTGATAAGAAATGATTAAGTTTGTCAATTTTACGTATAATGTCAGACGAACATTTTTTAAAAATTAAAACCCATTAAATATTGAATTACATATGTGCATGTATATTTTGGTGAATCCACCCTTAACGTTTAGGATCCTTGACACCTCACATCTGTAGGCTGTAAAGCCATTAAGGGTATGTCTTTTTAAAATAAATGTCCATTTCGCGCCTATCTTAACTTAAATACGACCAGACGTCATCCCCACCAAGGATGACCTACAGATTTCCTAGCACCTATTTTACCACTTGCTTTAGCTCAGGGAGTGGTTGTTAATGAGCTGTTATTTGGATCAGGTATTTTGGGAGACCCTAAAATGTGCAGGACATTGGTCCTTCAGGAGCAAAACTGGGAAAAAAGTTAACTCAATTTTATTAGCATAGCGCTCTCAGCAACTTAAGTTTTCACAAAGCAGCTTCACAGAATCTGGGTCTGAGCCCCTAATAAGCAAGCCAAGGGCAACACAGGCATGGAAAAACTCCCTAAGCTGGAGGAAAACCCTTGGGAGGAACCATGACTTTGGTTCTCTTCTCTTGGCTTCATGACCATGAATCATGGACACACTAAAATTACATTTATAACATGTCACACATTGCAAATCCACACTCATTTTTTTAAATAACACAGGAAAGCCATACAATCTTCATAACATTGAACACATTTAAAATGCAATGCTTTGGTAGTGTGACGTTTGTATCCTACATAATCCACATCATGTCTAGAGGTGTAACTTGGTGAATCTTTCTATATCGATGCACCGATCGAAACAGTGCATATTGATGTTACAAAAATCTGTGTTCATTCCACAATTAATTTGACTTCATTTTACTTTGAGCAGTGCTTTGAACTGATGAAGCTACCTTTGCTTTTGACTATACTGCTGTAATTGACCTTTAATAATAAAATGTTCACATAATGTGTTTGCATGTGAGAGTTTATTGAAATGTAGCATTGTTTTAACATTGTTTTTTTAAAAGACTTCCTGTTTTCATGATGCCTGACTGTGACCTAAATATGCCTGTGCGAGCAGTTCAGGGCAGAATAAACCCGAAACACTGCAACCCCTTCATCGAAAAACACCCTGGTCAGCATCATTAAAGCAAACACACCTGCAGTGTAGCCCTCATTGGTGAGGCAAACACAAAAAGACTAAACACATGCTCAGAAATAAAAGCCAAAACCTACCTTAGCATTAAAGAGAGTAGTTTCGAAAAGCATTAAGCCTGCTCTACACATCCCACCAAACAGTATATTCATACAGCTAGAAACACTGATCTAGAAAGAAACCCATCTAATGCAGAGCAGTGCACTGTCTGGCAAAAAGGACTAATATACAAAGTTCCAAAGCATGCTCTTTATTTCTTAAGCTAACATGTTGCTATTGATCTAGTGCATGTGGTGTGCACACACCACTGAACAGCATACTGATATTGGTCGGATACTGGCCCAAACAGATGGATTGGGTATCGATAACAATGGGCCAAACCATGAGGCCAATCCATTCAATGCAATTCTGTTATTCTATGTTTGTGTAATATGTGTGTACTAACTGTAATTCATGTTCATTTTAAGATCGTTTTTACTAGGTTGCTGGTACACAATTATTGTTTCATTAATAAATAATAAATTATTTATAGGTATATGTGTTCGTTTGATTTTGTTTTTGCAAAAGTTAGAAAAGCACTGTTTAAGTCAAGCCTGATTTCATACACACACAAAAAAGGACTACAGAGACAGCTGGGACTATGGACTGATGAATGTTTGGACATATGGACCAGTGGTATGTCTGGCATGCCAAAGGCCAGGTGGACCATTGATGATGACATTAGTTTGATTTCCTAGCACCATTGGGCAGATATAAATTAATTTAGCATTTTTAAAAATAAATATTTAAATAAATAAAACAGACTCTTACTTCCTCTACCATTTTTTCATGTAAGATGCACAGAGGCAGAGGAGTAGAGTTTAAAAAAAGAACAAACGGACTAAAAATGTGACAAACATTTATTTGACTAAAATTAAGCAAAGCTTTTGTTGACTAAAACGAATTAACACTACAATAATATGTATATACATATAGAATAACTAACTAATCATCAAAGTTTAATATGACAAAAATATCCAATTTAGTTCAAATTAAAATGATAGATTATATAGTAATTATAAATAATGTCCAATTATGCCACCTCTACAACAGTGGTACTTAGCATCACCTGAACGTGAAGTAGAAACATTGCAAGCCAGCCAGGGGAAACCATTAAAAATTAAGGACCTACTTCTTGAGGAAGTCCTGAAGGTCAGCAGGCAGGCTGGAAGGGATAGAAACTGGGTACTCCTTGACCTCCTGACCCTGACTTAGTGCCAAAAGAAGCAGCCCTAGGCTCCAGATGTCACCTTTCTTGCCCGTCCGCGTAGGCAGTGCATCCTCACTGAAACGCACATGAGCCTGCTCAAAAATGTCCTCCTTGCACACATCAGCTAACCGTTTGGCCAGGCTGTAGTCTGCCAGCCTAATATTGCCCTGGGCATCTAGGAGCACAGAGGAGGCACTGAGCTGCTTGTGGACCACTGAGTTGGAGTGGAGGTAGTCGAGGGCTGCAAGCAGCTGGGTAGCATGTTGGCGAAGCTGATCTACAGGCACTGGAGTGCTGAGGGAGAGGCTGTGGGCCAGGCTGGAGCCCGGAACGTACTCAGCCAGAAGATTAACCACCAGGCAGTCTTCTCGCTCGGCACAGCTCAGAGCCTGGTAGTGCACCAGGTTTGGATGGTCCAGTTTCAACAGAGAGTTAAACTCACTTTCAGCCCCATGAATCTGGAAAGGAAAAAAGCAGCAGGATGAAGCTTATATAAACACACCATAAAAGTTTTATCTAAATAAAACCTTTATGCTATTGTTGAATTTCATCAGTGCTTTATGTGTTGATTTGATGGCCATACAAGCAATAGCAGCTCAAAGGTAACTGGCATTTGACAGTTGTTACAATATATTAAGATAATATATATTAAGATATTATTATTTCTTCAGTACATTTTTAAACTTAAAATTTTCTTGAATTGCTTGTTAGCAACTTTCTGGTAACTGAATGAAGCTTTGTTCTTAAAAAGGGTCATGTTTACTATGATTTTAGGGCTTTAATTTTATATATTAGACAATTTATGATCCGCATAAGAATCAATTATTTTTCCTACCCTTGTGACCAGACTGTTGTATCTACTGGATTTACAATGAGTTTATGTAACTATTATTTACAGTGTTCTCACTAGTGCCATCAACTATTGCTATGATGCACTTGCAAAAATAATTTTTGGAGTTCAGGGAATATGTGGCATGTGCATGTGACATTTTTTATTTGGAAAATGGGTTCTTTCATGTGCTTTCTGTAGCAAGCCACAATTACTAGACATGTGAAAGTGAGAAAGGACCCAAGAGCTGGAAAGGACAAAGACAAAACACATTCCTGACCCGGTATTTGAACCCCCGACCTAGTGTATGCTAGCGCAGTACGGCACAAGATGGAGTGTGAAGCAAGAAAACTTTACAATCTTCAAGAATCTTACATTTATTTACATTTACATTTATTCAATTGGCTGACGCTTTTATCCAAAGTGACTTCCAGGACAGAGGAAACAATCAAGCGTTCGCATTGCATAGACTAACACTGAAGGTGGTGCAACAGGAAGACCAACGCATTTCTTGCAGTTGTAAAAATAAATAAACGCAACTGCTATAATACATATGCCAAGTGCTTATACTACTACAGACAGCAACTACTGCAATAAATACATACGTCAAGTTCTTATACTACTACAGAGAGCAACTTCAATGAATACATACATATGCCAAGTGCTTACACTAACTACAGAGAACCACTACAACAATGGATACATGTGCCAGGTGCTTACAAAAACTACTTCAATAGAACAGATAACAAGTGCTATAGAAAAACTACAGTAAAGACTAATTGGAACATTATTTTCTGGATGACATCTGGTTGGTTATCGGGAAGCAATAGATCATATGTGATCACTAGGCTTATGTGCTGAGGTGGGTGCGGAACAGTTGAATCTTGAGTCGCTTCTTGAACGTCGAGAGAGACTCAGCTGATCTTGTGTCAGAATCTTTAAAGTCTCTCGCAGAAAATAGATGCGAAACGAAAACATAATCATTGGAGGCTGAGTGTGAACTCAGGATGCTCATGTGAGAATGTGTTTTGCTGGCAGAGTGCCACGCAGGCACTACTTTTGTTTGGTGACAGGATAGCCAATAAATTTCGAACCAAGACTCCCATGAGGGTGGTGGTGCCGACTGGCGATATAAAAAACTAGGAAGCCCTAAACTGAAACTGAGAGTAAACCAAAAGACATGCACAAGGACTCAGCAAGAACCTGTAGGGCTGGGAGGAATATTCATTACTGCTCATTGCCGCAATTGGCCCTGTGCTGAGTCCCTCTACCAGTCTAGTGTGGGACGCTGCTTTGTCACCCCCTACTGGGCGGTACAGGCGCTGCCGCTACACTTTCAAGATGTGATCCAATCAATGATAGAAATATTAGAGATTGAAGAAAAAGCATCTGAACGGAGAAGTAAGGCTTATAATATGAACGTAGCCTAGTATATAATCGGTCACATCTTACCTGTTTTTTGCATTTGTCGATCTTCTCTTTCTCCTGACTAGTGAAGAACTTGCCGATCTTCTTGCTCCACCGAAGGATCCACTCATATACAACAGCAAACTCTCCAGAGGTGGCATTGAGGGCATGATACACACTCCGGCCAAGTCGCTCACTCTCACCTCAGAAACACAGACACACACACACACCTATAAACAAAACTCCATAACGATTCTTGCTTTGACATTTACCTCCTAAATGTTCTACATGATTTAGTGGATCATGATGAGAAGGATCAGTAACTGAATGAGAAACCTTACCTATACATTTCCCTCTGTGAACAAGAACATCACCCATGGCACTACTACAGAAGTGTAGGACTTCATGAGGACTTGGACTGTCTTCATTGTAAGTGTCTCGCCTGACCAATGGACAAACAGACCAAGAGGTCATTTTTTTCAGGACCACTGAACAGCAAATGCACAGA
This sequence comes from Arnoldichthys spilopterus, assembly GCA_037974385.1. Taxonomy (NCBI): domain Eukaryota; kingdom Metazoa; phylum Chordata; class Actinopteri; order Characiformes; family Lepidarchidae; genus Arnoldichthys; species Arnoldichthys spilopterus. The sequence continues at coordinate 43,914,563 of JBBPDA010000001.1, forward strand.
TTTAACTAGGTGTGGCTTTATCAGATTCCTTAAGAGATAAAATCTTCTGAAGGCAGAGATTAGGCAGTGTTTGAGCCTATGAGAATGTAGGCTTCATATAACCAAAAAGGAACAATAAATGCTATGGGCTGCTCATTAACAGGTTAAACTGGCATTTGAAATGATCCGTCCTGTCTTTACTTTGCTTGCTTAGCTTGCTTGTAAATCTGTGGTAGCACATCAGCCAAATAAAAGTATGCAAATGAGCAAATATATGATGATTTCTAAAATGCACCCCTAGATTCCCCATTAGGTCATTTAAACAATTACAAAAAAACTCAAATCAACAGCTGTTGTAAACACAACAAAGTTACAAACTGACATTATGAAGTATTTGAATAGTTTATGCCTGCACCTGTGTCTGCTGTTAGAGGTGGTCCGACGCCTGTTTGATGAACCTTTTCTGTAATCCACAGACTCAATGGGAGGTCCAGGGGAAGTAGCACTGCTCATAGTCGGGCTTCCTACAGTAGGCTGCACCACACTCTCCAAACGCTCCTGCAGTACCAATAGCTTGTTTTTAGAATTACAAGCATAACACCACTGTGTGACTGATCAACTTTCCCTTTTCTTTAAAGGTACATTGTAAAGGTTTTGTTCAGACAGAAATGAAATGTCAAAAGTTAAAAATCAAAAACTGTAATTAACTAAATATAAATAATTTGTTGTGAGCCTATAAAACTGAAAATAGCAGTTTCTCAGATTAGGATCACTTGGAGTAGAATGGGTGGACTACAAATGAGTGCTAGGAAATATGCAATCTACATCTCTACAGCTATAGCACGTACCCAAACTGAAATAATGTTTCAGTGTTTTAAAGTAAGGTAGATACAGAGAAGAAGCATTATATCAAGAACATCGCATTCCATTAAATAGCATTCGTGGGATTTTATTTCTATTTTGTCCTCTTTACTCATGGTGCATGTCTTTGGCTGGATATTAATAGGTACTCATATAATTGATAATCTGTGTGTGTGTGTGTGTGTGCCCGCCCACCAATTCATGCCAGAAAGTATTCAGTCTGCATTGCTTTTTGAATGCGGCATAATACAAGGCAGCCAATTACAATTGCATAGGGGAGTATTAAAAACACAATAACTATAAAAGCCTGTTTAATTCTAAGGAATATAATGAAATTGTAAATTCAAATGTTAACTACTTTGGTCCATGAACTCATACAAACTGAAAAAATAAAGCGAGAAAAAAAATAAATTAACATGAGATATAAAGAAGCAAAAAAAACATTTTACCAGTTTGGCCATTTCTTTCTTTCTCCTTTCCTCTCGCCTCTCCTCTTCTCTTCTCTGGATTTCAGCAAGTATCTCATTTTGCTGTTCAGACATGACAACACTTATAAGATAATGTATTAACACAAAAGGAGATATAATCAAATTTGCAAAATTATTGTGAACATTACTGGCACATAACTACTTGTAGACATAAGAAGATAAAGATGCCTTAATTGTACTGATGTTAATGTTTAAGATGCTCTTAGTTAAAGTGTAATACAAGTTTTAATGTTTCATTAAGCTTTAAGGCTGAAGGTCACTGATAGAGCGATGCACCATTTGTTCCTCCTGCCTGCGGCGCTGGTCAATCCTCTGCTGCTCCTCCAGGGCCAGTTTCTCCTGCTGTCGTCGCTGGTTCTTTAGCATCTCTTCATGGAAGGAGCGAGAAGGAGGAACATTGTGCTCAGTCAGAAAACCCTGCACAAAATCCGCTAGCTCATAGATCATCACCTATAAATCATAAATAAGAGGATGAGACAAATAAATATTATTTATCCCTTTTTTATACTATTAAAATATATTTGCCCTGTAAGAAAGTTAATACAGCAATCAAATCAAACTATTGCCAAACAGCAGAAAGGTTAAAACACTACCAGGTTGCAGCTTATAGAACATTGCACAATACACAAAAGTTTCAATTTTTCAATCCAAATATAACTATAATATATTTTTACTTAGTTAAAACTTTAGAGAACATGTATTATTCAGGATAAATTTCTGAGAGACATAGCCCAGCTTCATGCTAGCAATAGAGCTAGGGGGTTCCAACAGCTTTATCACTTTTATACACCCACTAGCATTTTGCCTCAGTCAACTTCAGCCTGTCACATGTGCAAGGCTCACCACAGAACTAGAAACCACACCAATAAAACCTCTAATAGTGTCTCTTTATGAGAGCATCACATGCCATGCAACCAAAGATACGGTCGACAGTTAGGGTAACTAACAGCTTTCTAAACAAAGTTTCAGCAACTGAAAAAGGGCACAGATGAAACTACAAGGGATGCACTATGTAACCCTCTCTAATGTGTGTGAATAACTCCAAAAGCAAGGTGTGGTCCAAATATGGGAGGTCAAATCCAAAAGTAACTTAAAGGCGACTAAAGGCCTCTCACACACTGAACCACAATGGTGGTGCAGAGCAGGGTTGCTAGGAAAAATTCCAGTGCTCTACAAAAAGATCATTGATGCTCATCTTCAGTTTGCTAAAGATCATGTGGACAAGTCAGAAGGCTACTGGCAAAATATTCTGTCAGATGAGACACTGCATTCAACCATAATATATAATATATACCATCTCTGAAATATGGTAGCGGAATTGTCATCATATACTTTGGGCCTGTTTTACTGCATCTGGGCCAGAACCAGCCTGCCATTATTAATGAAACTATGAATTCCAAATTATACCAGAGAATTCTAAAGGAAAATTGAATCTCAAGAGAAACATAAGACCGGCTGTTCTACAAAAGAACAATACAACAAGAATAAGAATAATGTTTTGGACTCAATCTTCAAACTAAAACTTCCAGCATTTGCTCACAATAACAAGCAGCTGGAGTTGTGTTCTTGGTGATGGGTGTCTTCCACTCACCTCACCACATCTGTCCAATGCCAGTTTGTCAAGCTCAGCCTGGAGTTTCTGAAGCTTGTCGTTAGAGAGACCTTTGGCATTTTTCAGCTCAAGCTCCGGAGGCCTGGTTCACAAGGACAAAAAAAGGACAAATAATTAAAAAAAACACCTATCAGACATAGCAAGTACTTTGAGACTACTGGAGTGGGCAATAATAAGCATATGTGGCATAAAGTAAATATCAAAACATGTCATCCAGGTGCACAGCCCACCGTTCCTGCCCCTGGTGTATGTACACTGATGTCATGAATGGGTTAAATGCAGAGGATAAATTCAACGCTCACTGTTCAGTTTGTGTGAAACATAATCCTAATAAAATAAAATACAAAAATAAAAAAAAGAAAATCTTAAAGACAAACAACTACATAATGCAAAAGACAATGGTAGATACTTCAGTTTGACTAGAAACTAGTAACAGACACTATTATTTGCAGAGATGTTATTATAGACTATTTTGACTAGTAATACATGCAGTGGACATATGGAGCTTACACATCGGGATATGTTGGTGGACACCTGACTTCTAAGTCCACGGTCACGTAGCACTCTTGGCCAGAACTCAGCCCTTTGGGTCTCAAATACAGGTACACCTCCGGAGAACATTTAACCTGTAGTTTGAGGCAGGAAAGTACGATCATCAAGCGGGTGTAACATGCATTAGAGAACTGAAAGTCGTAGCTGGGACTAGCTAACGTTAGCTTGGCGTGTGATACTCGTAACCTCTGTCGGCTAAAGCTAAGGCACTGGCTCGCACCTTCCACGGATGTTTAGTCCGGATATCCTCGAAATCATCACCAAATATTGAGGCAAGGGCTTCGAGTTCATTTTCCTGCTGGATAAAGTAGTCTTCGTTTCCATGTGGCGAGTCAGGAGCTGCGCTCATTCTGCTGCATGGGACTCACATCTCTCCCTCACGCCCCTATCAAAACAAACTCGCAGAGGCAGCCTTTCCACGTCAATATACTGTATGTTAGTACATTCGTATATCAATCGTTTCTTCAACAAAATGAGACGTGACATATCTGACAGCCAGGAGCATGTCGGCTTCAAAAGTTAGGAGAGACCACAACACAAAACCTCGCGCTGGCGTTCAGCGAGTCGCCATGTCAGCGCGTCGCAGGAGTGACGTAGCAGGGCAGTTCCCTAAGCCTGTTCTAACTATTCATTTAAAATTACTGTGTAACTCATGTAAAACACTTGGATAAAAACACAATAAAGCACCTATAATAATAGTAAAGCCGAGTTTAGCTTCATATCCTCCATGTACAATAAGAGTGTGTAAATCTGCGTGTACTTACTAAAGGAATTAGGCTCAAAGGACACATGCATTGCAGTTAGGTTAACCAGGACTAACATAAATGAAAAGGCTTAAGGAAGGATAGGCTGGAATACTGAACAAGCTCAAGCCTGGTAAATCCTTGGATGGGAGGCCATCTAGGCGTTCCAGGTGGGATTAGCTTTTCTGCCATCCTTTTATTTTGACATTCATTTAGGTTAGCCTGTACCAATGAGGAAGAAAACTTAAAAAAACAAAAAAACATGGATTATGATTTAATGAGGCTGTATTGACGAGCCAGTATCTCTTAAATGTATTAAATAACAATAATGATAATAATTAGACTGTGTACTGGAGATCTGCTTTCAATGGCTGCCAACCCACTTTGAGTAGGGCTCAGTTTAGTTAGACTAGGATGCTAAGCAGGCGAAGGCCTGGTTAGTCCTTGCATGGGACACCACATAAGCATTCCAGTTGGGATAAGCTTGTCTGCCTTACTTTTATTGTGACATTTATTTAGGTTAGCCTATACCAATAAAGACGAAAACTTAAAAAAAAAACAAGGAGTATGAATTAATGAGGCTGTATTGGAGATCCACTATCACTTGCTATCAAATGCTTTTAATAATAAAAATGATAACAAGACTACAAAGGGGCTGCATTGAAGATTGATTGCTACTGGCTGCTAAAGTACTATGAAAAGGCCTAAACTTAGCTCAGCTGGGATGCAAAGAAGGCTTATGCCTGGTTATTCTTTGGCTGGGAGATCACATTCCAAGAGGGGTAAGCTTTTCTGCCATTCTTTTATTTTGACTTTCATTTAGGGTTGCCTGAACCAGTAAAGAAGAAAACTTAAAAAAAAACCAAGGAGGATGAAATAATGATGGTATATTGGAGAGACATTATCTCCTAAATGTGTTGCATAATAATAATTATGACATCTACATAGGAGGTGTATTGGAGGTCTGTTTCCACTGGCTGCCAAACCACTATA
>JBBPDA010000001.1:43919890-43930632 GCA_037974385.1 Arnoldichthys spilopterus
AGGGTTCAAATACTTATTTCACTCAATGAAATGCAAATCAGTTTCTATCTTTTATTTAAAGTTATTTTTTCAACTTTTGATGTGCTATCTGTCACTGTTAAAATAAATGATACTGTTCTGAGATTTTTCATTTCTTTGTCATTGGACAAACTAACAAAATCAGCGAGGGGTCAAATAATTATTTCCTCCACTGTATATACTGGAACCCAACATACACTAGCAGCCAAATGGCTCTGGGAAGGTGTTAGGTTGGGTTGTGGGCTGTGGGCTGTCCTTGGATTGCAGGCTGAGGAGGCCTTCATGGTGTGATGAGCTTTTCTCTTACCCCTTTTATTTTGACGTTCATTTAGGTTAGACTGAACTAGAACTACAAAGTGCTGTACAGTAGACTTGCTTTCTCTAGCACCCAAATGGCACTCGGAAGGTCTTGGGCTGGGTGGGCTGAGTTGCTGAGTCCCGGGATTGTAGATCATCTAGTTGTTCCTAGGGTGATTAGTTTTTCTGCTACCCTTTTATTTTGACATTTTTTTAAGTTAGACTTAACCAGGACTACAAATGGGCTGTACTGGAACTTAGCCTTTGTAATAGGCTGAGTTGTTAAGCACGCTTAGGTGTGGTTAGGGCTTGGATGGGGGACTCTCTAGGCCCTCCTGTTGTGATTAGCTTTTATGCTACCCTTTATTTTCATATTCATTTAGGTTAGCCTGATCCAATATAGAGAAAAAAAACCAAAACAATGGAGTATAATTTAATGAGGCTGTACTGGAGAGCCACTTTATTTTAAATGTATTAAATAATAATTATTATTAAACTACAAAGGGGCTGTACTGGAGGACTGGTTTGGCAAAGCTGGTATACAAAGCAGTGTTAGTCCTTGGATGGAAGACCACCAATACATTCCAGGAAGAAATGACTTTTCTGGCATTCTTTCATTTTCATTCTTTAATTCTAAATAATCATTTAGGTTAGCCTGAACCAACGAAGAAGAAAATGTTTTAAAAAAAACATAGATTATGATTTCATGGGGCAGTATTGTATCCACTATCACTTAAATGTATTTTAAAATAATAATAATTAGACAACAAATAGGCCTGTGCTTTCACTGGTAGCCAAACCTTTCTGACTAAGCCTAAGCATGGCTGAGCTAGGATGCTAAGCAGGCTTAGGCCTGGTTATTGTGCACTTAAATGTTCAGTAAATCTGTGACTGTGTTATTCATCTGGTGCTTTAATAAGATTAAATTGTGAAAGATTACTAGTAGACTTGTATTCTAATTATTCTAATATGTATGTCAGTTGCTGTTATATAAACACTGTGGACATGCACCAAAATGTTGATATATTTTGACTTGGGGGTCGAGCCACCGATTCACCGATTTCATGCTTCAAAGAAACAATTAGACAGCTGCAAGAAAATGCAGCCTTGTAAATAACGACTTATAAGTATTGGGTCAAATGCATTGTATTGTACAGAGTTTCCTGTACCACTGCAAAGCTACTCAGTTCACGCAGCGTCTCTCATTCTAGGACGTGAAGTGTGCAAAGCATTCCCTGCAATGTTACCAACAGAACAGACTGAGATTAAACTTACAAGACAAATGATTCAGTATTAAACAGAGAAAACAATTGATTGCTTCCATCATGAATAAAGTAAAAGTATCTGAATGCTCAGGGAAGTGCATAAAACTCCATATGCAATTATTTAAAACAAGAAACTACAGGTCAATAGGGTCATTAAAAAACACATATGCTTTCTTAAAGGATGTCATTTATGTTTTCAAACCAAATGTTATATACTTAAATATGCAAACATTTTTATAATTGCTAAAATAAAAATTCCAGCCTTTGGATAATGTTACAATTAAAATGTTTGTTTTGATGTGAAGACAAATTCCAGAGAAAGGATTATATAAAATATAATTCCAGCCTTGTTTTAGTAAAGTCCTTATGTAAAATTCTTCAGAATATGGTAAAGTATTGTTCTGTAAAGGTTAATAAAGGCAGGAATCTGATGAATTAAGATTATGATTCTGAAAGTAGAGAAAATTTTTAAAATGCGCCTCAGAAATCCATCACTAAGTGAGATCTCAGTACCTCAGACAACATTAGTTTGAATTTCATAAGTTTAATGGAGCTGTTGATATCTGAGTGAGACTCTACAGGAAAGGAGCTTTACAGTGACACACCATATGGCTGAATCCGAAATGGCTTTCTACTCCTTATATAATGCAATGTAAGTTATAAAGTTTCTGCACCCATGTAGTGTCCAGTTTGTCCAGTATGGGACATAGCTGAATCTTCATTGGTTCTTTGTAGTGGTTCATTTTGTGCTCTATTTAGTGGGAAGTAGCATGTATTTTAATTCCGACATAACGCACTATTAGTAGAGTAGCAGAGTTGGGAGCCACTTTGGATTCAGTATTGAAGGTGTAAACACCTTTTGAAATTCTGGGATCACAGTTGTGTATAGTATATCTTATGGAAGTAATTTATTCTAAAATCATAATTTCTGCCTCTAGTGTTACTCCTTAAGCAGCCATCCTACTGAGGTTTTAAGACTGTTCTTAGTATTTTTCCCCAGGCTTTTTAGAAAAATTTCATGCCACTGGTCTGACAATAATTCAAATAAGCAAAAAATAAGACATTAGTTGTACAGTAGTTTTTCTTCAATAATGTCATATTTGTAGCGAGCATTTAAAAAGCTTTAAGGTTGACGTGTGTAAGTGAATGTAGTACAATAATATGGACACAAAGTGGCGCTCATCTCCAAATAAACATGCTTTATATGAGTGTTTTGCCCAAGAAAGGTAGATCAGTGAAGCTAGTAGACTGGTATAAAGTATTTTGGTTTTATTTCAAAATATTTTAATTACTTCATATGTAGTGCACATAAGCCAGAAGATACATATTAGGAGGTTGTTTGTCTACACTGGGCCTGTACTGCTGCACAAATCCCCTCTTCACACATGTTTAACCTATTACACCCATAATTAGCCTCAGGGCCACTTCTTGCTGTAAACAGTATAGCTGTAGGCAGTAGAGGCAAGCCCCACAGGGCCTCATGAGTGTATACTTTGCATCTCTTTTTTAATGTTGTTTGTCTCAATCACGATAGAGCAGAAACATATCTTATAAAGATGATCAGGAAAAATATATATCAGAAAATTAGCAATGTTGGATTTACTGTTTAAAAACAATGTATTATATTAGCATTAAATCCATTCATCTCATTTATATTGACTATATTGTTTAGGTGCTTTCTTGCATTACCCTTAATTATTGTTATTTATTTATTTTATTTTTGACAATTATTTTTATTGTGTACACAATAGCACTTATTACACTTTTTATCCTATTTAATTTATTTATTTATGATAGCTAATCACCCTTTTCTAGTGTTCTGCTCAATTTATGTCATCAAGCCACGTTGATCTCTAATTTGATAACATCTGTGGTTGGTCAGCCTATAATCCCCATTCAAACCAGACAATTCTGCTCACCTTCTATCTCTGGAGATGGTGCACAGAGGCTAAATTTAGTGATATGGCTCCCAATCAGCTGAGGCCTATGGAGCAAGTACACCAACTCACATTATCAAAATGTGATGGGACGATACATGATATGTTCTGGTAAATTGCAGCCAGTGTTTGACTAATGATTCTCATTAGGCTAAAAATGAGCTATAAAGTTATTTTGATAGTGATCCACAGATAGCTCTGTATAATTTACTAATGGGCTGCCGTGCCATCGTGCTGTCAGGGAAGCAAATGGAACTCAACATCTGCCAAATTCTGGAAGACAATCTCCATAAGGCATGTTTTAGTCTTTTCACGTTTACACAAAACTCTTAGACTAGGTTTTCTCTCAGAGATGGGTGGATCTATGGATGGATAAATGGATGCATGGACAGATGGATAGATGGATAAATAGATTTTCAATATGTTAAATTCAACAAATAAACAGTGATTGTGCATTAAATTATACAGACATATGTTATATGTAGGGGATGTGAACTTATTTAAATTTACATTAAATCTTTTGACCAAGGGCTGCCCAAAATTTGCATGCCTTTTTAATGTTTTTAAAGTTATAAATATATAACAAATTAATTAAAATCTAAACAATATTTATAATTTACATTGTTTACATAATTATTTTAATTTTTTGTCAAAATCATTTTAATGACAATTCTGTCTGGACATTTGATCTCCATGTTTAAAATATTGTAAATTCTGACATTAATTATATTTTAATTTAATTCTCAATGCTTTATAGCTTTCTCAGATATTTCAGAAACACCTTCAGGTCTGTTCATTATTCTGAGCACACCATAATGATTAACTATCTTAAACATGTGTTCCTTAGGACTACCATATTTGGAACTTTTTTTAAGTGTCTGTATTGTTCCAGCTGTTCTGTAGAACAACACAAGTGCAGTGTTAAGACAGTTGTGGAGAACTATAAAATGCTATTCAACTCAGTGTGAAGGGTCTCTGGGTGTAGGTGTAGACTAACTTTTGTCTCAAGCCAAATGGTCTTGGGTAGGAACACATTTATTTGTCATGCCTTATTTCATTAAACCCCCAAAAGCCTTTCCTGACAGTATAGAATCCTGAAATGTCCATGTAGGGGGAGCTGAATTGGGGTTGTAAGGGTCAACACTAATAAGGAGGCCTGTTCTCACACTCAATTCTATGCTGCATCAAATGTGTGCACATGTACAACACCTGTTTCCCACCATGACCCTAAAAGGAGAGAACTGAGCCAATCAGGATCTAGATACCATTACTGCCCAGCCAGTCAGGAGGCCGCTTGGGGAAAGGGAGCTAAGCGGGTGTTGTGCACTCCCCCCTGTCCCACACTGTTCACACTGTTCTCCATGTTTAGGGCTCTAGCCCACATGCCAGTAAGTTGGCCTACTGACATATACAGTATCCCGCCTGGCTGCAGAGTACAGCGTCTTGAATGTCTGTCCCGTTAAGCACTTAGCATAGACCAGATTGTCATTTTATGCTGCCCTGCCCTGATAACAGGATGGTTACCCCATGCCTGGGACCACCTCCATGATTGTCCATTTAAGGAGAAATCAGTGTGCACTATCTGAATTGTATCTTAATTTCATTATCTGGTGCAGCCAATAGGAGGATGGGTTCCTCATTTGAGTCTTGGTTTGTCTTCAGGTTTCTTCCCCATGCCTCTTAGGGGGGTTTTTCTTGACACTGGCCTTTGGCTTACATACTGGAAGTCTGAATCTTAATTTTTGTGGAGCTGTTTGATGAAATATTGTACAAAGAGCTATGCTTCTTCCACTACTATTCATACTATTAATAAAATAATAATAATAATAATAATGACAATAATAATAAAATATAAATATAGATAGATAGATAGATAGATAGATAGATAGATAGATAGATAGATAGATAGATAGATAGATAGATAGATAGATAGATTAAACTGAACTGAAATGATTTACAATTAGTTGAAGTGAAATGAAATGAATTCATTGTATGCTTTGAATGCATAGTTCTGGTTAAGAGATTCTGTGTTAAACTTTTTTAATACCTTTTTTTCAGTATAATGTTTGAGGGAAAAGGAGAGAAAATTGTTGGAACCTCCAGAATGAATACATTCAAATTACAGTTATATTTGAAAACGTGCACTGTACACATTAAGATGGCACCATTAAATCTAGTGAATGTTAAGCAAGGCTAAAAAAAGCACATGGCATCCAACTGGACTTTTATTACTGGAGGAGCTGCTATTTCCAAGGAAGTGCTGCTCCATTTTGGAGGGATCCAATTGCTTCATCCCATCAAGAAGGATACATTGCAGGAGGACTTTTATCTCTTTTTTTCGACTGTTCTTATTTGGGCTTCTGTGAACCCGATGCTCCGCCCCAACCCCCTTAGCTTGAGTCTTATTTAAGGGGAACTCTTGCCCCAACCACTTCGTCCCAGTGGAAGCATCAGTCTTGTGAAACAACTTGGTGAGTGTACGCTACTATTGGATCTGTAGTAGGTAGCATGGTAGGGTTCATGATCTGTTAATATGCTACATTTTTTACTTAGGAATAATTGGTGCTCTGCAATGAGATTACTAGTGTTTCCTGTTGTGTGAAGGAAGAAGACAGGGCATTTGAAATGGCATAGATCAGGAATCAGGAACAGGTTTATACATTCGTTGGTGTAAACCTGTCCAGTTTAGAAGAAGAACCTCTATGTATTAGGATCTCAAAAAGGGTGACTTAGGAAGGCCAAGTCCTAAGAATTCATGTTTATTGGTTTCCTTTAAAAAACAGGAGTTAGATGCATTGCACAGTCATTACAAATTTACTCAGTACAGCACAGCATCTCATGAATGAAGTCATTATGAATTAGGGGGTAAGAAGCCATGCTGTAAACTGAGGTGTTGCAATGTGACAGCAGCTGCAACCTGAACCTGGACAGGCCCCAAGCTCAGACAGGGGGTAGTGAGTGAGAACCCATATAGGCTTATAACAGCAGGAGGGAAGGGGCTTAAAATAGACCACCGGGTTGTATGGTGGCCCCTTTTTTGGCTCTACAGTAACAGGCTGAAAATCTCTTAAAATGCTTTGGCAGTAGGGCTACAGTTTCAGAAACCTTTCAGGAGAACTAGGGGTAAAAAGACATTTAGAGAGTGTATAAACTATCAACTAAACTCAAATTCTAATTAGTTGTTAATTAGTAATTCTAATTTATTTTATCCCATCAGGTCTTGCTTATCTGTACTGTGGTATTGAAAATCAACAGGGACTGCTTTTCAAAACTGTGTTAAAGCTAAACAAGAAATAAGCATGAATGAGCTATAAGGACATATTAAATGAGCGCAGCATTTAAGCCAATTTGTTGCTGTCATCGGATAAATACACACTACACATAAACCAACACTCTGCGATGCTTCACAATTTTCATAATCATGTCATCTCCTTCATTTCAGACCATCCCAGAAACCAACCATGTGTGACGACGAGGAGACCACCGCCCTTGTGTGCGACAACGGCTCTGGCTTGGTCAAGGCTGGATTTGCCGGAGATGACGCTCCACGTGCTGTCTTCCCTTCCATTGTTGGAAGGCCCCGCCACCAGGTGAGACCGACAGCTTATGCAAAATAACCTTTAATGCTTTTTTTTTACCTCTGCTAGAATGCCTTGATAGATTTAAAATACATTATTTTTTAGATTGATTTATTGATAAGTTAATCTGCCAGAAATTTGACCCCCCATTTAGAAAAATAAGGGACTTTAGTTTGTTAACAACTTAATTCGCTGTGTTATATAAATATATATATTTATTTAGAGGTAGGAAGTAATTTGAGTACAATGAACACTGCAATTAATTGTTTCCATTACTAAAGACTTTTATGTTTATTCATTAGTTTTCAAATGAGAAAGCTCTTCTTTCTTCTCACTGAATTTCTAAAGATTCTATCTCTGTTATTAACATATTTTTGGTCATTTTGGCATCAAAAATCTTCAAGCAGATCACGCACCAAATTTATCATCAATTTAAAAAAGAGGAACTGAGGGGTGAACAATTGCTTGACAGATTTATTTGCAACTTTCTCCAGTTCAACCTTTTACTGGAGTATATTTAGGGTATTTGCACTTTTACCTCGTAAAACATTTGAGTACTTCATTTACCAAATTCTGGTACACAAACATAGCACTTTTGGCCAATTAATGCATGGTGTAGCATTAATGTTATTTCTCTTTCTCTCACAGGGTGTGATGGTGGGTATGGGTCAGAAAGACAGCTACGTCGGTGATGAGGCCCAGAGCAAGAGGGGTATTCTGACTCTTAAGTACCCCATTGAGCACGGCATCATCACTAACTGGGACGACATGGAGAAGGTGAATAACCAGATCCTTGCTCCTTTCATATTACTGTGCCATGTTATAGCTCAAAAGCAAAAATACAATAACTATGTGTAATATACAAACCTAGTTAACTAGTAAGCCTAGTGCTTCAGTTAAAGAGTACAATGACTTAATACACATTCATTATTTGGTCACTTCAATGGGACCCTGTCAGATGAATGCTTATAATTTCCCTTCAGATTTGGCACCACACCTTCTACAACGAGCTCCGTGTGGCTCCTGAGGAGCACCCCACCCTGCTCACTGAGGCTCCCCTCAACCCCAAGGCCAACAGGGAGAAGATGACCCAGGTACCCAGACCTCCATGACCCCCTTTTCACTCTGTTATGCTCTGTCTCAAAGTAGCTGTATTACCTCAACAACTCTAACAATAACACTTGTCTAATCTCCACTTGTAGATCATGTTCGAGACCTTCAATGTCCCTGCCATGTATGTGGCCATCCAGGCTGTCCTGTCCCTGTATGCCTCTGGCCGTACCACTGGTCAGTATTACAAAACTATACAGTTCATGGCATATTGTTAACAGATGCCTAATGATTTCCATTCATTATGGGTTTTAATTACATATCTTTCATCATTAACTGAAAGCAATGCCAAGCCAGGCTGTGTTTTTGCTTCTGTTAAGAGGAATTCTATAATTGTGTTAGGGTACAACTAACTAGTAATGCAGAGTACCTAGGGAACTAAATCACCTTTCGAACTTTTATTGTTCAGTGGAAATTGAAAATGTTATCTTCATTAAGATATAGATAGCACAATTAAACATGCAATGCAGTTTATTTGCCAGACAGCAAGATAAATGAGTGGTGCATTGCAGAGGATTAGCAGTAATCCCTAACTTGCTGGGGTGAAAGCTCCACCTGTGGCAAATGATGTCATCAGGATTTTTCATTTATGATGTGCCACATACTTTGAGAGACTTTTTAAATGGCAACTGACTGAAGACTGCCCCTTGTAGGTATTGTGCTGGACTCCGGTGATGGTGTGACCCACAATGTCCCCATCTATGAGGGTTATGCTCTTCCCCACGCCATCATGCGTCTGGATCTGGCCGGTCGTGACCTGACTGACTACCTGATGAAGATCCTGACTGAGAGAGGCTACTCTTTCGTCACAACTGGTAAGTCATAGTCCCAAGGGCTCAGACATTGTACAGCTAGCAGATACCCTTAGAGACTACATTTTTTAAACATGGGGATAAGGTGCATCAATCAAGGGAATAATATCAATATTAGGATCTTAACTATTTTAGCCTGCTAGAGCTACAGTCTGATCAATATGTTACCCATAGATCAGAAAGTTTTTAGATGTCTTCCAACAGATGTTGTGCATTTGTTTCACATGTATGCTCTGAAACTTGCTTCTCACAGCTGAGCGTGAGATTGTGCGTGACATCAAGGAGAAGCTGTGCTACGTGGCTCTGGACTTTGAGAACGAGATGGCCACCGCTGCCTCCTCTTCCTCCCTGGAGAAGAGCTATGAGCTTCCCGATGGTCAGGTCATTACCATTGGTAATGAGCGTTTCCGCTGCCCCGAGACCCTCTTCCAGCCTTCCTTCATTGGTGAGCAACATATCTAAATGATAAAATAACCTGCAAACTGAATATCATGCCAACCGGTACAAAGGTGGTGATGGTCTTTAATTAGAAAGTAAAGTAACAAATCTCACAAAATACTCAGCTTTGTTCACACATTGTGTGTGAAACTCATCCCATTATGTGTTCTTACTCTATGCTTCTTAACTGAAATCACCTTAAACCTCAGGTATGGAGTCTGCTGGCATTCATGAGACTGCCTACAACAGCATCATGAAGTGTGACATTGACATCCGCAAGGACCTGTATGCCAACAACGTCCTCTCCGGTGGTACCACCATGTATCCTGGTATTGCTGACCGTATGCAGAAGGAGATCACTGCTCTGGCCCCCAGCACCATGAAGATCAAGGTAAGAGGCATTTGATAGCTAGTAGGATAGTTGCCTTTGTTCTTAAAGGTCAAAGTGAAATCTTGGGAAGAAAACATAGTTTGGTAATAAAGTTTTATATTTTATGCACAATCTCTATAACTAACAAAACCTTCTTCTCCAGATCATTGCTCCCCCTGAGCGTAAGTACTCCGTCTGGATCGGTGGCTCTATCCTGGCCTCCCTGTCCACCTTCCAGCAGATGTGGATCACCAAGCAGGAGTACGATGAGGCAGGCCCCTCTATTGTCCACAGGAAGTGCTTCTAAGCCAGCAAACCTCCCCTCAGTCATACATTTGTACTGTCTTTTAATGTATATACATGTCCTGTTGTAATAAAAGTGGATCATTATAACAGCAGGTGTCACCTTTTACTTCTTGTGCTTGATTTTAGGTCAAACAACTAATTCTTGTTGAAAAGCAAATTGGGATTTTTAACACTAGAATTGAAAATCACGTTGTCATAAAGGATATGCTCAAGCATGATCTCACCTTCCTGGCAAAGTACAGTACAATGAAAGAGGAACACATGACTGCATTCCAGTTTGATAAAACATCTGTCTATACTATTAAAACTAGCAACAAAAAAGTGGTTAGACCAAATTAAACTTCCATAGTATGGTTCAGACCAATTCAGCCTTAGTGTTTCAAGACTGTAGCACCATTACAGTGTTTAAAGATTATGTAAAGGCCCAGTTTCATGAAAAACACATAAAAAAGTTAATACAGAATGTAAACACTGTTAGTTTCCAAATGTACTAACCACTCCTCAGTGCATAAATGGAAACTGTGCCACCAACACCAAGAATAGAATAGAATAGAATAGAATAGAATAGAATAGAATAGAATAGAACTTTATTTATCCCCTATTGGGGAAAT
>JBBPDA010000001.1:43930732-43949981 GCA_037974385.1 Arnoldichthys spilopterus
CTGTTGATAGCTGCCCGCTGCTCCACGTGTGCACGTGTGATGGGTTAAATGCAGAGGTTGCATTTCGTTGTGGTGCTAGGGTGTTCACAATGACAAATAGTCACTTTCATATGTATATAGCCAATAAACACGATTGGCTGTGAAATTCTTCAGAGTTGCCAGAGTTTTCCCTCTTCTGTCCATAAAGCAAAATGCTCTAATAACACTTTATGGTTTAAACACATATGATACAACATTCTGAGATTGTTTTTGACTTTTATTTTGTACAGCTGTTGTGTCAAAGTAATAATACTAGTATAGATATAGACAGATGAAGATCCCGTAATGATCTCTAGTACTCGCTTTCAGCTCATTCCTGCGACCGAATCACATCCATGGTGTTACTCGAAGTAACGCGCTTCCTCTTGAGTTCAGCTAAAGTAGGGCCTATGTTTTCTCTTCAGTATGTCCTGTGCTTTGCAGACGTGGTTTTATGCTAGTTTTAAGCGCACAATCTGAAGTCATTCGGCCTACATGTTGGGCTCTGTGATGATGAGCAGTGCACAGCAAAATTCCTGCACCTTCATTTCACGTGTACAAACTTGTCAGTGCATCATATGAGGACTTTACAAATGGCCTGCCCTTACAAAGTCGATAGTGATTTGTCCTCTCTGCCCACTGACCGCCTTTGTCCCCTGTCCTCAGGATGGCGGACGTGTCGCGCCTTCTCTGCGCGTTGCTGCTGTTGGCCTCGGCGCTGGTGTGGCGCGCGGCGGACGCGAAGGGTAACCGGGGCTCCCAGGGCGCCATTCCCCACCCGGCCAAAAGCAGCGCCAACGAATCCGAGCGCCGCCGCGCATCCTCGCCTTCCTCTTCTTCGACTTCGTCGTCGTCTTCTGCATCCTCCTCATCTCCCTCCTCCGCCTCCTCCGCGGAGGAGGTGCTGGAGTCGAGCCAGGAGGCGCTGCACGTGACGGAGCGGCGCTACCTGAAACGCGACTGGTGCAAGACGCAGCCGCTGAAGCAGACGCTGCACGAGGAGGGGTGCGCGAGCCTCACCATCCTCAACCGCTTCTGCTACGGCCAGTGCAACTCCTTCTACATTCCGCGGCACGTGCGCGCCGAGGAGGAGGGCGCCTTCCAGTCGTGCTCGTTCTGCAAGCCGCGCCGCTTCACCACCATGACGTACACGCTTAACTGCCCCGACCTGCAGCCGCCCACCAAGAAGAAGCGCGTGCAGCGCGTCAAGCAGTGCCGCTGCATCTCCATAGACCTGGACTGAAGCGACCCCCCCCCTCCTAAGCCGTTTTCTTTAAAGACACGTCTGGACGGCAGCGCCCACAAATTACAGCGAAGGCGCGGGGGTTAATGCGGCAAAGGAGACTAAGTGTGAAAGGCAGAAGGGTGTCTCAGACCGAGCCTTCGCCCTGTACGTAGTGAGCGGCCTGAGTGAGGTCTGTAAGGGAACTACATGTACTGGAACATTTGGGACGCTGCGTATGCGACACAAACAAGCAAACTCTTCCGTTCAGGGGCACCAAAACTATCACTGTGTCCCAAAGTCCACACACCAGTGACGCAATTCCGAGTGTAGTGGTGTGCACCACAGAACCTGTAGTGAGGAGAATTTGCCACTTGATAATGTCTTCCGGTCTGTTCAGACGCTAGAGGGCGCTCCCGAGCGAGTCCAAAAATCATTGAGTTTATAGAAAGATTTTGTGCGAATTTGTAAATGATAAATCGTTTTTATACAGGCACATCCACTCGTTTTCTCAAGACATCACATCATCAGATATACTTTAAAATACAGTTCAGGATGACTTGTGTACATTCATTAAACCATTGACCACAAACAGCCAATGAGCTACTCAACTTGCCATCATATCAGCATCTGGTTGCCAGATCAAGCACCCTACAGCCCCAAACCGGATATCTAAAATAAGTAAATTAATAAAAAAAAAATTGATTTAAAAAATATATGTAGTACTTCCTTTTACTTTTCCAAAAGTCCTGCATGAGAGAACTGAAAACTATTTTAACATTTTTAGCTGTTTAGCCCCATTTTCCCCATTCAATAAAGACTCAGTGCTCGAACCTTGTTTAATTTTTGCTCTTGATTTTGATTTGTTGTTTTGTTTTTTGTATAAAGGGAAAAGAGCAGGAAGTGGCCAGGCTCCTCAGTGGCTGGCTCTGATGTGTACCATCTGCCTGTTTCAGTACCGGTTTTAATATTTCCTTGTTCACTTGCTTCTCCCTTAAGATCCCTGATGCCATCTTAAAGGCTGCTGTGTTATTTTATTTGATAAGCTTCTTTTTTTATCTACCCACAGAGGGGCAAGGGACTGAATGAACACAAGCGTTGAGTTTATCAGGAGAAACTGTTCAGAAATCTCTGTGACCTGAGGCATTTTGAAAATGACGGACAAAACCATAGCAACAACATACTTTCAAATACTTGATATTCCCAAACCATAACATTCAGTCTGATAGACTATGAGTTGCAAAAACATGACTACTACTGCTTCACTACTTCACTCTATAGTAAACATAAATTAACAACAACAAAAAGAAAACACACCACAGTTCCAAAGCTTATAGCGCAGCTTCTATATTGAGCTAATATATCCTTGAAAAAGCAGCCACCTATCTGCATGTGCTGCCTGACCTGCCTGTGTAATGCTGGTGTGATGCCCATCAGAGTGGTGAGTTTGAGTAGGTGAGGGCATGTCAGCTGAAATAGGGCCCATACTTTATGGTACAGGTAGTTGCCTCATGATGTAAATGTCTATCATCAATATTTAACATTCCTCATTAACATGTGGGACTGTGTGTTAAATGCTTACAGCCTGGACCAAAAATCTCACTTGAGGCATAGTGCACAAGATCAAACGCCCAGTAAACTTGCCCTTTTCCGAAGTTTTTTTTTTCCTGCGTGTAAAAGGTCAACAAGTTTGCTTTCTGTAGAGAATGTTTCTTCATGTGCAAAAATTGCAAAATGAAAAAAAACCCCAAATAAACAGGGGGCTGGTGGCCTAGTGGTTAGGGACTTGCCCTTGTGCTTGGAGCCAAGGCCTAGCCACTGAGGTACCCTTGAGCAAGGTACTGCCTCACTACACTACTCCCCAAGCGATGCCCACTGCTCCATATGTGATAGGTTAAATCCAGGGGTCACATGTTGTTGTGGTGCACTTTGTGTGATGGGGTGTGTCAATTTAACTTTGCGTTTAACTGGGGATGTTTCAGCTTTTGCATACAGCTGCATATCCCACAGTTCAGCATGTAAGTTATGTTCTGGTGCACAGAAACATTGTTAACTTCACAAGAGCAATCACAACTGACTGTTAAGATAACGTTATATCCACAGCCTTGCAGCAAGACTTTGGAACACCCTGTACAAGACCTCCAGTTTAAGGTGCACTAGGGCGACATTCTAGTGTCCTAGGTTAGTGGATCTTAGACCGGCCCTCAGACAGTCCATATTTTGCCACTGTTCCAATTCATTACTGGTAGCAAAGAAGCAAAAATATGGACCAGTCTGAAAACCACTATGTTGGCCCATGCCCTGTTCACTTTTTTGGTGCATTATAGAGTGAACAGGGAACAGTTTTAGACACAGCTAAAGACAGAGTTCTCAGTTGGTTTACTTTATACAGAACAAGTGGCCGATTTGGAACACAGCCAGAGTGAAGGCGCCGCTGCTGTCGATAAGCACCAACACACATGGTGTGGGTTTGAAAAGCAGACACTTGGAGGGGGCCAGACTGTGTTTCTAGAGCATGTTGCCTGTAAGCACTCATTATCATTGTGTAGCACAGACCAAGCTTGGGAGAGTGCTGGAACAGGTTTTCCACCATGTGGAATTAAACTGACCTTAAAAAGAAAATAAAACCAGTTATTTAATTTGAACATGGTCCATGTAGCATAGGAAGTACTGTTTAATGTTTTTTTATAACCTGTTTGTTATGAACGTGCATTTGTCACAGGAGCAAATGGAAAATTGTGTTTGTGTACTGTTGTTTTATAGGTTTGCAGTGACCAGGAGTCTCAGACACGATTCGTATAGATTCTTGTTTTATTTGAAATGAAGCCTTTTTCTTAAATGGTACAAAACTACATAGATCACTTTGTGTATTTTTGTTACTGTGTGCTACTTTTTCTTAAGTGTAGGCCCACCTGCAGTATTAAAAAAAGTGAAATCTTTCTGTTGTTAGGACATTCTTGGCCTGTGTCTAGTCAAAACTAGTGGCAGTGTGCTAAAACTGAAATGTAATCCCCAGCAGAAACACACAAGTCCAAACTAAAATCCCTCTTCCTTTTTAGCATTTTTAAGGAGACAATTTCTTGATACATAACTCCAGGCTCTAAATAGACTGATCTTTTAACTTTCCCCCTTCCACATCTACTTCTGACGAGCCCTTGGATAAGACACCTAAACCCTTAGCTGCCCTCTGGGCGGCATATGTTTGCAGCCCACTGCTCCTGCGTCTGGTGTATGTACACTGGTGTCATGGATGGATTAAATGGAGAGGACAAATTCACTGCTCACTGTTTACAGTGTGAGTGCCACATAATCTAAATAAAATAAATAAATAGATTAACTAAAGATGCATTACAGCATCTCAACTACATTCATCCTTAATTATTTCATTTTATTATTTGCCTCAGTTTTCTGTTAGTGTTAGACAGCCATGTTGTGTCGATAGAAGACTATAGAATAAATTCAAATAAATACAAATACAATAAAAAGTGAGTTTGGACGTTTTTTGGTTTTTAGAAAAATGTACGTTCGGGTAAGAAATAGTGCTGTCACGATATCAGATTTTCTCTACATGATTATCATTGTCCAAAGAATCTTACAATAACAATATTATCAAGATACATATGTACGTGTGTATCATATCTAGTTCCCAGTGTAGTGTAGCATCATCCCTGTGTGTGTGTGATTTGGAACTTTACACAGTCAGAGAGTTTGAACACATTTAAATTTAAAGAAACAATTACGGTTAATAGAAATTTGAGGTTACAGCCGAATCGCAATTATCTTTGCACTCAAAACTTTCTTAAAATATGCTTATACTGTATACATTTGACACTTCGTCTATAAATAAATCACACACAAACACAGTGGACACACATACACTTGAGAGTAGAATACAAGCAATGAAAAAATGCATTCATGCCATTTCTCCTGCAGAGATGTAGAACAAATCTGTTTTTCTTAGCAACTGCTAAGCACACATGCCATGCTGTTAGGCTGTTAGGCTAATGAATAAGACTCCCGCTGAGGGCTAATGGACAGTGAAAAGACCCCAAGTGAGACACTTTAACAACACACCGAAAAACTTAATGTTAGAACATTTATTTATCGCTTCAGTGTGAGTAAAACTAAGCTCAGTCATGCTGGAAACACTGGAAAAAAAATACTGCCACATTGTTACTGGTGCAGATGGCAGCATTTATATTCATGGTATTACCCTGTGTGTATTAATAACACAATATCAATATTTTGTTTTGTAAGAATCATCAATACTGGCATATCGCGACACTCCTAGTAATGAGTATACAGGACACAGGTTTGTCCCTCATTCGTTACATGAAATTGTTCAGTTACATCAGTAGCACCAGATTTACATTGATGAAGAAATGATTTGCTGAAGCAGATATTGGATGGTAATGATAAACACTTAGTTAGGTAAACACACAGCAGAGGTCTTGAAATAGTTAAGCTAACACACACAAGTCAAATCACAGTTTACTGTTTATTTGTATTTATTATTACTCTTGATTTATTTTAAGTAAATGATTACTCATATAAACTGCTTTGCCCACCATGTTCCTATATGGCAGCAACTTCAGGTCTGCCTCTTTCCTTAAGGCTCAGTTTTTTGGCAAATGTCTTTTCCATTCCATTTCCTTAAACCTGAAACTGCAGAGCACTGTATATCAATAACTATGCCAAAGGGTGTACACTACACACAGGAGCATACAGAGCAGATTAAATAGGTCAGCACGATTTAGAGTTTTAGAGGAATCGCTTCTCCACAAAGATTTAGTTTTAAAATGAATCGCTAATTTCTGAAGATGGGTGATTTCAGTAGCTCTGCAGTGTGTACTTTATACTTTAGTTTCTAAAAGATTAGAAATAGTTTAGCATTTTTGTTATTAATGCCTATTTATTAGGTCACAAAGTTCTTTAAAATTATTTATAAGCAGTTATAACAGACAAAAAGGGAAACTGTGTTGCTTGCCAGACAAACTTTATATGCATCTACACTGACAAAGGTTAGGTCTTACTTGTTTCAGTTAGTGTTAGCTTCATCACATATCACAGCTTACTGTTGCCCTTCTTGATGTGTTAACTTCTTATTTTTGATTTTCAATGTGTCTATGGCCTACAGTAATAACTGTGATAACCATTAATAAACTAATTTTGAGCCATTCATAAACCCTTTATAAAGGTAGTGCTATTGTAATATGGTTCCCCCAAACAAATGACAGTCACTGCTTCTCAGTCACTGATCAGGACAGTGGTTTTAAATGGTTAAAATGCATAAACACACAACAGACTGGAGTGAAATGTGGTTGTGGGTGGTGTGAGGTAAGAGCTTTGCTAATCCTTTATTCATCGTTTCTCATTCTTCCACATTTCCCCTCAATGACACTTCCCAAAGCAATAGAAAAAATATCTCAAATGCAACAAGAAGTAGTTACTGTTTATACTAAGAGAAAGGCAGAAAGGGCTGCTCATAAGCAGCATGTATTGCATCTTTGAAGGCCATGATCACTGTGACAGATCTACTAGACTAGACTAGCTATTTCAACAGACAACTCTGATAAACAAAACATCATTTTCTCCATCCCCTCATACACTGTACAAAATGAAAAATCAGCCCAATGTACATGATATTGGACCTTTTCTTGAGTTATGACACATTGCTTCTTAATCTAGTCAAAAGTTCTTTTAACTTTAGTTTCTCAGTTAGGTAAACTAACAAAATTTTATTCTCCCACTTGTTTCCCCACTAATTCAGACTCTCCCAATACACACTCAAGCCCAAGCTCAGGTTTTGATGAACACTTAGATGGTGTTCTACTTTGGAGACCTTGAAGTTTATGGATTAATGTGTCCAAAAATGTTGAATGCATTGTTGAAAACATTTGTTTTGACTTTAGTAAGTAACATGTAACACATCTCAGCATCTCAGCATCTGCATCCATCTAAGTGTTCAAGCCAGAGCCAGTCTGGAGTGCAATAGGAGAAAAAGCCTGGGGGAACAAAGTAAAAAATGTATATGATTTTCTTAACAGAGATGCAGAACTAAAATATCGTGAGTTATTTTCACTACGAAAGTTAAGAATAAGAATACTGAACTTCTAACAGTGAGTTAATAGAACTATAATCTGATTTTACACCTGTTAGCTTATTATTTGAGATTCAATGAATTCAATGTTTTAAGTCTACCAAGGTTAATTCATTTTTTAGCATTGTATTGCAAACAAATAATAAATAAATGTCTTTACAGAATTAAAATCTAGATATGAACAAACATTTCAAACACTTTCCCAAAACCCTTTGATTGAGTAAGCTTATCTAAGAAGGCAAAAATCACAAGCATATCAGGGTCAACATATTATTTGGTAATGATGGAAAATTCACTTAAGGCATTACTGAATTCATCCATTTGTAGTTATAAATATATATATATATATATATATCTTTTTTAATATAGACTATGGTTATATATTTACTTATTATTACATTTACATACAACAGACCACACTAACTATAACCAATTAGTTCACCGATATTCCATTAAAATAAATACACATGGACAATGTGTGTCTCTTAAGTCACAACTGCTTTACAGAAAGGAGACTGCATAGGAATTATTAGTGAGGCGCAGAAAAGGTATAATGCACTTCATTGGGTATGAGTCAGAAAAACGAAAGGAAAGTGCACAAAAAACAAATGTTGCAAGTAGTTGGAAAGCAATATTAGTGATGGGAGACAGCTGAATAATTGAACTAAGCAATCACTCTGGGCTGGTTTTTGGGTTAGTATTAATCAAATGAGGTATGTAAGATAAGTCTTTACTCCTGATCTGGCTTTCTTCCATTTTAACTACTTAAATGGGAAAAACAAAGGGAAAAAATCTGCAAATTTGCCAATTTTCTTTGTTTCAAAATCTCAAGTAACATGAAACAGCAATGACACTGCTTACATGTAAAACACACCATTCATTCATTAGGCCTTATGATTTGTCTGTTAGCATATTGCTTTATCAGCACCCTATAAACCTGTACATCCCTGTCCTTACCACTGTGAGGTTCACCTGGTGTTGACATTTGGTTTTTTTAATGAAAGAATCTGTATGCTGGAATTACAAGTGCTTGCTACAATGAGTATGATTAACCCATCAACTGCCCCCCACACCAGAAGAACCTTTAGATGGCCATACTAAAGAAGCAAAGAGTCACTGCCCTTGATATGTCACAGTCTTTTGTGTAGCGATAATAGAAGCCATTCTTCAGCTGAAAGTCTCACACTGAACGTAACAGTTGAGTAGTCCCACCACCACTGATCGTACTTCTGCAAGGGAGATAATCTTGCATCTCCGTAATTATTGATGGCCGTAAGAATGCTGGACGGTCTTACGGTGTACGGCTCCTGTGTTCACTGTGTTCATGTAGGCAGTGGAAAGGATGGAAAGTTATAACTTTTCTCATCATTTCCTCCTTTTGTCTTCAGCTTGAGGACACACTCGCTTCTTTTTGCCTCAGTCTCTCTTTCTGTAAAATAATACATTGCTTCATGTATTCTCTTAAGTAAACATGCCACAAAGGATTCTTTTTGTCACGCCAAAGAAGAACCATTTTTGTTTTTTCAAAGAATGTTTCCATGGATTGTTCTATTGTTTAAAGAACATTCACATAGTTTTTGTAAAAAGCCTAAAATTAATTAAAAATAGCTTTATATTATGCCATACATTAAAAAAAGTTTCTTCACACGCATATCTACAAAAAATGGTTCTTCTATGGCATCACTTAAAGAAAATTTTGTTGCAATTTGTGTAGACCTTGCAATTTCACAGTGAATCCTCAGTGTAGCTGAACTACATTCCATGATCTAAACAGGGGTGTTCAATTTTAGACAAGAAGTGTGTGTATATGTGTGTATATGCTAGGCTCTTGTTCTCACCAGACTGTTGGCATTGACCTTCTTTGTTTCCACTCTCTTCTCAGCTGTGATCTTTTGGACATTCAGCTGAGCTTCTTTTATCCTTAAAAAGAATCAAGAAAGTAAAAATTGAAAATACATCTAAACACAGTTATTTATCTTTGTTTTTCCCCAAAAAACATCTCTAAATACCTGAATTCAAAATAATGGCACTATGTTTTATGAAGGACACTTTTAAAATTAACACCTAATTTTCTCAAACTAGCACAATAAAAAACAACACAGTTAGGTACTCATGTAGCTCTACTGCTCATTCTTTGAATGATTTCAAACATTCCCAAAAAATTAGTCTGACAGTTAATTTGTTTCGTAAGTTTTTTGCAATAGACTGGTTTTATACAAATGCAAACAGCTTTTAACAAAACACTAAATGTAGATCAGCAAAAATGCTGCCAGGCTTAATGTGGGACATGATTGTGTAGTAAACGACAGGTTTATGGGGTAAGCAATCACATACATAAATCTTGAGCATTTAAAAGCTTTATACCAATGTGTTTTTTGTAATAAGTTTTGTTTTGGACAAAACTGGACATGTAATCACATTCTGAAATCTAGTTTTGTAAGAGGTTCACTCTTGTAAAGAAATTAAATATACATAAATCAAGTGTAATAATTGTTTCAGTTTGATACATATTAGAAAGTACATGTAAAAAAGGACTTAGGTTTAGAGCGATTGCTTTTTATTAACTTTAAATGCCTGAAAATAACTTTGAAATTAAATAGCCACAATATTAAAACCACTGACAGATGTAGTGAATAACAATTGTTATCTAGTTACAGTGACACCGGTCAAGGGTGGGACACATAAGGTAGCAAGTGAACAGTCAGTTCTTAACGTTGATGTGTGGGAAGCTAGAAAAATGGGCTAGCGTAAATATTTGAGTAACTTTAACGATTGTGATGGCTTGACAACAAAGTCAGAGTATCTCAGAAATAACAGGTCTTGTAAGATTGCACACAGTGCACCACAGTTAGAGCTTTTTTAATGTTATGGCTATATATATATTTATATATATTAAAATATTAGATAATATCTAAACATATTAGAAATAAAAAAAAACATAGAAATGACATGTTATTACACATTTTTATATTTTATTTTTTCAGATTAAAAGAAAGTGTGCTTTAAAATTAGGAGAAAAACACTTACTATTTTGTTCTCAGTAGAGGGTGTGTTCAGTTACTTATTCTTATTTAGACAATCAACAAAACTTGACTGGAGAGGGTTCAGATGCTGACATACAACTGTATCTCCTACAAGTTTTCTTCCTTTTAAATGGGCAATTCCATTTATTCTTTAAAAAATCAGCATGTTGAAATTGTTGGGTGTAAATAAAGCCATTTAATGTGTGCTGATGTAAACTTTTACACTGTAAAGAACTCTAAAGTTCTCCTTTAAATGCGACATACTTTTAATAAATATGATGGGAAAAGGCTTTGAAAAAGAATCTAGAATTGTAAAATTTAGTTTGAATGTTAGTGTACTGATCCCTGCATGAACGTGTGCCAGAAGCTGTAAAGTGTCTTCAAACTGACAGCTCAGAACAGTTTAAAACGTCCTTACATGTGCTCCCTTTAACAGCCTCCCGTACTACACCAGTAAAGCCAGGGGGCCACAGAGAGAGGTGCTGTCCCCCCCAGTGGGATGCCCCCCTAAGTGGACGCCACAGGTCAGGGGCGAGGTCGTAAATCCAGGCTCCGACTTTGACACTGTACTAAGCTACAGGCTGAGACTGCCGCCCTCAGCTTTGATGCCTCTCTAGCACTTTATTTTTATTTGTTCTTACAGAATTCATACTGAGTCTCCATAGGCAAGTTAGGGACCAGTAGGCGCAAGAAAAGAGGAACTGAGAGTCTGGCATGTGTTAAGGGGCTCCATGTCGCTTTGTTGGCTAATTGAAAGGAGGTAATGGAAGGTGCCACAAAGATAGAGAGTGTGAAAGCTTAAATTACTCTTTTTCACAACCTAAGAGAATGTTTCTGTTATTTTTATATGTGATTTTTTAAAAAGACAAACATGGCAACTAATGAATAAAAATAGCATAGAGCAGCTAGCATGTCATCATGTACCTTACACTAGCTTTGTAAATGTCCTTTAGCAAAATCAGAATTTCTGAATAAAATGTTGGGTAAAAGACATTTTAAAAGAATTTCCTGTCATGAGCTACAGGGTATGTAGTTAAATGCGTAATCAAGCACATGATTTTAACGTCTTCAAAGCCTTGTGTAGTGCGCTGTGGCCTAAACATCTTAAAACTTCACTTTGAAAGTAAAGTTTCAAAGGAAAATGCCAATTTTTAAAAATTTAAATCAATTCAGATTTTTCACATTTTTAAGAGTCATTGAGAGGCTTGGTGTGAAATGGGTAATATTTCACCTTAGAACTAACATAAAACAATGTATTTAGTATCATGCATTGTATTCATTGCCATTAAATGTAATAACATTCTGTGAAGGAGCTTTAAGTGCCTTTTTTCACATGCCTGGTTTCTATCACTACCACTGTGAACAATTCTGATCTCAAGTTTCTTAAAAATGGAGCACTGAAAAGTCAAAACGTCATCTTTTGAAGACAGAATATGTTCAGATATAATTGCTGGCTAATTGAATGTTTGGTGGGATATAGAGATGAAATAATATAGCCTTTCAAATGTTTTTCTTTCCTTATCTTTACTTTGCCTTTCTTCTTGTTTTCCAGCCAGACTAAAGCAACAGACTACACTGTAGTAACACTTAAGACAGTGACAGGACTGCACTCCTACTAACCTCTCCTTGGAGATATTCTTACTCTCACGTTTCCACGTGCTCTTGAAGTCATTGCAGAACTCAAACCAGAGCATGAAAATGTAGTTGGGAGCAACCTCTTTCTCTCCGGATTTGGGCTTGAGTCCAAAGTAGGCCACCATGTCCTGAAAGCTATGAAAAAAAAGGGGGGGGGGTAGGTTGAATTAAGGGAGAAAGACAGTCAGGGAATGACCAAGGTAGCACAGGCTGGACAAAACATTTAACTACTTGCTATAGGTCTACTAATCTTCCTGACAACTCCACTCTGGGGAGGACAAGACTGAGGGCAAGAGATCTGAGAGAGAGACCAAAGAGCGAGAGGGCAAGAAATAGTCTGTCAGTCTGTCAAAGGTATTTTTTTTATTAAAGACATCCCATATTTCACAAAAAGAGATCTGAACTGGGACGATTTAGCTCCTGAAACAAATTGAAGTACTGAAGCGCAAGACCTTAATAAAGCTGCATACAGCATAATAAATAACAGGGTTTGCTTGTAATAGGATAAAGTAAGAGGAGTCGCGGAGGAGCATTTCATAGCTTGCAAGTCTCTCCAAGTGCCCCTCAGAGTATTCACAAACTCTGTGTTCCAGAGATTCAGAGGCTAATTCAATTGTAACTGAACCTGAAGTCTTCCCAGCGTTCACAGCAGTGTTCCAAAAGCTGCAGACGCTACATACTGCTCAGCAGCCTGCTTCTATTCAGAGATTAAAGAGCTTCTCCTCCCGCCGCTGTCACGCCTGTCTCATGGCCAGCCGTGACTCCCAAGGATGCACGAGGGTCGACAAACCCCTTGTGACCTCCAGACGAACGGGGCCTAGCGCTATGCTAATAGGAGACATGCTGCGGGGCAGATGGCGTCATGCCAGTGCCAAGATGCTTCCCATTTTCTGGTCATCTTTCTGGCTGCTACAGAGGATGAAACAATAGATCATTCCTTCCCCAGGTCTCTCCACAGCCTGCAGAGCTCTACTAGCAGTGGAGCCTTCATTGCTTTCTACTTTTCTTCTTCTGAGATGACAAGACCTGAGGTGCTCTTTAAAATGTGTTCTCCACATTCTCCTTGAATTGCAGGAAAAAGGCAATAACATGAAGGATTTCCTTGTGGCACAGTACAAAGCATCTAAACCTTCCCACATATCCTTTAAAAAACTGATAAGGCCGTAGTACTTTCAGACCTAAAATATGACGTGTGCACAGGAAGCACTTCCACAATATGTAGCCACTACTAATTCAGTGTAACTTAATCCCAAGAAAGAGGCCTAAGAATGACACCATAGGCTGTTGCTTTGAGACCTGGCTATATTCAGCATAGCTGTTTTAAGATTAAGGGCAAGAATAAGTGCAATCTGTGATCGCTAGCAAAAACTCGCTGCTGGGGTGCAGAACATGCTCAGTGGCCACAAGTCAAGTGGAACAGTGTGACTAATGGGCACCTGTGTAGCAGCTTACCCATATCACAAACAGGAGGGAAAGTCAATGGGCCGTTTAAACATGGACATGCCCGAAAAGCCCTATAAAGCAGGTTTAAAATTTGCTGTGTATTAGAATTAATCTGTGTGTGCTACTGTTTCTACTAAGGAAGCATCAATCATACATTTTTAGGCCTGATTCTGATTTATTTACATATAAATTGGCCATTTTGGGCCGATTTATAAGCGTTTTTAACCTGAAGCTTACATTGTAAGGACTAAATGAACACATAAGGCACATTTGCTGTATTTTCTTTTAGTCAACACTGCAATAAATAGCATTATTTGCTCTTTAAAGGATCAAATTAACATTTTCAATATGTAACTAAAAAGTCACATATACAGTCTGAGTGCTCTTACCTGCATCACATCCTTTATCTCATAAAATCAGCAGGATTCAAAATTACAAATCATCTGACTTCTGATTATGTGTTTGGAGCAAAAATCTGTGCTTTCTACCCTTCCTTGTTGAACAGATTATGACTACACTGTTCATCAACACCACTTTGCTAAAAAACATTTTGTATGTTTTGGGGTTTAATTGAAAAGGAATTTTATTTAGATTTGTAACTTCAATAATTAGTGCTAGTCAGAAACCATATGAATCACACAAGTTTAGTTCTGGAACTTATGGAATAACTGGAAGGCACTTCACGAAAGCCTTGATATAGACTGATTCAATGGTGCAACACCACAGTTAACTGAACATTTACGCTCCCAATGTACCGAAGTGAAAGTCTCTACCTGCACTGCTTTGATGTTATAAGGCTCATCACGATGCTAGGAAACTCTCTTAGTGGCTGCAGTACTTCACCTTATTATGCATCTAGATTTGGCATCATCTTGAAGAATTTTGTCATTTTAAAAGCTATAAAAGCTATAAGTGACATAATTACTGGGGAACAATTCATACCCTAATTCATGTTGATATTAAATGGTTATTTTTTACACCTACGACTTACAGAATGACACAATTTAACAACATTACTCAACAGTTAGTCTATCAACACTGTACAGACAAAAAGCTTACTCAAAAAGCCTTGCATTTAGAAATAGACCCATTACCTGCAACATGATATAGTCATTATTTACAATTCTGAAAAAAATTAAAACCTCAAAAGTATTCCAATCACATTAAATAGTATCACTTAAGATCTTCTATTTGTTTCAGACATATACTGAATAGAAAATCAAGTTACATTTTGTATATAATTAAGGTAGATTTTCTATAGAGAGGAATGTTAATTGTTTCCCCACTATGTTCTGTAAATCCTAGCTATGCCACTAGTTTTAATCATCAAAAGTCTCTACTGACAGTAATGAGAAATTGACAGGTTGAAAGCTGCATATCGTCGCTGTCAGAACAAAACTTTGTATTTCCATTTTTGTCCATTTTATGTTACATTTTCAAGAAGTTTTGTTCTGACAGCATGAATATGCTTTCTCTAAAATCTACAGCCATCTTTTACTGCAAAGTCTGGAGCCACTAACAACTGCAAAAGAAGACTTTTGAGACTTAATAGAGAATAAGTACTATCATCCAATGCGTTCCCAAACATATCAGGTCAGTGTACGCTTCAACAACTCATAAACCAACAGCCCCAAATACCTCTCCCCCACCCCAAATATATCTGAATAAAATAAATTAAATGTTTGTTATATGTAACCTTTTGGTTTATTAAAGCAAAGCTCACTGGTACATCTCAGCTTTGTCTCACTCTTGCTTGAAGCTGAAGTGCTTAACTATTATGTTTACTGCAAACGCCTAAAATCCTATTAATATTAAAACATTTTGCAGCTGAGTGCTTTAAATGATTATGTTAACAAATGGCATCACCCTAAGGCAAACGCATGTTTGTTATTTTAGAGAAAAGTGGAAAGAGACAATAAAAGCAATATTGGAACAATTGCATAGGCTAAACCGCAGGATAAGCTATTTACTGAGACGTAAAACAATCTCCTAAAAGTTCCGTGATCAAATTTGCAAGCCAGCTAATGTGTGCACGGTCTCCAAGTCTTTTCTTCTAGTCTTTGATGTTGGCTATGTGCCTCCAGGAATGCTTCTCGACACAATAGCTAACCCAGTTCTGATTAGAACCATCTTTGCTGTTGAGTGCTTTCTTGTTCTGCATCACTTGAATGATGTGGATAAAGCCTGAAAAAATATGGATAAAACAGCCTTATCATATACTTAACCTTATTAAGATGACAAGGGAAGAGGAACCCTAATTTTTGATGTTCAGCTGGCTACCAGTCAGGCCTGCACTTGAAAATCAACTGTAGACCGTGTTTAATTTTACATTAAACCACCTAACCCACCAGCATTCAGGCATTTGCATATTATTCTAGATTCAGTGCTTGTACTGGAGGATAGCATTTATTTATAGGAGCTCAGTTTTACATTTATACAGAATTTAAAATAAATAAATGGATGGGAATAATGGTCACAGCTGAAGCCATACATATCATTAAAAGACATATGAAACTTTTTGTTCCCCCACAGCAACCCAAACCATTTTTATAGCCCCACTTTGACTGCAAAATGGAATGACACACTTTGCAAATCTTTCATAGACATACATTTATTTACATTACATGCTGTATGTCTAAAGGAGACTGCTTCAGCAGCTTTTACCGTTGCGTGGCTGAATGGAGTTAATGGGCGATTTGCACGGAATTAAGATGGAATGCATGAAATGTACGCAGAGTCATTTGTATTGGTCTCTGACTGCCTGCCAGAGCGTTAAATAAACAGTAGATAAGAGAAATGCAGAGGATGAGGGGAGAAATTTTATATGATCGAAAGAGAGCTTAGGAGATTTCTCCTAAGGAAAGAGGTTTCTCCTTCCCCCTTTTAAATCCCAGTGGAACTGAACACTATGGTCTGTAATAGCTAATGCTAAAGATGTCTTCATCTTTCTGCTTTCATTGAGGTGAACAGTTATAACACTGTTAAACACACAGCAAAAAATTTGAAGGCCTAGTTAAGAACACTGTATACAGGTTTATTACAGTGTGTGGTGTTCTTACCATGATCTACACTTTATGAGTTCTGTTACTTGGCAATGATGCTTCATAACAGTGTTACAACTGATACAAATGTCTGCTACTCAAATTTAAGTGTCCTTGTGTCAATACAATGTAACTTACTTAATAAAATAAATGCCAACTTGCAAATATAGATTATATGTTTTTTCATAAATACTCTTTTAAAATTATTCAGTGCCAATGCAGGAGTTATGAAATTAATAACAATTTCAATTAATGGGCATTTTAACTTTTTATTTGAAAGGAACTTCACTATGTGCCTAGTTAAAAACACATATTTGAGACAGTATATGATGTTTTAATCAATTTCTCTTCTTATAAATTCTGTTACTTAGGAATGATGCTTCATAAAGGTAAATGGAACCAGTGTCTATGACCTTAGTTTAAGGAACTTTGTCAATATAATGTAATTCACTTCATAAATTAAATTGCCATCTTGCAAATATGAGCATAAGCTGCTTATAAATAATAACTTTAATTTATAATTGCTTATAAAGCCTTTATTCAGTGCTTATGCATGTTATTAATGCTCTGTGTAGGTACCTTTCAAATAAAGTGTTACCCAATGTACTGTAGTCCTGCTACAAGTTTCGCCAGAATGTATTACATATCTTACCTCATCATATCATATAACAAACACTGACATTAAGAAGCTCTATACAAATAATACTTCTTTTATTTCATTTAAATAAATGCATCTCCTCAAAAATCCCAAGATTGTTAGCAGAGTCCTGTTATCAATATGCAAATATGTCCACAAAAACGGGCCCTTGCACTTATTTGTTGATAAAACATGTTACCGCTTTAGGGGGAAATAGTCTATTAATGATCAAAGGTATCGCTCTGCTGAAGAGTCTGGCCACCATGCAGGCCACACAGTGCAAAACTGCAAAAGTGGATTCCCTTCAGATTTGGACACATGTGGGCGCCCACCCAGCACCAGGAGGCTGGTCGAATCCATCACCAGCATGTCACTTTAACGAGGTGTGTTCATGGGAACATGGGGGAACACCCCCTCTCCACCGCCGTTCATCCTCTCCTCTTTGGAATGGCCAGTGCTTTAGTCGCTTTTGGGGACCAAATTAATGATGAAAATAAAGGTTTTCTAGCTGCTGGAGCCTTTTGATCAATATTAGTTAATCCACCACCTTCTCAAAGTGGAGGTGCTGAGGTTTCTGGCCTGCAGTGACTGAATGCTTTGGCTTAGGTAGATGCTGAGGTAAAATTAATCTGTTTTTCTTGGATGATAAAAATAAGAAACCATCAGTCATGCAGGTTGACCAGACAATCTACAAACAGGTCTGACATGTCCAAAATTTCTGAACTGTTGATGTTGCCACATATGCACATTTTGTGATTTATACACCAATTCTGATTCCACCTAGTCATGCCAAAGAGCTCTCATGTCTAGCTAAACAAGGAAAAAAAAATCAATTTGCTTTGTTTGTCATTTCAAGAGAATTTTTCCCCCTATGAAAATTTCCAGATATACTCGCTGTTATTCGGCCTCTGCAAGTTGAGCGTTTAATCATAAATCACCGACAACAGTGGACCACTGTTGGAACAAGGTTTGCTCTGTTAGGCATGGGAGTCTGATAGTCAAATAGTCAAGATAAGGCAACAGTGTAACCCCAATGTGTGTTTTTGTGTGAAAAATAAGACTTTCAAACATTTCCAGGCTTTCCTCCAGCTCCCCATGTAGCAGTTAGGGCTGTCTTGAGCGTGATGTCTTGCCCTGATTTGGGGAGAAGGAAGTCCCTGACAAATGACGACCAACCACATCACTCAGCAAGCTAAGCAGACCAGAATTCTCACTCAGTCTCTCTCTCATTCTCACATTGCTGATGGAATTCTTATCAACTAACACTAATTGCTAATGACAAGTTTACAAATGACACACATTACTGCTATCTGATGCTGAGAGGATGTGGTCTCTGTTTATCTGTACCCAACATAAAGACGGCTGCCTGACGTCTCTCATACATCTCACTTGGCTGAGTTCCCCAGTGGATGTCACATACCTCAATGCAGGCCTCATATGGTCTTATAGCAATGTACATTTTCTTGTCTAAACTGATAAAACAATAATCAAGGGCCTACCTTTTCTGGGCAGCATTCAGGCGGTTATCCTCTGCTGCATACTCTGCTTGTGCTGAGGAACAACAAACAGAACAGACACAACACACTAAGCTTCTTTCACAGGTTAACTGTTCCTCATGACAGTGTTGTACTGTTAGAACTTCTGTTTAAGTTTTAATTTACACAAAGGTTCCAAACAGTTCTCCATGTGAATTTATTAAAGAACCAGAATTAGTTCTCTATCTCAACATTTGGAAACCTTCTCTAAAGCACTTTTGACATGAAGTGGTGGCTTGAAATCTAAATATAGATTTCAAATCTTTGTTTTGTTGGAGCTAGTATGCTGTTTCTACACTTCTGCATCTTACAGAGCTCAGTGTATGTGTCGATTTGTAAAAAAATAGATGTTACAGTTTTGTCAATTGATTACTAACATTTTTGCATTACAGTCTTGTATTAGAAGATTTGTAGAAAAATAGCTATGCAAAGGAGACACATAAGAATGCATTTGCATATTTTAAAACAATAAACCTAGTCTTTGGTTGATGTCAGAATTAAAATGTCTATTCATTGTAGGCAGTGGTGGCCTAGTGGTTAGGACACTGCCTTTGAGACCTGAAGGTCTCAGGTTCGAGTCCTGGCCCGGGCACTA
>JBBPDA010000001.1:43955671-44008171 GCA_037974385.1 Arnoldichthys spilopterus
TCTGCCACACTTTTTCCTACCCACAGACTTCCCACTGAGGTGCCTTGATACAGCACTCTGGGAACAGCCTATTAGTTCAGAAAGTTCTTTCTCTGTCTTACCCTCTTGCTTGAGGGTGTCAATGATGGCCTTGTGGACAGCGGTCAGGTCGGCCCATATGAACAACCCTATCCTCCAAAGAACTTATCAATGCTCGCCTTTGGCTTGCTCACTGGGGGCTCGAACCTGGATTCTGTAAAGCTGCTTTGTGACAATGTCAGTTGTAAAAAGTGCTATAGAAATAAACTTGACTTAACTTGACTTAAGAGATTACCAAAAGCCTGAAGAGCGACTTATTTCCAAAACCTTTTTTTGGGGTGGTTTGGTTCCAGATGTGTTGTTTCATAGCTTTCATGTCTTCATTATTATTGTAAAATGTGGAAAATATTTCAAATAAAGAAAATCCTTCTATGAGTAGGGGTGCCCAGACTTTTGACTGGGTCTAAATATTAAACAATAGTAGACAGGGCAGTCAGGGTTGCTTAGATGCTTATTTTAATTTAAAACCCTGAAAGCATTTTTTGTTTTAAAACAATGGAGACAATAAGTCTTTCTTTAGTCCAAAAGATCTTTGGTTTAGAGAATCTTGAGATACTTTAAGTTGCAATGTATATGTGCAGCAAGTGAGTAGGCATGGTCCTGGTACATGTTCCTGGTTGAAATGAATGATCAGATACCTTAATGGCTTTTTAAAAACGAAACTTAGCACCACCTCTTTAAAGAACAGAGGAGAATAAAAGAAGTTCTTCATAATTAGCTTATACAGATTGACATTAGTTGTTTAATGAAAAGATTGACATGAATGAATGGATGGATGGTTGAACAAATGGAGGAGTAGAATAAAAGGTGTGGAAAAGAGAGGCCTTGCGTGGGTTAGAGGAAGGTTAACTAGATTGCAAGTATTAGAATGACTAATTGAATGAGTAAATGAGAGGAACGCTGGCTCTCCTATGGAGGCAGCGGTAGGGGAGGTCCGTTAAAGGGGACAAAAGGGGACAAAAAGGGGAGTTAGGTCACGGAGGTGGGAGGGGGAGAGGTAAATGGATTACAGCAAAATGGATGAATGAGTTTTGAAGATATAAAAGCTGCTCAGATCACAGGCGGGTTTAAGAGCCTGCGTGCAGGTCGTTCGAGTTCACCTGCAGCCCCTGCTGAGAGAGACGCTGTCACTGAGACCGGACCATAAAGCATTCATACATGAGTTATGGATTACTGCCCTGTATGCACACACTCACACACACACATCACACCAAACGTGCATGCGTTCAACTAATCAGAGGCAAATACCCTGGACTAGTGCAGGTACACTGGAGCAGACTGAGCCCTACTTACACTGCGATTTGTATCTGTTTACTTGCAGCTTAAGCTCTCACAAATTAAGGATTAGGATGTTAAAGGAGCTAGTGGTGTAAAATGTGAAATGTGAAAGTTATATTAAATTATTGTTATATTAAGTTAAATTAATAATCACTCTAATCAATTCAAATAAAAGAAAAAAATTGGACAATTTCAAAATCCTGGAAAATTAGTTTCATTTGGCATCTTTTATTCAGTTGCAGACTTTTTATTATTTAGGCGAATCCTAAACAACACTTAAGCAAACATCTCTTTGGCCTTTCCTTCTGATCTCATTGCCATCTAGGACATACCACAAAGAAATAAAAATCTCTCTTTAATTTTTCTTCCAGTGGGTCCAAGTATATACGAATATAAAAATATATGTGGTTTTATTGTCTATGTTCATTTAGATATGCATAATAATATGAATAAATAGTTTTTCCGTCACCCGAAAAGAATAATTCTGAACTTGTCAAATTGACTGGAACAATGCAAAACTGATTCATAATCAAACTGAATCATGAAATACAAGATGTATGTCCCCTGGTTGCAAATCTCATCAAAATGAGGCAGTGGGCTTCCATATCAAGCTGAAGTTCTGCTCTAGTAGAGTGTAAAAACAGAGGTTCTCACACATACACACAGAGCACTTCCCTCTTAGTCTTTTTCAAGCTTACGCCACCTGGCTCATCTAAGAGTGCTCCAAACCTTCGAAATGCATAATCCCTCATAGAAGATTCCCTGGATTACTAAACCATTGAAGCAGAATTAAAAATACCTGTTGCTCCCTCTCTTCCCTAAGAGCTCTGACCCAAAAACCCTCGCCTCCAAAAAGGCCTGCACAATCTCTTGCTCTTTTTTAATGCTTTAATCTCCATTTGTTTTGTGTACTGAAGCCATGGAATCAGCTCCTGAGAAGGCTAATGTCATTGCTAAGCTCCTAGTGCTCCAAAAAGCAGAAACAGGGCGACAGCCAAAGGAATTCTGTTTATAAAAAGAGCTTTACAAGTATCCTACTGGAAAGTCTGCACTCAAAGAAGTGGCTCTGTTCACTTACTGTAGCCAGTGGCAATTGCCTAGCATTTACTATCTGCTTTGAGGTTTGATGATGATCTGAAAACATAAGACATCTTTGCACTACATGTGCCGATATTATAGGGAATTATAATAGAAGTATATTGTGATCATAATATAAAATAGAATAAAAATATATATAAATAATATAAATTATAAAATATTTAAATATTTAAATAATAATAATGAAATATATATATATATATATATATATATATATATATGTGTGTGTGTGTGTGTGTGTGTGTGTGTGTGTGTGTGTGTGTGTGTGTGTGAGGACTGAATTGGAGATGTCACTTCCTCTGGTTGTTCTGTCCCCTACCCCAGCCATGATGGTAATAAACCCAGGGGGAGCCCATGATATCAGAGGGTAGGAGGAGGGGGCACCAGAGGGTGTGGAATCCAGAACCCATAAAGCCCCCCCCCATCCACTACCACCCCATATGATGACCGACCCAGGCAGCCAGGTCCAACCGCACACACCTCACTCACCCTTTAATATGAGTTCCTACTAGTGTCTAAGTGCATTAAAAGAGGTTTAGTGCAGAAACCATATTCAGGAATCCCATCTGTCACCTCACTCACCCTGTCTTTGGAGTGATTGTGTAAAATGTAATTTAATAAAACTTAATAAAACAATAACTCATTTTTTAAAATTGTTTTGCCTCTTGTTTTAATTAATCTTACTTTTAGTACATTTTGCCTACCCCATTAGTGGATTGTGTTTTTGCTTAATATAATCATGCAATATTCAATATATTTGTTTTAGTTCTGTGTGAATCTAGTGTGGCACATCTAGCTGTCAGATGCATTTCCAGATGCATGTCATCAAACCAGTTGTACTGCCAGGGATCTATAAGGTATTTACTGACAACTATTTATAAATACAAAATTACAGTATATAATGTGAGAATTTAAAGTGGATATATGACCTGGTAGTACATTAAAAAACAAAAAATCTAAGTGTCTGAATACTTCTTTACCCTTAGGTTATGGTCTTCTGATTTAACTTAAGCCTACAGGACACATATTTTCCAGGTTTAAATTGACCTATGGATACATGTGCTAATCAACAATATATATTATATTATATATACTCAAATACTTAAAGATAATGGAGAGCTCTTTGTCACTCAATATCTTTGAAAACTCAGTTTAGATTAGTGATCAACGTGCACCATAGCTTATGCACCAAGCCTCTAGGACTAAGACCATCAGAGGTGTTGGAGTGGTATGATGTCCCCTGCCATGGTGGTCCCCCAAACTGTCCCTGCTGGGGCAGGCCAGGCTTTACGAGAGCCCAGTCAGAGATGTCCTGCCAGCTTTATAGCAGGACTGAGTACATACGGCCAGTTTAGGGCAACCTGATCCCCTGACTGAGTCCTTCGAGCTGGCGTACAGTGGAGCTTTACTAGCATTGCAAAAACTAACAGACAGCTTCTGAGCCCCAAGACCAAATGAAAGAAAAGGTCAGACTTCAGACACAATGTAAAAGGGTCAGAAAGGGTATATCAATATGCTAAAAAAAGGGACATACTGAAATTATTTGCTTCAAGGGTGTAGATCATTTCTACATAAATAAATATATACAACACAGTTATTGCTAAAAGTATACTAAAATAATTTGTGTAACTGTAATATGTTTTATTTATGTGGAAACTATGTCCAAATGTGATTCAAGTCATTTAAATTCATACTCTAACCTAAAATAGCACACATTCACATTGTGTCATGTCATGTTAGCTGCATTTCATCCTGTGGGGTAGCAGAGGGTTTGAGTAGTTTGAGCATGATGGCATACTTTTAAATGCTCATCTTGAAGTTCTTCAGTCTAAAGCTTAGTAGATTTTTTGCTGTCTTTATTTCATTTATTTGTTTTTTGATGTTTTTTTTTTATATTGCCTTGGCATCAGCCAATACTCAAGGTTTCAGTATAAATATCTGGCTGACATGCTTCTTTAATTTATATGTAAAATTTCTTTATTTAGTTTGCTTAGTTAATTTAATTAGTAATTCTACTACAATAATACTCCCAGATGATAAAAGCTGCATTATATTTGTAATTAAACAAGGAATAAATGAAATGTGCATATCTGGGGTTGTAACAAGTTGGAAAGAAGGTCATAGGGGCCGAATGAACAATCAAGCTCTTTGAAAGAGCTTATTTTCTATAGCGGCACCACAATAATATGCAAACCAGCCAAAAACAGTCAGTTTACAAGCTTCCCTACTGTGGTTCAAACAAGAAACCACAAACAACTTTAGTCCTGCAATAACATCCCCCCTCTAGCATGAGGCAGCCCACACCATCCTTGCCAGTTTGTAGCCATAATGGTTCTGTTCACTCACCAGAAGCGATGAAAGCTTCCATCTTGTTTTTGAATGGCTGGAGGTGTTCCTCTGAGGAGTTTGCACACACCTTTTGCACATCCTTTTCACAGCCTACATGGAGGGAACAAACATAATTTGTTTTGGGACAGAATTTCACATCACTGAATTTAGTATAGTGTGTTGCTTGGGATGGAAAGAGAGTGGAAAACAAAGGAACAAAGTTTAAGTTTTTTCTTCTCTAAACAAATCAAGAGATGATGAGATGAGATTTAAGCTGCAGCCTTCTGTGTGACCAATCAAACCATCCACAAAAACTGCACTGAGTCCAGATGTCAGTGGGGAACACCTGGATTTATCAGGACTACGTAGAGTATAAAACAGGCAGGAGATTAATGAATAGCATATGAGTTTGCACATCTCATTACCAACACTTTCATAATTAAGTTAAACAGCAAGCAGAGTGTGAATGTGCACAAAAGCATCCTGAACATATGGCTATTAAAGCAATTCTTTTCAAAGATCTTGGGGTGAGTTCAAAATGTAACAAGAGAAACAATGCTTTTCATTATCAAGCCAGTCTCCTGTAATCAAAAGCATGGCTTTTCACATTTTCAGTGGGATTTTATGGCTGTGCAACTTAAAAGTAAACCTTTATTCAACACATTCACCATGTAGCAATGATATGAGTCTGAGGTTCAGTATCTGTTATTAGGTCCTTTTCATATGGCAGCATTTGCTATTAATCTCAGTTCTGCAGACCCCATGCATAGCCTGTTTTTGACTTCGCCCTGCTCTAAGACACCTAATTCAACCCAACAGTTAATTACTGAACCTTTCAAGAGTTCAGTCTGCTTTTCAGCCCAATAAAATGTCTTAAAGCTTGGATGAAAATGTAAGAGCAGAACTGCAAACACTACTTAACACTCTACAAACAAAATTAAATTTTTTAGTCAATCTACCACAACGTTTTTTTTCCAATTGCTTGTCAAATGGCTTGTTCATGTGACCTTTAGCAAAATGTAGATGTGCAGAAATATTCTTTTTGGGCAGCAATGGCTTTGTCCTTTCAATCATGCCATGTACACAATTATTATTTAGTGTTTTTCTTATGATGAACTGATGAACATTAACATTTGACAATGTGAGAGAGTTCTTTAGCTTAGTATTTACACTACTATTACAAACCTAGCTTCTTGATTGATATTTGTTGGTCAAGCACTCTTGAAGAGGGTAACAATGGTTCCACTATTTGTACACAATTTGTCTATGGATTGGTAGAGGCCAAACTCTTTAGAGATGGTTCGTAACCATTTCCAGTCTGACGAACATTAACAACTTCTGAGGTCCTCACAAATCGTTGTTTGTGCAAATGGTACACTTACACAAGTGTGTAAGACAGTGTCATGTCAAAATTGTCAACAACTGACTGTAATTTCTCCTCCAAAATAACTAGTAATCCTAGAGATTCTCTTTATCTACTATTAGGACTTAGTTGATGTTTTGGGTCATATTCATGACAGAGCATGCACTATAGTACAGATCCACAACAAAAATGAAGAACCAGATGAGAACTTTGTCTCGTAAACTAGGCCTGATAAAGTGGTGTTTTCTTTTGAAGAATTTCCACTTGTATATGGATCTTTAAAGAATTTTTTAAAAAATGCTTTGTGATAGCACCAAAAATAGTTATACTATTTGTAATAATTTTTGAAGTAATATGTAGAACTCTTTGTAAATAGTTACAGTTCTGGTGTGTTAAAAAGTGACTGGCTGTGTTTGTGATAAGCCTGTGTACAATAACTCACAATATAAATATACAAGTCACATGCTGCGTTTACATAAAACACTGCACACTGTAAAGACTTTGATTAAGTTTATCAAACACACCAGGGTTAAATGGCTAATTTAATTTCAGTTTTCACCTATTACACCTTAACAAGAACAATTACATGGATATGGGTTATTTCATCTTAGATCATCACAATTAGTCAAAGCCTCTTGATCAGTCCGTGTCCCATGTGGCGAATTAAGCTTGACCCATCTTAAGTCTGGGACACATGTTTGTCTTGTTTGTGCCAAAGCTCAGCTTTGTTGTCCTGCCAAACAACTGCTCTCTCTCTCACACTCGATGACTTGGCACCCTCTAGCTTTTTGTTTTTTTTTTAGTTCTTCCAAACAAGTCTTCTTGGGTTACAATATATAAGAACAGTGCAAACAGTTCTGTTTTTTTTTTCACCTGGTAGTCATTAATTAGGGCTGTAAATACTTCAACTCAACAAGAGTTAAATAAGCACCACAACACAACATGAACTAAGCTGTCGCTGCTATGAAAAAGCTGCCAGTAGTCTTCAAGGGGGCAGAGGCAGGGGATTTGTAGAAGCGAGCACTGGGTGCATTCTCGAAACTGTAAATGTTTAATAATTGATCAGGTTTATATTTGATATTTTATATCTGGAATTAAAAGGCATAAGAACACATTGAGCAAGCACCTCTGACTTTGCAAAAGGCTGGTGTTAAATTAAAATCGGCGCACACACATATACAATTTACAATGTCACTTTGCACTTTACAAGTACAGTTATGGATCTATATTTGCACAATGT
Organism: Arnoldichthys spilopterus; assembly: GCA_037974385.1. Classification (NCBI taxonomy): domain Eukaryota; kingdom Metazoa; phylum Chordata; class Actinopteri; order Characiformes; family Lepidarchidae; genus Arnoldichthys; species Arnoldichthys spilopterus. Next base: position 43,963,057 of record JBBPDA010000001.1, read on the forward strand.
ACAGTTATAGTCATATTTTTAAATTCTTTTAGATTTAGCTTTCCTAGCACAGCATTGACACTGACACATTGGTGGCCTGTTAGAGTGTGTGCACTGCACCCAATGGTTTTTAAACTGTGTCCAATAACTGTCCACTTTATATGATGCATCTGACCTGTTGTCCACCTTGCCTAAGTTATTGATGATAGTTCATCTGAGGCTGCACTGCAGTTTGTGTTAGTCATCCTCCTCCAGCCTTTCATCAGTGGTCAGTTCGTAGGCCACAGGACATTGTTGTGGTGTTTCTAAAACTCTTGCAGCCCTGCTGTGTGTGATCCACTCAGAGCAGCACATGCATACAGGTTACAACCATGTCAGTTTCACTGCTCTGCTAAGAACGATCCACCACCTGCTCACTGGTGGTCATGTGGGGCCTGGCTATTGATAAATGGGGCAAATGGGGCTAACAAATGATGCAGAGAAACAGATGGACTGGAGTCTGTAATTGTAAACTACAAAGTGCACCTGTATGGTATGTGGAGCTGATAAAATGAGCATTGAGCATAGGTAAATGTACCTAATGAAGTAGCTCATTTGTGTGGTTAAACTGACAGTGGCCTATTATTCTGGGAATGGGAACAATATGTAGATAGATAGATGTCCGTATTACTTTTTAATCTTAAGCAGCTCCTTAGACCTTGCCCTTGTGAACTTTGAAGGTTGCAAGTTCAAGTCCCAGCCTGGGTGCCGTCCTGCTACACAAAATATTCAAGTATAAAAGTTCTCAATGCAGAAAAATGTCCCCTGTCACTTTTATACTGTTACATATCATTAGACAAGCATTAATGTTAAGGTGAAGCTCTATTGAACTATTTATTCAAACTGCAGCTAATGATAATTTTTATTATGTATTAATCTGCTGATTATTTTCTCCAGTGATTGATTTGTGAAAATCCTGAAAATAGTGAGAAATGTTATCACATGTACCCTAAAAAATCATCAAATTAGCATTGCTCGTAGACTGATTCAATCTGTAATCTGTAATTCTCTCTCTCTCTCAGTCTCTCTTTCTCACAGACACACATACATCAGACCCCCAAGCTGGAAAAGCTGGTGTGTGTTTCTTTATGGGGGCAGATCCGGGTCAGCGGGTGTGTGTTTGTAAGTCATAGTTTACTGAACAGACAGATGATGCTATTGGAGCTGGGATGTGGAAAATTATTTTGATAGCACATTTCATGTTTGATGTTTTTGGGGATGTTCACGAGCATGTTTGATGTGCTTGCTCCTTTGGCAGCCACTTTTTTCTTTTAACAAACAGAATATCTGTCAAAGGGAATCATCATTCTTCATTCTATCATCTACCTTTTTTGTCAGAGGCACCAGTTTTGACCCAAACTCTTTATGCAAAATTTAAAAAAACTATAAAATAACTGGTCCCAAAATATGACAAAATATACTAAACTGGGAGCCATGCATTTTGAATGTGAAATTATACTTACAACTAAAGCTGCAATCATAGTCCAGCAGAAGGTGCTTTTGAGCTTCCATATAAAAGTTCCACTTCTTTGTGTGAGACATAGCTGCTCCCACTCTCCACTCTCCTTGGCCTCAAACCCTGCTCATACCGCGTACCACAGAAGGCCCCAGGTGATTCAGCATAAAACATTGCAAAACCTTTGACTCTCTGGAGGAAAGAACACCGTGATTGCAAAAGAAATTGCTATTCGATTCTGGGGGCCTGTTTCCTCATAGTGGTCCAGACAGAGTGCAGCCACAAGAAGGAAGCCTTAAGAACAACAAAGCTTAAAAAAACAAACCAAAACCAGAACCTCATTGTCTGTGGTCATCACCATGTGGTGTCATACAGTACAAAGCTCAAGCTGAATTCTTCAGTGTGTACCAATGTGATATCTAAGCAAAAATTTCTTAAGGTTTCTTGCAGTTATTCAGCTACTGATCAGAGATGTCTCACCACAGGCAAATAGCTCCAATAACCCAAATAAGATCCATCTAAGATCGTTTAAATGAAGTGGCTTCTGTTAACCAGTGCCAGCAAACCTTTGTTAGTTCATCAGTGGGACCAGTTTCCAGACAATATTTTATATAGCTTACTGTGATTTGCTGACTACTTCCTTTCTCATATGGTGAAAAACATGAAAAAAGTATGCTGTAGCATTGGCATTACCCTTTACAGGAACTAAAAGACCTAACCTAAATCCTGAAAAACAGCCTTACATCAGAAGCGTTCTCTTGGTATCTGCCAAACTCAGATAGATAGTGAAGTATGACTCATCACTCCAAAGAACAGGTTTTGGAGCAGACTTGTGGTGAATGTGGCATCCTGTGACAGTGCCACATTTAAAGTCATTGAAATATTAGCATGACTTATTCTACTGCCAATATAATCTATGGAAATTGATGTGCTTATTAATACATGTGGCTACAGATCCATTGTGGAGAGGTGTACCCATACTTTTTGCCACATAGTGTATGTTGATTAGTTGATAGGTATTCTTAGAAGTATTTCTTTGAAAAGAATTAATGCAGGGTCTATTATTTTATTTATGCAGCTAAGTAGCAAGGTCCTAACCACTAGGACACCACTGGTGTGCAAAGTTTTTGTTAGATTTATTAGATTAGATTTATACTCATAGAAAAATGTACGCTTTGTTTGCTTCTACACATCAGTACAGAGAACTGCACTATATTTTTTCCTGTGAGCAAAACTATAGAATCATCATCAAGATCATTTAACTAACGCATCAGGGCACTCTATAAGGAAAGAAAAAACAAAAACACTGCCCAAGTATAGGAAAAACAAGTGTGAGTGCAGAACAGAACAATATTTCCTTTCATTTATAACAGCCAGTAAGTTACGCTAGCAATATAGCTACCAGACTATAGTGCTTTAGACTTGTGATAGTTCCAGTTGTCTCAGGTGGAAAATAAACTATTGCTTAAACTGTCGCATTCTTTGAGATCCTGTTTGTGTCTTGGGTCTTGTTTTTGACTGTCCAGTGGAAAGAAAACAACCCTAAAATAACTATATAGTAATAATATAGTATAATCAGTGACCCTTTATGCCCAGTGGATGGGCACAATGTCATACTGGACAAGACCACTTATAGAACAGAAATGTTCAGGATACATTGTATAGATGACAAATTGATGTAAGAATCACCAGGACTCTCAACTTTCAAGTGAAACAACTATTTACAGTCAAAAGATTTTGTTTAATCAACTAGTTGCAATACTACATTAAAACTGAGTTACTTTTTAGAAACAGGTACTCTGTAAACTGATTTGTAATCTGGAACATGTTTGTTGTTCTCATATTATGACTCTAGTCTCACACTGTAACAGCAAGATACAAGTGAAGCATGTGAATGCATGGCTGTTCTAGCTAAAGACTCATATCACAAGGGACAAAACCCACAGCCCGGGCCAGAGAAACCATAAATCCCAGAAAATCATTAAAAATGAAAGGCAATCATATTTGAATGTAACATCCTAGAAAATCTAGAAAACATAAGTTGAAATCTGAGGCCTTGTGCACACCTACACAAGTATTTTTTAAAGAAATTTAGTTAGAAAACTACCTGTGGTAGTATGGACTAGGCCTAAGAGCAATGCCTTAGAATTACATTGTTTAGGGAGTAGCAAAACCTTCACAAAAGGCTAATATGCTTTTTGCAGGTTCATGGTGATTGGATTGAATATGGAATACATGTGTTTCACTTGGTATCACTAGATGTCAAAAGCTGAGTGTGATACACTACAAAATGGAGACCACTGAGTAAGCTTTTCACATAGATAGCCCTCAATCAATCATCAACAACTCTACATAGAGCAGGATACAGGACAGAAATAGCATATATTTGGTCACATATTGTTGCATAATGTTACTGTCCAGCCTAAGGTGAAACTGCCATTTGAGGAAGAAGAATTCACTGAGGGGAAAAAACAGCAAGAGCTTTTAGTGTTCAGGGATGGTTAGTGTTTCAGAGAAGGGTCTGAGTAAGGTTAAAGCATCCATCACCTTGGCAAATCAGACACTGGGCTCCCGTTTTAAATGACCCTAAATGTCATGAGCAGACAGGGCCTTTAAGCGTGAAGGCCCTTTTACTGTGGAACTAAGGGGGCAGTCACAGTCTCCACCACACCATGTGTTCAGACAGGACTTGTGAACAGGGCGCCAAGGATAGATTGCTTTTTTGACTTTTGTTCGAAGCCTTTAAATGCTTTGGTAGTGTTCTTGTCACTTTCTCTGTATCTCTCACTCACTCTCTGTCTCTTGCTCACCCAGCCTTTTTCATGCAAACTCTGCTCTACTAAATATCTATGAAGATGTGTACCCATTGGTATGCAGTCCTGAAGATTAATTGATGGAATAATGACATTAAGGACAAAACCTAAAAAAGTCTGTATGCTAAGGCACTGCCTTACAATATAGTTTAAAGTGCAGATTACAGCACAGGTCACCAATCCTGCTTTTGGAGATCTACTTTCATACACCTAAAATGCACCCCCTATCTAAATGTTCTCCATATGCACATTTAAGAGTTTTAAGTATTTGTGATCAAAATGTTGAAAAATAGGCTGCCTCATATAAAAAGGAGGTTTATATTTATGAGATTTATATTATAAAATATATTTTTAGAAATGTATATAAATAGGTAGCACTATTTATAAGCAATATAAATCCATCCATCCGTTACTGGGTTGCGGGGAAGCTGGAGCCAATCCCAACCAAACCATTGCAGGGCAACACACAGACAGCCAACAATTTACACATACATTCACACCTACAGCCAATTTTAGAGTATCCAATCAACCTACTGCAAGCCTTTGGACAGTGGGAGGAAACCAGAGCACCCGGGGTAACCCACGCGAACACAGGAGGAACTCACCAAAGAAAGGCACCCATGGCCAACAGGGGGATCGAACCCGTGCAATATAAATCTAAATTTGAAATCTTAAATTTGTTGGAACTACTATGCTGTTTCTGTGTTTTGTTTTGTGTCTATGTTTCTGCATATTACTTTTCGTCTTTCCGATTCAGGCTCAGTGGATGTGCAATTCCTTCCTTCTCCTACATTCCTAAAATTCGTTTATCCAGTGAATATCTATAATAGAATGTTAGCTGAACACAGAAAGGTTATTTAAGCACTTTGCCTACCATAGTAGTCTTTTAGTTTTTGAAAGAAAACTGTAAAAGATTCAAAAGTGCTTATTGTACAAGTGTTGTCACAAATTTATCAAAAACTCTCCTTAAACAATTGCAATCTAGATAACTTGATAATCTTGACAAGCAATTCCCAAAAAAGTGTCTGCACGTGCAGTAAAGGGCACAACTGCACTGAAACTGCTGTCATGAAACTGCTGTTGTAAAGCTGCAGCTCTGCAGACAAAAATTACTGTCCCTGAATCACTCATTTACAGCATATAGTGTAAAACAAGCTGTGCTACATCAAGCATATTCAGTATAACATCTAGGCTAATAGTAATCCAAACTTGGTGTGTTCACCAAGGCTGGGATGTTACACTAGCTCTAGAGTGAACATTTATAACTTCAACATGAAGGGCGGAGCTAAATTATGTATGTAATATACTTATTTTATGCAAATGTGTTAGTTTTCAAGACATCACAAAACCAGAAAATGTAAAGCTGGCTAATTTTGCAGCTTAGTTTTCTTACAGTGCCCTCCACAATTTATTGGCACCCCTTGAAAAGATTAGTAAAAAAGTAATTTCATCTCACATTAAAGACATTTGACAATCCAACCTTTAATTGAAATAAATGCAATAAATGGAAGGCATGACAGAAAAAAATTCTTTTTTTGTTAAACCATCACTGACAAGGTTAACTGACCACAAAATTAAATGTCTGCCTTGGCAATCTCAGTCCCCTGACTTGAACTCCATTAAAAACCTGTGGGATGACCTGAAAAGACCACTGGACAATCTGGAGAGATTCTGTAGAGGACTGGTCTTAGATGCCCGGCTCTGTATTCTCAACCTTATAAAATGTTATAGGAGAAGACTCAGTGCTGTTTTATTGGCAAAGGAAGGTTGTACAAAGTGTTAAATATGTGCCAATAACTGTGGCACGTGTTTTTTTGTGGAAAATAATCATTTCTTGGTTTTGTGTTTCTGTGAGTAATCTCTGAGTATTTTTCTCATTTTTTTTTAATGTCAAGTGAAGCTACTTCACAAAGAAGCAGGTTTTTTCTAACCCTTTTTACAAATCTTTACAGTGGGTGCCAGTAATTGTGGAGGGCACTGTATATGGACTGGATTGGAGTAAATGGCTTGTTATGAAACCTACAGTGTTTATGTACTAGATTTAACTCTATATTTTAAGCAAGAAAATGTAGTACTGTATTTTGTGTGTGCACTGTAGGTGCTTATCTTTTATTAACAATAAACTAAATATCTATTACACAAAATGTTAATCTATGAACATTAAGTTAAACATATTTGATTTTGTACATATTTGATCTAACTGTAAACTTTATTCTTAACTTCACCACAAACCCTAAAACTTATACTAAACTTCACCCTAACACTGCTGATTTACCAGATAGTTTGTTATAATTAAAGCATCTGTAATCTATATATTTCAACTTAAACTGACCAAAACTCTAGATTGTCCTTGATATGGGTCATTTAACTTATCATATTCCTTTGAGTATGTTTCAGTTGTTTTTGCTAAGCTAAATATGCTTAATTTGCTATCTTTTCTTTTTTCGAAATTACAGTGCACCGCGACTGCAAGCTGTTTTATGAAGCATTAAACACAGCATAGCCTGTATTGGCTCTGCCTTCTCAGCTTGAATTAAATGATATGTGATCAATATGTGGATGCAGAAACTAGTTTTGAAAAGGGTAAGTATAAACATACTTGACTGTTTTTTTCTTGACTACATAATGATCTGAACCCTGTGATAGCATGTTAAAACTAGGTGTGGACAGGCATAAGATGATCTTTTCCCACTAATGCTACTAATGATCCAGCCAATGAAGAAGTTATTGTTGAAGTGGAAATTATCTGAAGCAGATTAACTGCACATTAACTAGACAGGAACATAGACACAGGTTGTTGACCACTCAGAAATAAAACTATAGTTCTCTATTGAAAGCCTGTTGACAATTTATGATGATGTGCACCTGAAGACTTATTGTGATTCATACATATGGAGATGTGCACTGACCGGCTACTTTAGGTAAAGGTTCTTTGGATCTACACTCATTGTCCATTTTTACAGGAACACTTAACATACCTGTCCATGTACTGCAGTTTAAAATATGGACATTGGGAGTTCTTTACCACCATTAACTGTCTACCTGTGACAACTAGCTCTTTAAAAAGCAGCATACAAACACACACACACTCCTTTAAGGATCCTGATCATTGATGAATACAATAAAACAAATCTGAAAATGATGCAGAGAAAAAGACAAACTACAGTATACTTTTAACTACAAAGTGTATCTGTAAACGAACAATGTGTACACATACAATGTAAGTGAACTTAATAAAGTGCTTTTCTGCAGTGTTTGGCTCAAAAATTGCATTATAAAACAGACTGCAAAAAGATCCCAAACTTATCTATAATGCAAAGTTTTTCTAAACTCATGTAAAAAAGGGGCAATAAATAGTGGGAGAGGACTCCTGATGTCCACCTTGAACTCTGGTAGAAAATCTATGCTACAAATGGTAGTTTTAGTAACCCACTGCTACAGGCACTGTGGTACAGATAGCTGAGTGTGCAGTGGGGAAGAAAGGGACTGAAAGCTGATTTATGAAGGCGAGCGGGCCTCGGCCAGCCTAAAGGTAATAGCTGGGATTTATACTGAGCTCTGACAGCGCTCTGGGGTTGTATATAATTGTGGATTATCTGTCGAAATTCTTCTGCTTCGCTGTGATGGAAATGATCCACCGTGTGGTATATAAATAATCATGGAGCGCCTGGCCAGACAAAAGTCTCCTCTCCTGAAAGATTTTCCAAAACATGACATCTAAAGCCGTGTGTGTGTGTGTATGTGCTCTCACTCATTTGGCTCTTTCATCATCCTGAACTGTTGAGGACTGGAAAAAATGAGATTTTTTTTGTCTTAGTAGTAGCGCTCAGGCAATGTTTGTCTTGTATTGTTATTCCAAAGTAATGCCCAGCAGCCTAGTGGCTGAAATAATACAATACTGTCTCCAAACTGACTGACTACTAGCTGGAGTAAGGAGGGTGGTGTTTTTGGTGCCATTAGGGATCTGCGTTATCATTAAAGAGACAAGAATGACTGAATGGCACCAAGGAGGATCAGACTGAGCTCTTTTTTATTTACCTGCTTTGAATGTGTTGCATTAGCTGGCATAATTCTGGGAAGAGAGTTTTTACTCCTTTAACAACAGAGGTCTTTAGGTAAACCTATGTAGAGCTTTCTTTAACTGCATAACTCTAGTTACTGGATAATTTATTATAGCTAAATACAATATAATTCCTCAGAAGTGATGGCTAGAATTTAAGTAATAACTCATATTGATAGCTCTCACACTGTAGCACTACATTTAAGAGCTATCACCCAACTGCAGCAATGAAACAACAATTGCCTTTGGACCAAACAGTTCTAGGGATTTTTTGAGAGGGGGAGCTCCCTTGAGAACTACACATTCTCAGGGGTGTTTTATCTGTTTTGCACTGCTAGTAGAAGCACTTAAGTGATGTTGGAGGATGGCTTGTATGGCAACCACATACAAAGAAGAGGGAGGACGCCATGGAGCACTTAAACGTGTAGAATCATCTTCTGTCTACTATCGGCTCTGTAAAGCCAGGATTTCACGATTGGACCATTTGTCCATGTTTTTTTCCCCAGGTTTTAACACTAAGAGCTGTTGTTTACATGGTTAACTTTTTACACAGTTTAAAAATCATGGCTACAATCCCTGCACACTTTCACCTGGACCAGCCTGACCCATCTTGATACCCTATATTCGTCCCTACTGAGAGCCATACAGCCCTATGCTTCACCAAACTGATCAAAGTCATCATGGCACCACCTGTACACAAGGACCTGGTGCTGCCTCTTTAGCCTGAGATTATTTTTAGTATATTTTTTCTTTTCTTTTGTTGGTTATTGCTGTCTGCAATATGCAGAATCAACCAGAGGAGGATGGGTTACCCTTCTGAGCCTTGGTTCCTCCCAAGTTTTCTTCCTACAGCTTAGGAAGTTTTTCCATTGCCTTTGGCTTGCTCATTAAGGGCTCAGACCTGGATTCTGTAAAGCTGCTTTGTGACTTGACCTGGACCAATCACTGTACACTTATATCACTCATGGTTCCTCTACTGCGTGAAGTAGGACCTTATATAGTTCCTCAAAATCTCCTTCTAATAGCTGTTATCGTTCTCAGTTCCTGCAGTGCAAACACACAAAAAAGAAGGAACCTGAAATCTGACTGGAAAGTGCCTCGTGAAATGTGGAGTCTAACTAGCTACTGGTCACACTTAAAAACAGAAATATCTTAGCTGGGTGTCTGTTATCAGGTGTCTGGTTAGTACGCTGTCTTTGGGACCTGAATTTCGCAGGTTCAAGTCCCCGCCTGGGCACTACTGAAGTACCCTTGAGCAAGGTACCGTCCTGCTACACTGCTCCCTGGGTGCTGTTGGTAGCTGCCCACTGCTTCATGTGTGCACGTTTGATGGGTTAAATGCAGAGGTCACATTTCGTTGTGGTGCTTGAGTGTGGTCACAATGACAAAGAGTCACTTTCATTTCACAAGCTCATATCTGTGTACAGCTACTATGTCACAACTGTTAGACGGGTGCTAACTAATAGAAATTAGCATTACTGCAGTTTGGAAAATCGATTAAATACAGAGACCTTATTAACAAATTAAAATGCATTTGCATTAAACATTGCCATGTTATTGTGAAATTGTCTTTAAAGAGTGTAGTGGAGGGTGTTCCATTACATGTAATAGCCCATGTTGCTTGGGCTAGAGGTGAATCAGTCCCATTTTAGCCAATTTTTGCTTTTCTTACAATCTATTGGTGGGGCTGTTGCTCTAAATTGAACTACAACTACAGTTTAAGATTATACATTTTAGACTCTAAAACAATGAATATTTTGTTAGCAGCAGATAAAACAATAAAACATTAAACCTTATTATGATGCCTAGTTTTCTCGGACAAGATCAATCACAAATAAAAATAATGCATTTTAAGGGGTTAAAGCCTAAAAGTGTCTCTTGCTGGCACACATACACACACGTGAGCACACACACACCAAAATTAGCATGTGCCATAGGCTGTGTATTCTGTCTCCCCAGTCCAGAGAAAATGTCTACAAGTGTTTCATCTAAAAACAAACCACCATCTCCAGTCCAAAGCCAATAATTCTTTGATAACCATTACTCATCCTTTCATGTTTGTCTCTGGCCATCAATTATATAAAAAAAAGAATTGGAAAACTGCTGAGGCTTAGCTGGTCTAAGACTTTTCTCCTTGGACTTACTTTTATTAATGAATTAAGTTGCCACGGTTCTTAGGTGCCAACTTCGTGAAGTGGGTTATGTAGATTAAGAGTTTGTGGTCTTGCTTCCCATGGTAATTACATGCCTCATGAGTAGGGCAATCAAATGGCTGACAAGTCTGGTCAGAGAAGGAAAAAAGCAACATGGGAGCAACATAGGGCATAACATATGTTGTTATGCTCTCCTCTAGCCATGATTAATGCTTGGCTGTCCATGAAAAACCCTTTCCATCCACAGTAAACACAGAATTGACCGCTTTTGTTTTGCCCCATTGTTCTGAAGCAAAAAGCACTCCCGAAGGCTTTGGTACTGGAGTTGCTCTTCTCTGGTGTGGGCTGGAATGAGAATGTGCTAGGAAACTGAGAAGGCTCAATGCTCAATGTAGAACGCAGTATAGAACTGGAGTAAATAAGCATAGATACAGTTCCAGGCTTGTTTTCTTTATCCTTTCTTTACACTAAAGAATGGGTCAGATGTGTTTAGATGCTGACTTGTATCCTAATTTATATTGTCAGATGGATTTCCCTGAATTCATGGAACATGATCAAAGCAATAAATCACAGTCACTTTTGAAATGGAATAAAAGCCTGATTCCTTTATTGTTTAGCTGACTACAGGCCATTCTGCCAGACTGAAGCTAAATGTGGTTTCCATGCATAAAACATAGTTTACAACTCTGTTGCCAAAAAAGGTGGGATGCTATGTAGACTGTAAATAAAATCAAAAAGTGATGATTTGCAATCAAATAAACCTAACAAACTATTTTATGCAAACAGTAAAAAGACAAGATATCAAATGTTCATTATTCAGGAAGGTTTACCTCCCTGTTGCAACATTTTTTAACAATACTCTGTAAAATGTCTGTGGAGATTCTCACTTGTCCAGGTCCTCATATCTGGCATAGTTGAATCTATGATCTTGAATCTATGTAGTGGAATGCCTTACATTCAACTACACCAAATACTCTGTAAACATTTGGGACCTGGGGAGACCAATTACTGAAGGTTTGAAAGTGATATGTCTCATTTAGAGTCATGCTGTTGCAATATGTGTAGAATGAGCTTAGGCATTGTCTTGCTGGAATAGGCAATGTCTTCCCTGAAAAATGCATCGGGAAGGCAGCATATGTTGCTCCAAAACCTGTATAAATGGTTCAGTATTAAAAGTGCCTTTACAAATATGTAAGATATCCATCTCATGTGCACTAATGCAACCCCATACCATCAGCTTTTGAACTGTACCCTGCAACCATGCCAAAATATCCCTTTTCTTTTTAGCCTGGAGGGTGTAGTGAATAAAGTTGGCGAATATCAACTGAAATCCCAAGTCAGGGCTGGGAGTCTCAGGTCAGACGTGTTACATCCCACTCTCACAACTCAAATGCTTTTTTTGCTCGTAAGGGCCCAAGATTAGCCCCCATGTTCTGGCCCATGTTCTACACCACGGTTGCTGGATAAACAGCACTGAGCAAGCAGCTGATGGCCACAGATAGCCTTCTCCATCTCTCTTTCTCTTGTTCACTATGTATTTTATTTATATTTTTCTTTGTGAAATGTCACATATTCATATGAAAGCCACTGATAAGGTTTTATAAACAGTTGTATGTGATTAAAATAACAATTTGGAATTTGATTTATACAGTATATGTATATTTTATATAATAATAATATAAATTTATTAGTTCAGTTAAAGTCAGTCAAATTTACTTAAACTTTATTCAGCTAATTTAAATGGCATCAACTAAACAAAACATAAATGCAATTTTTTTTACTTTGTGAGAGCTTTGCTTTAAGCATGATCTCATTCTGGCTATAAATAACATTTTTACATGTACACTACACAGATATTCTTTTTGAGACCCTGTGTTAAAATGGCAAGTGGCAGAATTTCTTTGTCGTCAATGTTATATTACATTGAACATTACTGTATATTTACAATGACGTTTATGTCATTAATTCAGGTTCCTTATGTTTAAGGACATATGACCCATGAAATTGACATAATGAAAATCAAATTGTCATTTTTTTAAAAATATAAGACTAAAACACAATTTTCTATTAATTTCCCAAGTTTATGAATGGAAATAAAGCTGCACAAACAGTGTGTTCTAAAACCAGCATTTTTAAAAAGTCACAAGACTCAATTAACCCAATTAAACTACCAAATTTCTATTTCAGCTCACAGCAATTTAGCACCAACCTCCAATTGAAGTTATAAGAAGCATTTCAGCCTGGCCTGCTTTTTGAATTAGGCACAATAAAGGGAAGCCAATCATAACAGTGGTCATTTGAATATACATCAGTCTCAAAGGCACAGTAACACAAATCAGACATAAAGAAAGTTTGGAAAGGGATTGTGTAAAAATTAATTAAAATTGTGTAAATGCCTGTTTTTGGCAAATAAATATTAAAAGTAAAACCTCAGAGGAAAAAATAAAAAATGTGCTTTTAAATATTATTAAACACAAAATGGCACAAAGGGTACATGATGGCATAAATGAATTGAGTTATTAATAATAATCATTATTATAATATTATTATTATTTAATATAATCTGTTTATTAACCCAATATCTCTGTGCACTTCAGCAAACCTTATGATTCATGGCACAGTATCAAAACTCCATACCCAAAAATACACCATCAGGCTGTGTCAAACTACTGCTCTGACCAAAGGCAACATGGAAAAGGGCTTTCTTCCACATGTGCTGCTCATGTACTAACCCTTTTTCAGTACAAGGGCTTTATTTCCAGTGGTATAATTAAGAACACTTGCTTTCTTTAGGGTGGTTCATGATAGCACAGCATAAATATTTATCTCGCTCAGCTCTTGGTGGGGATAAAAAATAAATAAGATGAAAGTTTTCATTCCAAAGCTCTGCAATTTCTGCCTTACATTTTGGTGCCAGTACCCTGAGGACTCGAAAGCGAGACGTTTAAAGTTTTTTTGTTGCGGTCCAGATCAAATGCTAAGGCTCTTATGTTGTATTTATTGTCTCCTAGTCTTCCATTTTGTTCCTAATAAATGACTGACGGACAGCTTGAGGTGGGTAGGCTACTCTTTTGTAGATGTGTATTTTACCCCCGGGTCAGTGAGGATCAGGGTTTTTTAACTGTGATTTGTGAATGGAGGAGAGAGGAGAGAGAACGTATCTAATTGGTTTCATATGTCGTATTATTGGTTGATTTAAATAATTGCAGACACCAAGGGCTGCTGGGAGCATGACCCTCAACCTCCCGGCAACTTAAACGGGAGTGAGGTAGACGGATGGAGGGTAAGAGACACATACACACACAAGACACATACACACACAATCACGTTCACTTCGTACATTGGCCCTAGAGAACAGTGTCAGGTTCATAACAAAAGCACAAGACATGAAAAGGTTAAACAATTAGAAACTAAGCCTTAGAAGAACATCAAATAGCTGCAGCCAGTGGCATAAGACACTTAACCTTTTAAAAGCATCTCTAAAGCTGCACCAATTTTTTTGCAATACTTTAAAAATAGTACCAACAACCCTCACTCCCACCACCCCCAAATTTAATACCTGTGAGATCTCTCTTTAACTTTCGAAGGTCCTTAGAGAGGTCTTCGAACTTGACTTGTGCAGCCAGGAAGAAATCTTGGGGCTCCGGAAGTGGGAAAACACTCTTATCCGTCCCTGCATTCTGGAACAAATAATTAAAAAAAAAAGTTTATTTCAAACCCAAAGAGAAAAAACACAAGTGTTCAGTAGTTGAAAGTAATGCTCTACCTCATCTATGTTTCGTAGGTAGTATGACACCACGTAATCCACCAAACTGATCCGATTGTCCTATAAATGGGAATTGGGAGTTAAAGGAAACATGCATATGTTGAAACGTTTTGAAATGCAGAAATAAAAATCTGTAGAGCCTCTAGTAAGCTACAACATGATTTGACCTTGACCAATATTCCTGCTGGCCAACAATATCAGCCAATACAGACAACTTGTTTTTCTGTCATTATTGGCAATAATTCCAAGTTAAGTACTATTTAAAGCACTGTCTACTACTACCAAATAGAATTTAAAAAATCTGATAATGTAGATAATGCTAATATGTAAGTGTTGGCCCTGTCATCAGGAGAGCAAGTTCAAAACCCTATGACGATACAACAAAAATTCATAGCTGGAAGTGGTTATATTCTCTCAGAGTGTGCAGGATAGCCCTGCCTCTCTATCACTCACTGTGATGCTAGATAGCACAGGTATCTGTTATCTGACGTAACAATATTCATGGTTTGCGCGCTCTTCCAAGCCTGTCATGCTGTCCCATGACATTGTGTTAGATGCACATTTACAAGTGGCTGGTGGCAGAAAGAAAGCACATGCTTGCCTTCACTCTTCCAGTATTGGTCGTCTTGTGTGACTGATATTGGTTGAAATTCGACACAACTAAATTAAGGAAAAATTTGGGGAAAATTAATACATATGCTGATTTTGTAAATGATTTTGCTGTGTTACTAATCTATTAGAATTTCTAGCCTGTTTAAATCAGTACTGGACACAAAATGTTCATATCATTTGGGCCTTGAAAGCATGCAAGACTTAAAGATTGTATATAAATCATAAATTGCTCTAGTAGCACTCTTTAGCACTGTGAGGTGGTGTTTGAGTACCCTGCTCTTAACGTCCTTCAGTTTGGGAAGAATTTCCAAGCCGAAACCATCAGCCTGCCCTCTGGTCCTGTTCCCACCATTCATATAATTTCCAAAAGCTAGGACAAGGCCCATCACTTCTTTAATGCTGTTATTCTCTAGGAGCCCCTGTGGTAATACATAAGCACACAGACATTATAGCAAAATAACATACATACACATTAGCAACTGCCATGCTGCTCTTACATGAGATACAAAATGCTGTGATTCCAATCTTAGCACTAACACACAATGAATGGCCCGTCTGGCTGATCTTACCTTGCACACTGTAGAGATGATGTCCACTTTGCGATGAATGGAGGATATGGAGTCCAGAAACACTGACTGGAATATGATGCAGTGAGCTCGGCCAGCAAAATCCGGAATCTGCGCAAGCTCATAGAGGAACCTTTCCAGGGAAGATAAGAAAACAAGTGAGAGGAAGTGACACGCCATGCAAAAGAACTGGGAGAAAGGAGATTCTTTTTAATTTACATGCTAACTAGACATATGTCAAGGCAGATCTGCTTTTTGTCACGATTTGCTAAATCTGGATGTAACTAAGTGTAATTAAGTGTAATTAACTTAAGGATCAAAGATAAGGTGCGTGCATACCCTGTTCAAGGGAAAGACCAGGGCTCAATGACTCAAACCAATGAAAGCTAACACTCCTGACTCATTCTTTTGAAAAAAAAGCCTGGTTCCAGTGTAAGGCCCAGTAATTACTGCTGGTTAACTGAACAATCTCTGACTTTGAGCCATTAGGGAAATGAATGTCTTTGTGAATGTAACTTTAGACTGAATTAGAAAATAAATATTCTGAATTGTTGTAACAATGAAGTGAAAGTGATCTGTCACTGTGAACACACTCAAGCACCACAGCAAAATGTGACCTCTGCCTTTAACCCATCACACGTGCACACATGGAGCAGCGGGCAGCTAACTTGCTCAAGGGTTCCTAATGTAGCATCTCCAGTTCACCCGATGTACATTTCTTTGGACTGTAGCTCCAAGAGGAAAGCCAAGCAGACATAGAGACAACATGCAAACTCCACAAAGGAAGGACCCTGGCTGCCCCAGCTGGGAACTGAACCCAGAACCATGTCACTGAGAGGTGACAGTGCTATCCATTGCACCTATATAATTACTGAATATGAGGAGGCAGGGTTTCCACATTTTATCTCCCTATTTTATACCACCAGACTGGTATAAAAGAGTGTGTGCAATATTAATCTCACAAACAGTTTCAGAAATAATCTGGATCATGTATCGTACTGTTCAGGCTTGTCCAGTAGCTTGACTTCATCCTCTTTTGACGACTCATAATGTTTCTTGATCTTCGCCAGTTCATCACTTTGAGCTCTCTGTAAGCAATTCCGAACAGTTACTGATAAAGCACAAGATGACAAACGCCAATCCTAAAGTCACAGAGAAACATGAGACATATACTAAAGTCTGCTATAGTCATCACAATTATATTAAAGACATGAGGACATTCATCTTGTCTTTACAAATTCATTTTACTCTGTATATATTGTTAATGGTGTGTATATACTGTTTATACTGTTAATTGTTAGGTTTATTGTTTAGTGTTACATTTCTTATTTAATATACTTCCTTTTTTACCTTAGCTAACTCATTTGTCATTTGTCATTTGTATATGGATGCATTTCATTACACGCTATACTAGTATAACTGTGTATGTGACAAACATCTTGAATTTTGAACCTTGAGGAACTGATCACTGACGAATGGGTGCCTGGCAAATTGTACTGTCTGTGATTTGGAATTACAGAATCATATAGTGTGAACAGGTGGACCTCATTGCAGAAGTGGAAGTACAGGGTAGGAGTGAATGGTGGTTGTATATAGACCAATAAAAAGTAGTGAAATCAAATACAAAATAAAGAAATTAAAATGTAACGTTAATTCATATTTTATCTGAGAAAATTATAGCAGATTTATCTTGGCAATGAGCATCGATTTGTTCACAAAAATACTGACACTGATATGGATGGTTTTGTTCTGTCAGCTGTAACATTATACATACACCAATCAGCCATAACATTAAAACCACCTGCCTAATACTGTGTAGGTGCCCCTCATGCCACCAGAAAAGCTCTGACTGTGGTGCACTGTGTGTTCTGACACTTCGTGCTTTCTATAGCTCTTCTGTGGGATCGGCCCAGACAGGCTAGTCTTAGCTCACATGAATCAAAGACCCTATGTGTGTGTATCTGATCCAGCTTACTAAAGAAAGAAAACAGTAGTCCTGTCTGAATTTTTGACAGCTATTCCATTACACAAACCTAAATTTACTCACATTTTCATATAAAGCCTCAATGGTCTCCAGATCCACCACAGAGTTGTCCACGGTAAGAACAGCTGCAACAGTAAATCAGTTTATTAGCAGCTTTGGTACACAGGCAAAATGAAAAGAAAAAAAAAACTCAGCAAACATGCTATACTCGTTAGCATTATCCCTTGTTTTGGAATGCGTGCACATTCTTGCCCTGAAAATTTCAATCATTTACATGCTGCACTGTTTCATGAGCCTGTTTATACCTAGGTTTATTGGATGGCAGTGCCTCTAATACTTAGACTTGGAAACACAACACCAATAACCTCAGGGAACTGCTGCCTTAAAAGGCTGATGTTCAGTACTCTGACAGACTGGATACAAATACAGAAATCACACACTCTGTATTCATGCTGTAGGTGAATATACAGTATCAGACTTTGAACATTTTCAGAAAAACATCATGACAAGAACATATTTAAAGATGTATGGGCACTGCTGATAACATAAGATGTTGGAGAAGAATGTATTACTGCATTAACAGAAAAGGTATTTCTCATCTTCCTGTCTCCCTGTTATACACACACACACACACAAACACAGGGTATTAAGCCTCTAAGCCATGGGTCACAGCCAAAAGCCTGTACTTGCTTAACCCCAGGACCCACACATACAGAAGTATCACAGCTGTATAAAAGTGAAGAGGAGAGAAGAGAGGAGAACAAAATAGAACAGAATAGAACAGCACAGAACAGAACAGGACATAAGAGAAAGGACCCTCTTGCCTGATTGCCTACATCCAGTATATCAAGTTTCCATAGCCTGTGGACAAAAAGGCCAAAAAGTTGTACTGTGATTTTACACAGAGACGTTTCAGCAGGCCGAAAGGGCTCTCTGGCTTCTCTCTGCATGCGCCAGAGTCTTCCAAATAAGACTTGGACTATCTGCTTTCCTCTGCTGACCTTCATTAGTTGCCAGCAGTCCCACTGACAGATTAGAGGAGCAGTTATGCTCTTTCCAAGTGGTGTTAGAACTCATTTTTGTATAGCACGCAGGGTGTCCGATCAATCATGAAAAGGTGAAGGCTAGGGGTGTGTGCCTGTGCATGTGTGTGTTCATGCGTGTGTGGCTTCAAAGGTGTGACGTGTTCTGGAAATTTCTACACACCCTCAGATCAAAGGCCACTAGCAACTGCCACCTTGCTTGGTTTCCCTCTATTAGCCCCTCACTGAGTTAAGGGCTAGAGTGTGTGTGTGTGTGTGTGGGGGGGGGGGGGGGGGCGAATCACAGTGGTCACTAAGGTTCTAGTGACATTCTGTCAATGCTTGCTAGCATGCAAACTTTTTCTGTCTCTCTCTCAGTTGTTTTTTTTTTTAAGGAAGAGTAGCCTGTTTAACTCATGTAGAGATAAAGTCAGAAAAGCATCAGATTCCAAAAAACTACTTCAGCAGCTTGATTTATATAAAAGTATGTTGATGTATTTGAGTATATTCAAAACTGTTTGAACATCATTGTTGTCATTTTACTAATTTTCTGTCACTAGGAAAATAGCCCTGTTGCCATTTGAAATTTGTTAGGCACTATATAGAAAAAGGTTTAAAAATTGAGAGGCATGAGCAACTTTGAAGTAATCCAGGAGCTTTTAACAACAGAAGAGAAAGACATTAAACACAAAAACTGTAAAAAAAAAATCATTTTGCAAAAAGAAAAAATATTTACACCATTTCCCACTTGCCAAGACATGTTTGGTGTCCAAATGTTGCTTTTTCAGTTTAGTGCTGACACTGACAGATTAACATTGTAAACACTAGAAGTTAGTAGTCTCCCTATTTGCAGTGTTTTGTTCAGTTGTATAGTAATTCATTCTTTGTCCTAAACCACACTGACGAGTCTGCTCCACCTTAATGAAGAACTATATTCAGTTTGAACAAGTTGAGAGTAGCTTTGGTGAAGTATTTACTGAAATGATTTGGGTAACTGTCAATTTCTAGTGTTTGTTAGCAACATTAGCCTCATAGCTCCAGTCAAAATTCACTATTGGGTGATATTGGCTTTTGGCTATGACAACATCTGGGGTAAGTGGAACATTGTGTTCATTTTCTGTAGACTATTCCTTTAAGTGCAAAGTAATACATATGTAAATAGTTAAATATGTTGCTTAAGTTCATGTTGTGAGTAAATGTATGTATTTGCTACCCACTATCTCTCCCCACACTTCCCTCTCTCTCTCCATCCCAGTCACCGTTCCCCAAGTGGCTGTAATTGCATTACATGTGCCATCACTTTTTAATTTGCCAACAAAGAAGTGAGCGGCTTTGAGAGCTGGCAGTCCCTCAGAAGTGCTTATTAAGAGTCTCTCCTCTCTTGTGACACTCAGAGACTCTGCACTTTTCCCAACCCTGCCATTAAGAAGTCCACACGTGTTAAGAGAGAGAGAGAGAGAGAGAGAGAGAGAGAGAGAGAGAGAGAGAAAGAGACAGAGAGAGAGAGAGAATACAGCAGCAACAGCGTGCATGAGCCATATGCCAGGCATGCGTGTAAGTGTGTATTCTGTGTTGGTGGATTTATACACACTTGGATCATTAGCAGATCGCTCCCATTAGGGATTTGGAGAGTGTCATTGGCTACAGTAAACAGATTAGAGCTAGCCATATTCACGGACAAGTAGCCACTGTTCCTGTCTTTGAACCGATGTAGACAACCTTTACCTGTTCTCACTTCATGTGTGTCTCTTTTCTGGTCTGCACCTTGTGTCCCAACCCTGAACCACCTACCAATTCTAGCCTTTTTCTCTTTCTTTGGTCAAATGGTAGAAATTTCCCCAACCCTGAACCACCTACCAATTCTAGCCTTTTCTCTTTCTTTGGTCAAATAGTAGAAATTTCCTGCCTCTTAAGACGAAAAGGAAAAGCATAAAGGGCAGAGTCTTTATCATCATTTCTAGGATGCATATTAGTTAATACACACACCCACACAGACACATTGTTTGTGCGCCTCAGTCAAACACCAGCATAGTTCACCACAGACATAGGAAATAAGTGAAAAAGGCCAACTGGAAGAAAATCAAGAGACGTCAGCGAAAGCGAAGGAAAATTACACTTTGCATTGCATTGCTCACATATTCTCCCACTAAAAATAACCGAGCCCATCTGTGAGTTATCAAGTGCACCACGAGTGATTTAAGTCTATCGGCGTGCAATTAAAGGAGGGAGGAGGGGGCCACTTAAGAAAGCCGGGAAACGGCTGAATGGGCCGAAGAGGGTGGGGCAAAAAGGCAACTGCTGTTCTCACCTTGCTGAATGTCTTTCATCTCTAGGTGAAGGCTGGAAATGAGGATTCCTACCGCCTGAGAACGCTTCCCATCCAGCAGCTTGATAATCTGCAAAGGAGTGCAGATAAATGCCCAACTTTTAGCAAGGTAGACACAGCACTCTTTCTCCTTAATCATAAACATAGACAGCACTTTGCATGTTTTCAGTTGCCTCCTACATCTTCACATCTGCAATTTTTTGTGTATTCTTTGCCTTCAGTAGAAGATTTTCCAATCTTGAGGGTAACTTAGTGAGAGAAATCCACTCTGTAAATGGCCACTTTATTAGAAGGTCTGTCTCCCTGTCGTCCTAATTCCTCTCGATGAACCCCACCTGGGAAGGGCGTGGCACCTAGAATTCTGGAGACACCGACCGTTTACGACCTCTAGGAGGAACCTCAGCTCCCCTTACATCATTACTGGTGGAACGAAGCTTAGTATCTCCATTTTTGCTGTTTTTTTATTTGTTTACATGGTTAAAAAATACTAGAAGCTGTTAATTAAAAAAAAATCACAAAAGAAGCAATAGAATTGTCAGAAATTACTTGAAATAAATACTTTGTTACATTAGCTAACATTGAATGTTAAGAGTGTTTTTTACAGACTACTGTTAAGTTACTTTTTTGGATTTCTGACAGTGACATTATACTGTAGCCTTGCTACGCCACTCATGGGAAGATACAATATTATCATTGTTACAACAAAATAAACTCCTTAATGAGTCATATGTGATACAGTCCCAACTGTGATGGAAATTAAAAAAAGAAAGAAAGAAAAGAAAAATTGAACCATAAAAGGACATCTTTCGGCCCTGGACGAGCAGGCTAAGAAATTTTATAACAAACTATAAATTCACAAGATTTTTATTTTCATGTACACATGGTCACAATTACATATGACTGAATATCCCCATAAAAGGCAAAACAGTTTTTGGCAAGTTAAAGCCCTGCTCTAAAAGTTAATGTCTCTGACTTCTTCATTAGGTTGCCACTGAGCGCCCTTACAGATTCTAAGCTACCAAGGTGTTCAGTGGGAACCGGTGTGAAGGCTCTTTAGAAGTGAGTATTGCGTTACAGTCGGCGAAGTGGGCATGCTGCTTCTGCATTCATTATTAATGTCGCTGGGGATCTCCCCTAGCCTCCACTCTCACAGACACTGAAAGAGAGGGAGAGCCTCTCTTAACACCTCTAATGAACTGCGGCATTAAAACTAACCAGCCTTAAAACTTCTGCAGCAAGCGCGGTGGCTGAGTGGGGCCACCAATTAGCACTGGTGCCTAAAGGAGCTAATGCATCAGTGGCAAACAGGGGACCATGGGGGACCTATTCTGTTGAATAGAAAGGACAGACAGATAGAAAGTGGATAGATAGAATAATATCTACTAGATAATGAGCTTTAATTGGAGCCATTAACAGAAATCTTTCATTGTATAATCAAATCTCTCACAGATTTCAAATTGCTATTTTTTCAGAATTTTTCTCACCATACTCTTAGTATACTCATTTAGCAATTCATTTTTTTACTTTTCATTTTTGCAAATGAGATGTGTGAGTGTAAAAAACCTTTTAAAAGGTTTAAAACCTCCATGTAATGAATATTCATGGAAGAATCTTTAAAATGGTGAAGAACCATTTATATTCTTTATACCTTTAAGTTTATTCACACTCTCACATTTCATTGACAAAAATGGTTCTTTAGTGAAACATTTTTTGTGCCTGTGTACCTGCTCATAAATAGTAAGAAGTGGTTTTGAAAGAATAATGTTCATGAGAGTGTGCCCTGTGGAGCTTATACACTGGCACATTGAAACAGTTCAGACAGCCACATATACAAAAGTACACTTTCACTGTTCTTGTGCTTATGGCTGGCACTGTGTAACAACTCAAGACTTCTGTGTGCCTTAATTATTAATACATTACATTTGTATCATATAGTTCTGACCTAGATTCCCTAGATACACACAGCATTTATGACGGAGAGCGACGTGACCCAGGTCTACCCAGGCTAACATATCCTGAACCCCACTCTAAGGCGTCAAATCCATCCTAAAATAGCTTCTTGGTAAACACAAGGTGCCGGGGCCTGTAAGTCATTCCAGAACTTCTGAGTCAGGACCAATTAAAATGTCAGTTTGTTTGAGCGGTATTACCACTGTACAAACTACGTATTAAATGTGATTCATCTGGCGACTAAAATCGCTGTGCAATGTTTATGCATTAGGCCACATATTACAGGCCTGAGATGGGGGAAAGACAAAGAGAGTGGGAGAGTGGGATGTATTTTTCTTTAATGTTGTGTAATGTATCTCATCATTTTTAACAATACTGAGACACTTGACTTAGGCCTTCTGCTCTCAACAGAGTGGAAGGATACTTACCAGCATTACTTACTTACTTAGCCTTAATGTGGGACTGAGAAACTGGCCCATACATCCAAAAGTTTGAAGACACTTGCTCATCCAACATTTCTTCTGAAATCAGGAACATTCAATGGGATGTTGCCCACCCCCCTACACTTTTGCTGCTCTAACTGCCTCCGCTCTTCTGGAAAGGCTTTACATTAGGTAGTAAATCATTGCTGTCAGAACGTGATTGCATTAAGCCATAAGAGCTTTTTATTGGCAGAGCTTTTCTACGGAGATGCAGAAATGTAGAAGCTGTTGTCTGCAATGAGTGCACCTCAAAGAAGCTGAATTGCAGAATTATATAATATAGAACTGTATTTAAAAGGTTATCTAAATTATTTTGTCCACATACTGAATCTATTCACAATTTCCCCTCACTAAATATTTTACATTTGGCATATTTCTCATCTCACATTTTCTCCTGACCCTTTTTCATATACTTGTACTTATTCTCAGACATTATTATAAAAGGGGCTAAAAATAAGCCAACGACAAAATAATACTAGCCAGAAGACAAAACATTACTTTAAACTGTATGTGAGCCAAATGCTGTAAGATAAATGCAGTAATTGGAAGCTCCCTTATGAAGCAGCCGCCAGAACTAACTACTAACTATGCAAATTTCCCACTTGTGGGACTAATAAAGGGTTATCTTATCTTAAGTCTATGAGTGTAGCCACACCATCGGATAAAGTAGATTTAGCTGCCCTAAACAAAGATAACTTAAGAAAACAATGAAAGTCTTCACAAACATCCCAAACGGTAGACAAATAAGCAACTGCCTTATTAGCATTATAGCACCAGCACTTTTCTTTCCAAGTTTTTTTTTTTTTTTCCCCAGACACAAGCGGAGCCACATGCCAGCAATTAGGTTTTGGTCCAGTGTCCTGATTGAGATGACAGAGGCTCCATTTGCTCCATGTCATCTCCTCTTCTTTCATATGATAATCAAGAGAGAGAACCAAGGCCCCAAGAACACGCATCGTGTGGATCAGGACACATGATACAAATTAGCCCCCCTTCACAACCACCTTATGTAATTGTGTACAGAGATGAGATGGCCATCTCCGTTGTGAGCACTCTGAAAGGTTCCATGAACTATGCTTATATTACATTGTTTATTTAACTGATTTTGTATTCAGTAACTACTATGAATTATTTAGTAACTACTATACAATTATGTGAAGAATTTGGTTGTAAAAATTGTTTTTAGAGTGAAGAAGGTAAGTCAGTTAATGGCCTTTTTAAAGGGTCAAACCTCTTGTGTGCACAAACATAGAACAGTGTATAAAATATAGATAAGAGACATAAATATGCATGCAATTGCACTTGTGGATGAACATTCAGCAACACACACAGAAACATCATCTCCATAATGCTAACACAGGTCAAAACACACACACAAACACACACACACACTTTCTCTTTGCCCAAATACCTCCGACCACTTCCTCACCTCTCCCAAAAGAGCCACATGCCCCAAGGCGACAGAGTTGGGCCCAATCTGGCAATGTTTTGAGAAAATGTGCACACAAGCACACCCACATACCGGCACTGTCATCACTCTCTACTATGCTGCTGATGCCTGGCTCTCATCGATCAGGTCCAGACTCACCTGACCACTATTGGAGGGTAGGGGGTGCAGCTATTGACTTGTTAATTCTTCCTATATTGCACTGTAGGGATGGGCCCATGCAGGAAAATTGACAATAGTCCACGTCTGGCTGCACTAGCTGGGCCTGTTACCCCTCCTCTTGAATTCCTCCACGCTTCTGCCCAAAATCCCTTCTTTCCTGGCCCCTGCTAGTGTGTGTGATTTCTCAGAAGGATGATTCAGGAAAAGTGTTCATACCTTGGAGTGTAAACAGGCACAGATAAAAGATGGAGATGTAAACACGTTACTTTTGTTTAGCTGACCTTGTGGAAATTGCACTGCTTTGCCAAGGTGCCCGTGCCAATAACCATCTATCTTCTCACTTTCACCGGACACAATGTTGAAACTTAATAATGGTGTCATCAAAATTTTCATGTCCCAAATCTATCTCTCGCTCTCTCCTTCTCTCTCTCTCTCTCTCTCTCTCTTTGTCACACACACACACATCACATTGATTGTTGCTTTACTTTTACACTACCTTACAGTCAAAGAGAGAAAATAATTGTAATATTTTCTGATGTCTGTCAAAAACAACATAAATCGTCTCAATATCTTAATCCAATTCTGTCAAATTTCAATAATAAACCCTCCCATACTAGTGTTTTAACCTAAGGTCACTGGCTCTTTTAAAAATGTCTTTCGTCCCTAGTGAAGCCTTTTTCTTTTCTTCTTTTTCAAGCTGGTGCAAGGATGTTCTAACCACTTGGGAAGAAAGGGGTTAAGCACCTTGAGCATCATTGAACTGAAGTGAGGGATTAATAAAAACATCTAAATTTGTTTGGTTCTACATGAATGCTCGCCGATGAAAGCCTTTTCTGTCAGCATGTCAGTGACAGAAGTTCATTGATTTTTCCCTTGGATTCATCTTGGCTTCTTACACTGGGCAGTAATTGTTCAACCAAATGATTTTAATCAGGCTATTGCTGCAATTTGTTCCAAACCACTTAAGAGACTGAGGCATTGGGTTAAATATGGTGATAAGCAGCATTAATGGAATGTCATAAAATATATGACCTACTCATGAGCTTATCATATTTTTATCACATTTTCTCCCCAGTTAGGCCATAGCCAATTCCATCTGCTATCTAGGTCTTCCCTCATCACAGGATACTAAGGTAGGAGACTGAAGCCTATCATATGCTTTCAAGTCAGTCATTGTATCTTTTCAAACTATAGCTAACTAAAGCTCACCATGCTTGGAGGAGAGTATTAACTGCCACTTATTTCAGCTAACAGATGCCTGCACTGGCTAGGTCTAAGTGATCATATCCACCCTCAGGCAGTGGTGGCCTAGTGGTTAGGACCATCCCCTTGTGAACTGAAGGTTGCAAGTTCAAGTCCTGGCCAGGGCACCACTGAGGTACCATTGAGCAAGTTGTTGTTAGCTGTTGATAGCTGCCCGCTGCTGCATGTGTAAACGGGTTAAATGCAGAGGTCACATTTCGTTGTGGTGGTTGAGTGTGTTCACAATGACAAATAGTCACTTTCACTTCACTTCACACCCAGAGAGATTCTCAGACACAGATGGTCATGGTTATCCAAATCTGACCTGCTCATGATAGGACCACTATTTGGTGCCATTATGGAGTACCATCCTAAATAAGTAGTGCACCATTCTGACTATAAAGGTATGGTATGGGTAAATTTTGTTTATCAAGGTATAAATAATTAAAATACCCTCAAATGCACAACAGTGGTCCTAAGGGTCTAACAAGTTGATGTTTCAAAATAGAACAAAAAAATAAAAAGCCAGGAGTCCAGACAAGGTGCATAGAGTCAGTGCAGCTTAAAAATACATCTGCAACAAAATCTGACATAATAATGTAGATTGACTAAAACTACTGAAGACACATCCTTCAGAGTGGTACCCCAGAAGCATGAGGGGATATCAGGCCTTTTTCCAGTTTAAAAGTTTGGTGCCTTTTTATAAGAATAAACAAACAAATTATTTATTCTGCCTTTAATCACTGGAGCTCCTGAATTAAGACATATGTCTGTCTGATCTAAAACATGACTTTCCTGAAGACTATGGGAAAAAGAGGCACGGATTCTGTACTTACAATTTGTAATACATTTGGAGTACTTTCATGAAACTTTTGTATTTATGAGCTGACACTGTACAGTGGTCCAATCAGAGAGCTGTGTAGTGCTGGACTTGCAATTTGTGGAGATTCAAGACAACAGACAGCTGGCAAAGTCCTTCTCTGTGGCCATTTGAAATCAGATCAAATGAGGCCAACTCTGAGGCCAGAGTGACCAGACATGCACACATTGGCGACTTCGTGCCCTCACTGATTGATCAAAGGGGGGACTGTTTATAGATTTGGAACAGGGCTAGACAGGGCCAGTTGAGCCATTGGCTGACTTTTGAACTGCTTGGACGCCAGACCAAAGTGCTGATTTGCAGAATAGACCCATTACTGGCAATGTTGTACCCCCACAGCTAGTAGCTAATGAAACATTGAACCTGGTAGGTAAATAAAGCTTATGATGTCACATAGGGCTGCCCCTGGAACAGTATCATGTAATGTTTATACGACTGACGAGCTGATTTGCAAACCATTATTTCATCTAATTCCACGTTTTTTTTGTTTTATTTTTTTTTAAGTAAGTTCAGCAAAGAGGCAAATTTTGTTACAGAAAAAGCATGCTTCTTATGTACAGCCAATAAAAACCAATCAGATTAAGGTTTAGTCCTCTTTTTCCCAATCAGTATCATGGGCCAGAGGTATTAAGATGTGCAAAAATGTCTTCAGACATCCAGTACTTTAGTAGGTCAGGCAGGCAAAATGCTCACATTTTAGAATCTTAAACATATAAAACCACTTTTATTATAGAAACATGTATAAAATTATACTCTTATGATTCTAACATTCTATAGGTTTTAAACAGTTCATAAAAAGCTGAAAAAGTAAGAGGTAATGAATGGAGCTGTAATAAGTAATAAAAATCATATATTAAAATAAAAAAACAATATTTAGTTTATTAATTATATTTAATTATTCTAGATACATAAGGTTTCTTATTTAATGACCTTTAAATCTAGTCCCCAAAATACTTGTAAATGTAAAAAAAAATTGTGAATCTGTTTACATATTGGTGTGTGGTTCATAACATTTTGATCTACACTGTATAATGTATAATTCATGATTATTACATATCTATCTTAGAAAGTTGCAATTATTATAATGAATACTGCCCTAATCTAAGATCATAGAGGATATTGTAAGCAGAACACATATTAAAAAAATAAATAAATAAAACTGATTATATTAAATAATACATAATAATACATAAACAAGTCAGTAATAAGCAATAGTCATTTAGTCTCCTGCTAAAACCCATGTCTACAACAAACATCCATAGAGAATAGTGAAGTCAATTTTTTCCACTTGTACTAAAATTTAAAATGGCATGTTATTGCATAATGAACATGAAAGACAGGTGAGGTTGCAGAAGCATGACCTGTAGTGTGCCTCAAACGTCCTCTAGTGGTAGCAATGAACCACTCTCCCTTCAACAGCAAGGCAATTCCATAGAAGAGATGGATATATTTTAATGTTTGAAAACCACACAATGCTCACAAGCATGCCTGCACTATGGGCTATGTAATATGGTCAGGAAAATAAAGTAAAATATACTGTGCTCAGACCAATATGGATACTTTCTGGTTTGGTGCAGTTGCATTGCAGTGGGAAAACGGCCTAACTGATGGAGACATACCTTCTTAGCTTTGGCCTTCTTCTCATAGGTGTCTGAGAGAGGCTTCTTCTTTGGCTGCAGTGTTGCTTTGGAGAAAAGCTCTTCAAACTCCTTGGTGTTAATGATGCCTGGCTCTTCCAAAGAACCCCACAGTGTGTTATTACTGGAAAAGAGACACACAATTAAGGTGCATGCAGTATTTCAGATGCCATTAGAGCAACAGTGAATGAACTAAAGGCACACTTTTCTCTCTCAGCTGTAAACACTGCTTTTATTACGCTTAGTTTTTTATAACATGGTTGGATCAAAAGGTTCATATGCACTTTTCTTTTCTACAGAGACAAAGTTCCACAGAAAGCAGAATTTGTCCCAGGTGCTTCAAAGAAACAAAGAAAACCGAAAAAAACAACAACAACAAAAAAAAACCTGTGCGTTCTTCCAGAAGCTCTGCTTTTTCTGGGGCAAACGACTGTCTCCTGCAAAACTACTGCGTCATTAAGGATGGGAGGTATTTGATTTCGCCTGTTGCTGAGAAACATGGGCAATACAAACAGGCTGTCTGGTCGTGAGCAAGGGAAACTAAGAGTGTCTTGTGACTGCCTCTGCTACCATGCTTTTCCAGTCCTTCTTCCTAAAACTGGAAAATAATCACAGATGATGTGGTAGTTCTTCTCCGAATGCACGCACACATTGGCTATGGCACATGAAAAAGTGGTGATTTTCATAAATCTATCTAATAATCTATCTTTATATATAGAAATCACAGTTAGAAAGAGAACAGTTTTCAAATTATAAGCATCACAAATTAAATTGTATAGAGCAAGTATTAAGTTAAAAAATTTGACCTATTAACACAGAATTTGTGAATTGCTTATATTGCTATAGTTAGATTCCTGAGAACCAACCAAATACCCATACAATGTGTACCTGGCAAGAGAACAAGTAACTGAGTGTCTGGTTCAATTTCAACCAATCAAGCCTCAAGCCGAAAAATGTATCATTCTGTAATGAGTGACTGTCAAGATGCCTGGATACTCACCAATAAAAAATGGGCCTGCATTCACGTAACATTTAAAGTATAAATTCTAAACCTAATGCTTAAAGGACATGTTATAACTGTACATTTGAAGTTTGACACTGTCATAGAGTACTGTACAGTTTTTGTTCAAAGTTTTAAACAATGCGAATGTAGCTTTAAAATAAAACATGGGCCTTAAGGTTTAGCAGTCTACCTTAAAAAAATTTTTACCATTGGAAAGGGACAATGTGGTTTTTCCTTTTCATCCATTCATTTTCTAAACCGCTTCTTCTGTTTCTGGGTCGCGGGAAAGCTGGAGCCAATCCCAGCTGACTGCGGGCCTAAGGCGGGGTACACCCAGGAGAGGAGGCCAACCCAGCGCAGGGCAACACACAGACAGACAACCATTCATACACACATTCCCACCTATGGGCAATTTAGAGTATCCAATCAACCTACTGCAAGCCTTTGGACTGTGGGAGGAAACCGGAGCGTCCGGAGGAAATCCATGTGAACATGGGGAGAGCTTGCAAACTCCGCACAGAATGGACCCGTGGCCGACCCGGGGTCGGAACCCAGGACCTTCTCGCTGTGAGGCAACATCGCTAACCACTGCACCACTGTGCCACCCTTTTCCTTTTCATAACAAACTAATTTTAAATAGAAAGTCAAGGTAGTGTATAAAATCACGTATAAAATCACAACTGACCGCAGTGATACAAGACATATTACCCCATGATGGTTTAGTGCCTTTTGTGCCACAACTTCAGCATTTTTTCCACTAACACTTTCAACTCAATTAAGGTAAAGAGGAAAATGTAAGACCATGATTCACTGGAGATTTTTATTCACGTGACCACTGAGCCTAAAAAAGAAATAAATTACAGTTACAAATATTGGCCAGAAAAATAGATCTAAGATAATTTCCACAATAGTAATAATAGTAATAGAACAATACTTAATAGTAAAGCCCTAAATCTATCTTTGACTTCAGTGCAGCAGCATTTTGGTGATTTGATAAGACATACAATGCTTGGAAACATTCTTCTGCAGTCATTGCACCCAGCTCATGCTTTGAAGATGTTTGGTTATATGTATGAGAGTAAGGCCACATCTAATTCTAAGTGTGGTCGCTTTGTCAGTGCAGTATGCTAAGCATAATTCACCAAATACAATGAGCAGTCTAGACATTAACCAGAACTTTGGCAGGATGTGTTGATTTCAGTGAAGGATTTTACAAGCAAGAAATGAGGATTTCCAGAAAAAGGGTCAAGCAGTTGGTTGTGGATACAGTTCTGCAGTCTAATCTGAAGCATTTGGGAACTTTATACTGCAACAGGGTTTCCCTGCAACATCCCAAATGGATGTACTGGGCACTGACTTGCCTAACTGATAGACCTGTGGTTTAAATAACTCTACTGGAGCTTTTTGTCCTTTACACAAATAGCAGTAAAATGGTGTTGGTGGAGACCAGCCAATGTTCACACAACTGTTTAGCATTTTCCCTTTTTAGGCTACTTCCTGAAGGGCCAATGTTAAGACTTTATATCATATAATTCTACTACCACAGAAGGCTGGATACTGCAAGTCCAACTCTGGTAATCCGTGTAAAAGAAAACGTAGTTAAACTGAAATTGATGAGCCTAATGATCTTAAATGCATGGGGTGTCACAAATGTGCAGCACGAATACACAGCCTTGGGGCTTTAGTTTGGGTTAACACTTAGCCTAACAAGAAAAGCCTTCTTTACCCCCAGGGCTCCTAGAGTGAGTGAGCGAGGAATATGAAGCACCACTGTACATCCTTTTCTAATCCCCCTTACAGTAATACAAGGCCATAAAGCTCCTGGGCTGGCACTCCAAGCTCTCCAGCTGTATAAACCACAGGCACTTTAAAACAAGCAGCTCACACTCTATTTCCCTCATAACCACTAGCGCTAGGTGTGGAGAGCTGCATTCACACTGTGCTGTGAGTGTGCATGGGGGTTTTCATGCCTGCCATGCCTTGCCAGTCACTATAAGTGGCACAAATCAGATTTGTTTTGCCTAAATGTGGCACAGATCTGTTCTGTCTAAACTAAAAACTCTGATCTGAATCACTGCTATATGTGGTCCTACATCAGATACATATATATAGACATGTGGCCATAATAAGATTAGATAGTAAAAGAAGATATTGTCATCATGCAATGTTGGCTAGAAGTCAGCAAAAGCATTTACCAATAACACAGACACAGTTGTACGATGAACAATGAGAATAAGAAACAGAAGACTGTTCTGAGCAAAAAAAACATAAGTGAGAAATAAGGGAAAGTACAATTTGTAGATACTTCGGGCTACTTACTTGTTATCTTGAATCTGAATCCTCGTCCAGTAGAGGGGCTTCATGGGACAGGTGGGCTCTACCGTTGCCTTTCTGGGGGGTTTATTGGAGGCCTGGCCAAAGCCAAAGCCACCAAAGGCAGGTGGAGGAGGTGGGGGCCCACATCCGGGCATGGGAGGGGGTGGAGGAGGGGCCCCGGGCATGCCAGGTGGAGGAGGTGGGGGAGGAGGAGGAGCTCCAGGAAGAGGTGGGGGTGGAGGTGGTACAGGTGCAACTCCTGGCAAAGGGGGTGGAGGTGGAGGTGCCATGGATCCAGGAAGTGGCGGAGGTGGTGGAGGCAGGGCTGCTGAGCCACGTGACTGGCCTGGCAGAGGAGGGGGTGGAGGAGGTGGAGCTCCTGGGTTCACACCCAAGGTCATGGTGATAGAGTCCAGGTCGAGTTTCTTGGGCAGGCTGAGACTAGGGCTAAGCCTGGGGCTCTCCCCGTCTGGTGGTGTTTTGATGAAAGTGTCACGATCGGTCTGAATGCACACGGTCCGGTAGGTTTTGGGGGGTATGTCATCTTCGGTGGAGACACAGGCATCCTGCAGGCCCCCTGGCTCCCCCACCAAGCCACATGCCTGTTTCCGCTGCATTTCGGCAATGGTTCCCTCCAGCCGGGACACAACCACAGCATGCTCTCCCCGCAACTGAAACACCTTGAGCTCGAAGTCGGCCTAAATGACATATATTTCTCTTAGTATGGAGTAGGTTTGAGCTGTATCAGTATATAAGTAGGGAGATTTTGTGTTTGAAAAAGAAATGTAGTTACATGGGCAGAATTAAGAATAGAGTTACTTTTAAAATATGTAGGAGGACACTTAAGAGCACTTCTAGGATTCTAAAGTGGGACTGTCAAGTGGGGCAGTTCATAAGCTATTGTGGTTTATTATGATTTATAATTTAGTAAATGTACAATTATAAAATATGAAGTCTGTTCAATTCACAATGTTTTTAATTTAGTCCCTCAGTCATATCTAATTAAATGCTTTGAAGCTCTAACTGATTTTCCTACACTACTGGTAGACTTTTTGTTTTCTATATGTTTAAAGCACTATTCCAGGATACTGAAATAACAGTTAAAGTGATACTTTTTCTAGTTGTTCTAGGGTCTACAATATTCAAATAAAAATTTAATTCAGTACGATTTCTAGCACATGTACATTTATAAAGCTTGTGACAAAATTCAGGATCCCCAATTGTGCCATTTAGTTCATGATGATTTTGATCAAACAAAATCAAACAAAAAGGGACATTTTTATGAAACATTTTAACAGAACTATTCTGTCAAGCTCATGTCATTCATGAAACCAGCTAGTAGTGGCATGATGATCAAGGCAGAAAAGGCAACAGCTGGCCACATGAACAAAAACTAAAAACTGAGCATTTCAGGCCTAAAAGTCGAATTCATGATATTTTTGGTTTGGCCAAAGTGCAAAGAAAACCATCTTGACAAATTTTGTATTATGTAATTTGGAGATGTGCTTACAAACACACTCCAAAGTGAGGCTGAATAAAAGTGCATTGCACTGCAACCTCCATATGTTTCTTGTTACAATGTGGTCTGCAGAGAACTGAGCTAGGCACACTGTCTACTCCTATACTCTGCCTCTCCTTGTCAACACTAAATATTCATTGTTCATTTGGCATGTGCATATAACAAGGCACTAAGACACAGTCAATTAACAACACATTGCGTTACGTTACATTGCTGTATAGCAAAACATTAATCATTGCCCCAAACACAACTCTTTTTAGAAATGAAATAAATTATGCAATATAAATGACGTATTCCACATTAACTTTGGTCTCTGTAATAGTTCATGACCAACACATTTTAAATCATGTCTTGAAGAGATTCATTACATAGTTAACAACTTGTTTGTTTTTTAACAGTGCATGCAAGAGAACAATGAAGGCTAATTTTATGGACACAAATTATACTCACTAAGTCTGGCCTGAATAGCATTTTACAGGCTTTGAATATATGTTGATATTTCTGATTGAGTCAGCTTTTATTTTACCTTATGTTTTAACCATGTGGAGCTGAAGCCCTGCTGCATGTCGCTACAGAAGTCCAGAAGTACAGTCCATTGTTCAAACAACATTTTATTTTAGAGCTCTGGAGACAGTTGAGTGTAACAAATTAGATTAAGTCTCTTATCACCACCAGTTTAGTTTTAGTTCATTGTAGTTCATCAAGTCAAGTTTATATCTAAAGTGCCAAAAATAGGGTATCAGTATGGGTCAAGCTGGTCCAGACAGCAGAATGGGACAGGATCACTGGTATCTCAGCAAACTAGCTCTAGTTAGTTTCTTTTTTCTCATTCATTGGCAGAAATCAACTACATAACAAGTCTGGGGTGCCGAGCTTCCCAGTTTTAGTGTGGTCCTCGCCAACATATAATTAGTATGATTAGTATATAATGTGAGCTACTGTGAGATCATCATGCCATCAAACCAACCCCTTATCATAAATTTTGCACCAAAAACGTTTCTTGTCATCTGATTGTTTAAAAGCGCTCCCACACATTTGATTCTTCAGGCATTTGCTCCTTAAGTTTTTAATGGCTGCATAAA
The DNA here is from genome assembly GCA_037974385.1 of Arnoldichthys spilopterus. Lineage (NCBI taxonomy): Eukaryota > Metazoa > Chordata > Actinopteri > Characiformes > Lepidarchidae > Arnoldichthys > Arnoldichthys spilopterus. Next base: position 43,997,553 of record JBBPDA010000001.1, read on the forward strand.
GGACAGTGCAGTTTTTCAGCTCTGAAGCAAGGTGATCTGGGTGGATAACTAAATCATCAGTAATTTATTTATTTTTTTAGCCTCTATAGTAACAATCACTGTCCTTATTAATAAAGTTTTCAAATATTAAATCTAGACTCAATACCAATGTAAGGAACATCACTTGAGTATTTTATATATTCTGGCCTGCCTTAGCAGTAACATCAACAATGTAAATTTAGTTTGATCAAACTGAGGCCTGAAATTTGTTTACCATTCTCTTGAATTAACCTGCTTGGAAGAAAATGGGAAGAAAAAGTCTATGGTTGTTGTAATCCAACACCAATGCAGATTTTAAAGGATTTTCAATGAAGAATACTCATTGACAGTGTAATTAAGTTCATGAGTAGCCTAATCTGGCCTAATCCAGGCTTAAGCTGTGCCTGGAAAAAACACTCTGAAATAAAAGCCCTGTTTTATCTTTGACTGCCATTACATCAGTGAATCGCTTGCAGATCAGAGAGAGACAGAAAAAGAAGAACTGTATCATGTGTGTCCCCTCCCTTGAAAAGTGTGTGAAACTGCATTCGAGGAGCCTCTTTAGATGCCACAGTCTTGCCAGTCTCAGCTCTGCTGCAGAAACATTAGGGCCGATTTATTTACCAGAATGGAACAAGTGGACTGTGAGAACCACTGCTTTAGCAAAGTCAAATAAAAAATACAAGGCATATACGAAGAAGAGTTTTCTGAAGAACAGGGACAGGTTTGACTGCACGTTTGTAATGGATCAGATGCCGGGACTTGTCCAGCTTGTGGACCATGATCTTGTTTCATAGAAGGAGTTGGCAGGAGGCAGGCCCCCATCTGGAAACCATCACCCCATTATGGCTTCTTCACTCACTTCTGCCCTCATATCCAACTATGCTGTTTACAGTCAGCGGTACCGTGTTCAGCCTGTGGCAATGTGTTAGCATCTGCCACCTCACAGAGTTATCAAACATGTTTTGTCTGCTTGTCTTTTGTCTCCTGTATCCATGAATGTTTAAAACAAATAAAATATTTTAAAGTGAAGCTTTAACTCCTGAAACTACAGGCTTATTATTCAGTCATTATAAGTAATAGTTTAAATTGTACAATAAGATAAAGTTCTAAATGGTTTATGAAGGGTTTACAATTAGTCTTTAATTAGGTCACAAACACCTTGATTTAATTAGTGGTTATAAAAATAATATTATAATAAGTGGTTATAAAGTAAACATGTAAGAAGTGGTCTGTTGCTTGTCAAATAGGGAGTCTACACTTAAATTCACCATTAAAACTAAGGTCTTGGTGGTTACTGATCTTACTGGGCAGCATTATACCTGTCAGCTGAGTCACAGATTTATATTCCTGTATATCACATATAGCAGGTCACTGGTGCCCTTTTGTTTATTTATTTATTTATTTATTTATTTCAATGTGACCTAAATATTGACCAATAATAATACATTAATAATCATTAACAAAGCTAAACATGGACGGAACCATTAACTATTTCAACCCATCCATAAAAACCTTCATAAAGGTTAATTATTATTATTAGTTTATTATTATTTTATTGGTACTAATCATTTGTCAGAATCTCTTAACTGCTATGAAACTAATATGCAAGGTACGAGCTATGAGAGTGAGATACTGTGGAGGAAAGGTAAACCTACATATGAACCCCTGCAGTTTAAGAGGTTAATTTTGTTGACTTCATAAATGTACCATGTAATATGTGTTTCATTCCTAAAAAAGGTTGTCAAAAATCTCTTTTTCTAGTTTCACATATTTTCCACCACATAACATAATACATTACAAGGCCCTGGAATCTGAGAATGGTAATCTGGACATATCCCTGATAGCCCAATTCTTGGAGGAATAGGTCTACTACATCAGGCTTGGCTCTCACTGCAAGCCCATAAGCCCCATATGATATTTAGACTGAGTTGCCTTGCCTCCTGTCTTCTGGGATTAGTAAATTATGTTATAGGTAGTGCTCACATGGTAGAATTTAAAGCCTGGCACATTTGAATACTTGAATGTTCATTTATTGGTATGTGTTTCTCTGTTTAGTATTAATTGTCTTATAAGCCACAAAAAGTTTAGCGTACAATATATTTCACCCGCAAAGACCTTTAAACAGTTATTGTAATACATGGAAAATGCTAAATACATCATTTTTAGCTGTTTCAGAATGCAACCAAATTCATGCCAGTCATCCTCATCTCGTAGCATAAAAACAGGCGCTGCTTTCCACTGCTATTAAAGTTAAAAGAACATAGATGCCTAAAAATAAATTTGCATTGGAGCACTGGACATCAGCAGCTTTCAAACCTTTTTCTAAGGTCCACATTGTGAATAGTGCCCAAGCAATTTTTCTTAACCCCCAGTCACCATCCTACTTAACCAAATCTTGGCCATTTTGCTAGCTTTCTACAGTGATCAAAGTGCATTTAATAAACTATAACAAAATTAAAAGTGATGAAGTAGGGATACCAGTTAACTGCAGTTTGTGAACCACTGATTTATTTTATCTGGCCATGATATGAATACTTTATAAGAGCAATTAGAGGTTGGCTTCCTATGATGGCAGTTCTCAAACATGTAAGAATAATGAAACTTATCTGATTACTGTGCCTATAATACTATTTATATATACACTATAAATACATCAGTGCCACCTGCTGGACATATTGTGAACTGCAGTAATAAACATTATATACAGTTAATTACACCAAAGAACTATTAAGGTTTAAGGTGTGATTTAAATTAGGAAGTCTGGTATGCCAAAGCGCTGTTCGGGCTAACCATATTAAACATTATATATACAGTGGGCCAACTGTACTTGAATAAGTTAATTTAAATCTGCATACAAGTGGAAAAAGGGGAGCTGCTACAAATGTTGGGCCCCATGAAAGAATATAATATTGGGCCCACAAATCAATTTTTTTTATAGATAGTGTTCTCTGAGGGGCCACTGTCAATTCTGGGTCCTTCCAATTGTCCTATGTACCTCCACCTTACAATGGCCATGAAATTGACAAACTAGTCCCAAAGTGTGATTAAGAAAATTAATGAACAGGACCTAATCAAGGAAATTTATACAAAACATTATTATTATTATTATTATTATTATTATTATTATTATTATTATTATTATTATTGTTGTTGTTGTTGCTTGTCTCTTCTGATGTGCCCTGACGTTTCATTTAATTTACACTTTTATACTTTTGGAGCATTTAGCACTTAGCATTTTCCTTATAACATATAACATGTAGTCTAGTGAGTTGTTATTTTCACCTGTAGGCACCAGTACACTTCAAATATGTACATAGTATGTTCTAGCACATTTGATGTACCTCAAGCATTTGATGATGTTATTTTGCAGTAATCTCTGCTGTTGCCAGCAATGCTGACTTCACTGTGTATGCTGACATCTAGTGCATCCTGAGGGAACTACAATATGTGAAATCTGGGTGCAGATCACACTGACTTACATGCAGCTTTTCCACCTCCTCTTTGCATTCTCTCTTCAGCTGAAGCAGGGCAGCCTGGTGCTCTAGAAAGACGCACAAACATGGTCAGTGCACATGCTCCATGCCCTGCACAAATTCTAAGCAAAAACCCTCGCTTTACAGGCCTTAAGACATATGGTCTGCAGTCACACTGCATATTCTTATTCTGGCTAAATTCTTATTTTTTTTTCAGTGAGGTCCACTTATAAAGTTATAATATAGTTTTGTGTTCCAAAATGTAATACACTTCTATAGGACAATTTTCCAGCCTCTATTCATCTCTTAGAATTAAACAGGTTGTTTTTGTTACTATGCCTTTAATATATTTACAATTCAGTGTTTCTATTCTGTACTGCCCTGTATTATGCCTCAATCAGAAAACAGTCTATGCTGAAACTCCTCATGACAGCAGTAATGGGTGGAACTAAACTGCCATAGGCTATGTAGGGAAAAATACTGTATATAGACTGGGGAGTGAACAGTACATTTAGAAATTTTAGCAGTGTTTATGTACTACATTAATTTCTTTTCACCCCAAAAACTTCCCAGAAAATCTGCTTTTCAATGATGTGAGCCCTTTAAACTGTAAAGATGGCACTGTTCTGTTTAATGATGACAATGAAGGCACGTCCTATTCTTCAGGATCTTCTTCTGAAACTCAAACTAACCCCACCTTTTTGTTAAACATCAAACATAATACAGCTTGCATGTTAATTTTTTCTTACCCATTATGTCTTTATACTGTGTATTTCTATAGAAGCATGATGTTATTACGGGCCAGTCTAGCACCTGATTTTTATACTTGTGTCTGGAATTTTAATAATCCAGAGACCATAGGAAAGGCTCAACAACAGTAGTTCCCAATCCTTGTCCTGGCATAGCTCTGAAATACGTTTCAGTGTTTTCTCTGTTCACAACACACCCACCTCAATCTGAGAGCAAAACTATAAGCCTATGGTGAATTTAAAATGAGTGTATCAGTTTTAAAACAAACTGATTGGGTACTCCCAAACCATAAGTTTGAAACATCTATACAATAAACCAGGGATTCCCAGCTCTGCCCAGGTAAACCTATCCCTGCCTATTGTAGTTTTTTTGGGTTTACCCAACTTCTGTGACTCAGGAAAGGCTTGTTCAGATGCTGATTAGATAAATATGTGTGTTGAGACACTAAATATCAATGACAGAGTACTTCAGTACCAAGGTTGAGAAAAGCTGCACAAAATAACCAATGCAATAATCCCATTTGACCAACTTTTTACAAAAGCCAATGTCTCTGAGGAAATGTAGATAAACTATTAGAGACCAAATTGGTGGCCTTCTGGAATTCACAGATATTTAAAGAGTGAGTCCACAGACAACAAAATTTGGAAAATTATGAGCACAGATATTTCAATTGTGAGGAGCATTTAAACCTCAAACATACTCACAGTCAAAAAAAAAAAAAATATATATATATATATAAAGGAAATTATAACTTCACTGTAATTACTATATATAATAGATATAGTAAACATATTATGATAATGTCTGTTTAAACAAATTTCCTTTCTACAGAAATCTCACCCACAAGAATTAAGTAGTCACACACTTTTAGAAAGCAGTCAGGTATAAAACAAAAGCTCTATGATCTAAATCCAGGCTCTTACTTATAAGCCCTGAAGGTATTTTGAAGTGCTGGCAATGAATAATGAGGTAGAATGCTTCTATTCCGAAATACAACAGAGTGCTTTACTTCTCTCAGGTCAGACATGTACCTCTGACAGCATGAGAAACAAACAGGGATATCTTGGTCAGGGACAGCTTAACATGCATTCCTCTTTTAAATGGATTTTAAGGACAGAACACCCGTGGCTCTAATGACCACCTCGAAGCCAGAGTAGCTTCTTTTGTTTGTAGCACCTTACAATTAGATTACATTGTGACGTGTTTTGAGGCACTGAGGCTTGCTGCGAGAAGGGAGTGAGTGAGGATAAGATTAGATTTCTGTACTGGGACTTATGCTTGTGTTAAACTTGCCTGCTTCAGTGTATCTAAGTCCTACTTTCTCCTCCTCATCCTTAGGCTTGGGAGGGGGCCAAATTGCCTGAAGTCGGCCAGGTGTTCTGTCCTCGCTGTCAGTTGGGGAGCAGACCTCAGACTGAAAAAGGAGAAAAGAAAAAGATGTCTCAAAAATAAAACGTAAAGGTCGGTTTGTTAAGAAAGCAGATTGTTGTAGTATGGATGAATAAGGCTTGAACAAACACATTGTACTCATGAAACATTTACTCATTACTCAATTCCATATGCTGATGATTTACTTTACTGTTAATCTCCGCAGCCCTAAATCAAAACCAGTTACAATCAGATATGGAATTTACAAAGACTGAAAAAGAGCACCTTGCCTGATTTGCACCTTGGAAAGAAGACCTAGTCAAATTTTAAGAGTCATTCTTATAAGATATAAAACTACTGTTTTAGAAATACATACTTTGACCTCTGGTGTACTCCTGTCACTACTGGGTGATTTGCTTGAAGACTTCTCAAAGATGGCCTTAAGCAACTCTTTTTCGTTCTTTCGTTTCCTCTTGACAGCCTCTAGGTCCACTGATGCATCTGTAGGATCCTTCTTAAGGGGCTTGGGACTGAAGAAAAGCTTGAAGGCATCAAACGCGGTATCCGTGCCTTTGCTGCTGTCACTTATAGGAGTGTCAGCCTCTGTATAATTCCCTGCTAATTCCTCCTTCCCGGTGTTGAGGTCTCCAATGTCCTTGGACTCATCTTGGCCATCCTCATTATGGGCATCATCAAAATTAAGGAGTCGCCACAACCGACTCTTTGGCTCAGACACATCTTTGGGTTCAGCTCTCTTTTTGGGGGAAGAGGTGCTTGCTGGTTGCTGTTCAGACTTGGCTTTGTTTACGTGCTGTTTCAGGCTCAGCAATGCCCGGTCAGTATCCCTTTGCTTGATCTCAGAGACTGCCTCTCTCTCCTCACCCACAGCACCCTTCTTCAGCACTCGTAGTCCACTGAACAGAGCTGGCAGTTGGAAGGGCTCCCTGTGCATGGACACAGCAAGTGGTCTGGAGGAAGGAGTGGAAGAAGGGTCTGTTGTGGTCCTCTTGGCTACAGGCGTATCCTGACCGCAGCCTTGAGAAGGAGGAGGGATGGCACTTGGCCCAGAGTCAACTGGGGACACTTCCTGGTCCGTACATGAATATTCCTCTGTTATGCAGTTTCTTGGGTGAGATGTTGAGTCTGGAGAGCTGGGAGTTGTGGAGTCGAAAGTCTCTGAATGGGTACAACTGGTTTCTATAACTGAATAAGATGCAGGTGATCGAGCTGTTCTCCAATTATGTCGTTGCTGGCTTGTTAGATCCTCTGAGAGCAATAATGCATCTAAGTTTCCAGTTGTAGAGGGCATAAGAGGAGGACCCTCATTCACAAATGATAAAGAAACCATTGCTGTTGGACCATGGGCAGCTGACACATCTAAGTCCATATCTCTAACACTAAGATCTGCACACTCTCGAGGGCTCTCATTTGAAACGCTCTGCATTAAATTGCCCAATAGGTGAAAAGAGGAGTCCAGCTGCCTGTCATGCCTCCTGTTATAACTTGACCTATTCAGAACAGAGATGTCTTTGAGAGATCGCTCCAAAATACCCCTAGCAGTGAGGACAGGCACTTTTAAGTCTGCCTGAGACACATCAACCTCCCTATCAAGACAGAAAACCTGGGTTGAGTTATCATCAGTCTCTTTTTCTTTATGAAGAGATAAGGGTGTTTCAGTGAGCTCCTGTTGACCAGTTTGGGCAAGGTTGCTCTCACTATCGTCCTCATTTTCTGTGTCACTGTAGGTCTCCACTCTGGTTACCTGCACCAGATCTGGATCTGCCACAACAGGAGAGGATGTGAAAAAAGGCCTTCTTCCAGATGGAAAAGGGGAGAATGGTGTATCATTTTCCTTGCAAGACTCAATCTCCCATGATTCAACCGTTCCCTCGGAAGTATAGCTGTTATCATTTTTAGGTTCTACACCTGGAGGATCTACGTCAACAACACTATTAGCACTAAGATTTCCATTATTTACAGGGTATAGACATGGCTCTTCATCAGGCAGTGTTCGGAACGACTTAAGCACTGCACTCTCCTCTGCTTTTTGAGAATCTGCCCTTGAAAACATAGCAGATGATAGAAGAAAGAGCCTGGTAGATTCCTCCACTCAGTGTCAGGATCAGCATGAACCCTTTTTGCGTTCAGAAATCATTTAACAGATTTCCCCAAAACACCTAAGGCACAACTGGTCAGGTAAACCCAGCAAATCACCTGTGTGTATCCAGTCAGTGTCACAAAAATACCCCTTGTCCCACCTGTATGTACTACAGTTCCAGTTGGTTGAGGAAACAATAGCCTTTTGTGAGGGAAAAGCCCTTGGTTCTTCTTACCCACACCAGGAGAGCTTCAATTACAGCCCCATAAAAGACCCTCTTATCTTAAATCTTTTTTGGTAAAAAAAAAAGCTGCATTCAAGCTGTACTCTTCTCAGAGCAACAACTTTATACTTTTCCACAACATAGTTTAGACTCCTCCAGCAAAAAAGTTATTAACCTGAGAAACATGGCTCTGACAAGTGTTGGTGACTAAAAAAACATTCTTCGTTTGAAACACCTCTCTGGAAAGCTCCTTGCTCAATGCAAACACTGTGTGAGGAAAAAAAGTTATACTTTACTCCAGCTGGTAAAAAAACAAGCAGGGTAGTCGCAAAATGTCCTTGGTGTGGTCTTTCAGCTTGCAGTGCAAAGATAGTCTCCCATAGCCTTGCCTCCTTCTCCTTGGGAAAGTGTGAGGGTTTGTGTGTCTACCAGAGGAAGTTCCGTGCTGATTTTGAGAGAGTCACCCAGGCTTGGTGTATAGTTGTGATACACTAGTTTACCTATGCTCCTGTTCCTCCTTCTCATGCTTTCTTGTGCCGACTTCCTGGGAAAGTACTTTGCGGTGTCGTATTACTTAAACTTACTTCCTTTTAATGGCGTAGGGAACAGCCTCTTTCTCTCTTTCAGTCTCTTTGAGTTGCTAATCTCCTTGAGAGTCAGGTGAAGTAGGCGGTACTGCGCACAGTATTACACCACCAGCTATAAGCTGCTCTGGTTAAGTCACTGAGACCACGCCTCTGCTTTTCCAGACTGCCACAGCAATACACAGCCTACCCTTTTAGCCCTGCTTGAGCTTTTTAGCTTCAGTTTCTGAATTCTTTTATAACGTTTAATTTTTAGAAAAAATGATACCAGAGCTTTCATCTGAAGTGTTGATTTTAAGAATGTAATGCAGAAGATAGCAACATATTTTATTGCTGATTCAATGCTGCAGATCCTGTCGTACTGCACCTAGAATGACTTTATACTCTTGTGGTGTACATACTATATTTTATTGGGCTCCTCATATAGATACACACATAGGCACATTTTTTAAAGATTCCACTTCTAAACAACACATTTAACCAGATAGCTTCCCTTAACACTGCTCACACAGCCTAGTCATCTCTTTAGCCATAAAACTCCTCACCCATTTTAACCATAATCAAAAGGGTTCTTTATGACCTGAAGCATGATATATTCTTTTTTATTTTAATCTTTAAAAAAAACATAGTCTAACATAAACATTTAGGCTAATGTTAAAGTGGCATGCCTTGAGAACATACCACTGCCATGTTACAGATTACAGATATTCTTCTATAATGGCTCATCATTTTTGTTTATTTTTTCAAACTGGGGTCCAACCTGTACGTGCTGTTGGGACATATTGAGACCGCTCTCTTTTTTCTCCTTAATATTGGTATAAAGGACATTTCTGATCAAGCTGCTTGTAACAAATTCCATGCAAGACCCTCAGAACTCAAATATGGATGCCATATGATGATTTGGGAAGCTATATTTGTAGCTGGCCCACCATATGACACCTGACATATCAGCAAAAATAAATTTAATCAGAGAAAAGGCTGTTTTATTGTTCTGTCACCATTGTGGAACTCATGAGGCAAACCATGGAAAGTAACAGTGCAGCAATTCTCATTCTTAATGATCATTAAATCTAAATCTAAAGTTTTCACTCCCCTCTGGATCGACAAAATTTTTTAGCACCCATTGTTAAAAATGTGTCCCACAGCTATGTGAGAAAGGTCAAAGTTTTTAAAAATGTAATATAAAGAAACATTTCTTAACATCATTAGTGTACTGGTAAGAAACTTCACAAATTGGCACTGGATAAAAGGCTTAACCGTTGCAACACATTAATTCTCAGGATTGCACTAAGGTGATGTGTGGATTAAAATAAATCCAGAACTTAAAGCAGACCCCCTTACTGCCCTTATGGCAGTTTAGTTTCTCCTTGTATTTTTCTTTAGACTGCAAGAAGCACCACTGTCTCAGTACTGTTAATTTATTAAAAGCATAGACTGAGCAATGTAATCTGACTTGGGTCTGAAAACAAGCTGTAACTCTCTTGTTCAGTCTGCAATGCTTATAATTATTTTAAAGGTCATATCTGTTTAAAATGTATTGCATTAACAACAACTAAACTTAAAAAACAGTTTAGTATAGACATGCTAGGAAAAACTATAATGACAATCAAATAGTCTGTCAGAAACAAACGTTTTGCATTTGTGTAAAACCCAGTTAAAAACGTTTTTGTAAAAATTCCATCTACTCTACCAGCCACACCTTTATTATCTTCTGCTGGAATCAGAGCTAGGCTGCATTCTTTTGTTTTGTGAAGAGTAATGATGTTGTTTTGGGAGTGTACCACTTTGATTATGTGGTGTGTGTGTGGACACGCACACACACACCTTTGAGAACACTACAGAGTGTTTTAAAAATATGAGGAGTTTAACCCCTATAATGGCCACACCAAGAAAAAGTAATTATTTTTTTCTCTTTGCATTTTATATTAATTTGGGGTAATAGTAACAATAATGTTTATTTTTTATTTAAGAACCTCATAGTTTTTTTTAAATAAGCCTCTATCAAACAGTCAAGATTTCTCTTTACTGTAAAACTCTCAGTTTTTAGTAAAAAATCAAATATAATTCTTAAAACTTCTCAGAGAAATCCCTAAAAACATCCT
>JBBPDA010000001.1:44010671-44039014 GCA_037974385.1 Arnoldichthys spilopterus
TAAATATTTGGCAAAATGTTTGTCAAGCTACTGCCCAAAAAATGGACTGGATTTCACTGGATTTCCATGAGTCTTTAATTAGTGGACCTTCTCAGTGAGCTTCCTAGTTGCATGTGGTTCTGTTGCACCAACACAAATTTAATGAAATTGTATGGATCTATCACAGAGGTTTTAAGAGAATCCAAGACTTTTATTTGATTTTACTAATTTGTTTATGTATTCAGAGTTTATGATAAAAAATAAATCTCAGCTGTTTGATAGAAGCCTTTATGAAAATATAGGGTTACTAAATAAATAGATAAATTAACAGATTAATTAATGAATTAAAGGATTTTCATTGCTTTTTTCTTTGTGTGACCATTAAAGGGTTAATGGGGGCTCTATCATGAAGGAGTGCTCTAGAGGGAGCTCTAAATACCCCATGTCCCTTCACGCCCAATGAATTTCCTTAAACATTTCAGGCTTAAAATAAAATTCATGAAAAAAGAAGTTAAAGTATTTATCTTGACATACTCAGCAAAAGCCTAAAGATATACAATAAATGTCAGGAATCCCATTTCCTGGCCACACATAAGTGTCCATGGACATGGTTATAAGGATCACTGTTGAGTCCAACTGCCTTTAATTATGGCAAAGATGTTTATTGAATTCTGCATTTAAATCAAATTAAAAATATGGATATTGTCTCTTCAGTATCAGTGGCCACCAGCAACTACTGAAGTCATATGAAAGTTTTAAAATTTTTAATGTGATTCTTTGTGGGCAAACATGTCACATTTTATTGTGTTTGGCTTAGAATGAATAAAAGATCCTGTTCTTGGAAGGCACTGGCCCAAATTAATATTAAACAGACAGAAATTCTATCTTTGCTGGGGACACAGAGAATACATCTATTTATAACCTGTACTCTGCTGCCCCTGTCTGGAATCAGCAGGCTCACTCCGATCCAATAAAGCCATGCACCAGGATGTGAGTGGACCAACCAAGCAGGACCAGAGCTCTGTAGATTTATTTGTCTGAGCAGCTCCATACAAAATGACAGGCTGCTGCATTACTTACAGCATATGGCATATACCTTAATACAGCCAGCTGCAAGCATCAGGCTGCACTCCACTCAGCTCCATCTGCTCTGATGCAAAGTAATGTTAGCAGAAATGGAAACAGCATGGGACGCCAATCTTGAATCAATCAGTTGCTCTGACTTTGGTGAAGAACATGTGCCGGAGATCCTGTCTAGTATGATTCATCACACTAGATAAAGATATGTCTAAGTAGATGGAAACCAAAACAAAGACCTAAAGACCATTCAAGGAAAACAAGAACAAATGTTTTTTGTTCATTTCGATTTGCTGACAGAGTGACCAGTTGTGCAAGTTTAGAGACTTATTCAATATATGACTGTAATAATCAATTTTATTAAAAAAAGGTGACAAAAAAGGCAGCAGTCAGATTAGACCCTGGTCTCTAATTTTAACACATAAGATGGCAGTCATATAGTATAATGGTCAATGAGTGGAAATACGTACATATTAAGTGCTTCTCAAGTGGATGCTGAGTGTATGGAGGCCATGTATTTCTATAGTGCCCTTTCAGTCCCTTAAGTATTCATATCTCAGGTCACAATTTGTCCAGCTCAGGACTGCTGGTGGTTAGATATTATTTGGGTACTGGTAATTATACAATTTCAACACAACAGTGAAGGAAAACAAAACATTTTAGTAGCGTTCTATTGCATGTGGCACTGGAACAAGTGAAGAGGGGTCTATTAAGAATGTCTCTGTGCTCGAATATTGATAAAAAGACACACACTGTGTATGACAACAGGTGGGCTAGATTTTTTAATTGCACACCACGAAAGTGAATCTAAAAGGAGATGTTTCTAATAAAGTGGTCAGTGAGTGGATAAGGCTACAATAAAACTGTTACAGTTATTGAACAACTAAACTAAATATATGCCATCTCCTAAAAAAAGGTAATTGCTTAAGCAGTCAAGGGAGTAGGGGTGTAACAGTGAATCGATCTGTATGAGTGCATTGACCAAAATGTGCATGAACTGATGTTTCAATGTAACCCAATCCATCCATCCATCCTTTCACCCATCCATCCATCCACCCAAACTGCTTTCTAAACCTCTTCTTTCATTTCAGGTTGCGGGGAAGTTGGAGCCAATCCCAGCAAACTATGGGCCCAAGGCAGGGTACACCCAGGACAGGAGTCAATGTAATCCCCTAAAAATCAATGTGTTCAACCCAAAATTAATTTAACTTCATTCTACTGTGAGCAGTGTTTTGTAGGGAAGTTACTGTTGCTTATGGGTAGACTGCTATATTTGACCTAAAATGTTCACATTATAATTTGTTTGCATATGTGGGTTTATGGAAATGCAGCAGATTGTGTGAAATATCATACTGACTGCAGTCCCCACTGTTGAACTGGATCATATCACACCATTTGGTACTGAAAATGTATCAGATCTTTGGCTAAAATAATCATATTGACTCATAATGAAAATTGTGATTTACACTCTTATTTTTCACATGCTAATAAAGGTTACTTGTTGATTTTGTATGATATGGCTAAGCTATTTCCAATGTTACCCCAAGTATTTGTTAGGTTTTTGCTATCCGGTTGCTATGATATCCCAGGTGGTTACTTGGGTGTTGCTAAGTGGTTGCTATGGTGTACCAGGTGGTTAGGGTGATGCTGTCTTCGATGTTTGCTAGTGTGTTTTTAGGAAGTTGCTATAGTACTTCTGACAGATGCTGGTTGCGAATGAAGAAGAAGAAAAGTAAGATAAATACACAGAGGCCAAGAACACCTGCATCAGTGTGAGTGTATGTAGAAAGGTTTATGAATATTTCAAAGACGTGTTCTGCTCTTGCTTCGTATGAACCCCAGAGGCAGTGTGATGGCAGCGAACACTCTTCTCTGCACTCAGGGCTAAGTGGCCACAGCTTGGCTCGCACTGGGCTTTTCTGCATGTCTTGCTTCTCCCCTTGAGTTGCAAAGTATATCACATGGCTTTACTTTCAGATGTGACACGTGTACACTGCTGCATAGAATGACTGCAGTCTTCCATGAAATTACATCACACACACATTCACCCCTCCCAAATGATCTTCCTTTGGATTTACTTCATTTCTTTCCTCATTTACATTTTTTATTGCTGATTTAAATCATTCTGTTTTCTTATTTGCTGTGCCTTTTCCCATGACAGTGGTGTATATTTTGGGACAGAGCAAAATTTAAAAAAAAGTTGAAACCATATGCAGTGACAGTGCAATGTGTTACTAAGGTCTTAACAAAGACAACAGTGGGCAGGATTGTAGCACCCCCATCCCAGTGTGAAGGCCCTGCTGCTCTTAAACTTAAACTGTGTGTGCAGTGCTACATGCAGTAGTTTGACCAGTGATAAGAAAAGTGCACAAATGAAAATGTGTGACTGTGGTCAACAGAAGAGGAGGACGCATGTGTGCATGCATGTATGTTTGTGCCTGTCATACTTTATAAAAGCAGGCAAAAGTATATGACACTGCACTGAATTAATGCCGTGAGTTTGCTACAGGCTCATGCAGACCAGAAATAGAGATAGGATTACTTAGTGTACAAACTGACTGCCAGTAGACTTATGCACTCAAGTATATGTGTGAGACCCCAGTGGGCTGCCCATTTTGAGCCAGTGTTGGAAGTTGGAAAGCAGTAGCCATAATTAAGGAAAAAGCCTTAGAGCATTAAATACTGTTTCATTATGATAATGCATCTCTGGCCTGAGACAGCTAGACCGTGAGATGCTGACTGCGTGTTTGGTACCACTCCAGATGCAAAGTCAAGTCTTTACCAGCCCAGTCTATTTTCTCCTTCTCACTCTCACTCTTCTCACTGACAAATTCAAATTCCACACACTCACATTCCTGCTAACATGTTTACAAGCAGCATCTCTTCAGCCATGCAGCACAACCAGTCGTGTTAGTGCAAGATTTCATTCTCAAACAAGATAACAAGACTAAGCACTCTTCGGTAACTTTGTTATACTGAGTCCATGTGTATTAGGCCTACCTACTGGAGGTTATAGAGGGTCAAACAGTGCCACCTTCTGGACTGAAGGCACAATATTAACATGGAAATGTGTCAAGGGTCCTGGAGCTGCAATAATTTCCCAGTGTAAGTACTGCATTGCAGTTTTCTGTTTGATCTGTTCATACACAAATGATTCATCTCAATAAAGACTTAAATAGTGAGTGACTGGACTGAATCAGGTATGTTAAGGCAGACACACTGGCAACCTCTATTCGAAATGTTTAGGTATAACCAGTTAACACCTGTGAGCCTGAAGTTACTGATTCTCTCTGACAGTCATATTAATGAATATATGAAAAATATATAATAAGCATATTTTAAGAAACAAACATTTCACCACCATTGATACAGTACATAAAGATTAAGGTGATGTACTCAAACAAAACCACAAGGAAAAATTGCTTTTCAAACATTTATTTAGCATCAACAACAAAATAAATCTTTACTGGAATATTGTGTACTTGAATATTCTCCTGTTAAGAAAGTAGGTAAATCTTGTAATGTAAGTATTTTTTTCTGCGTTTTTCAGTCTGACATTGTCTTGCTGAAATGTTTGACCACATTCCCATGCAAAATTCCTTCAGCTGCAAGACGTTGGAAGATTTTCTTGTATGCATGAAAGTTTTTTAGATCCCACTAAACATTTCAATTGGGCTTTTGACCCCATGCCCTGTTCACTATTTCCTAATTTCATACCCTACTCATCTCATCACCTATGTATTCAGCAGATGGTTTAGAGATGGGTTTAATGTTTGAGCAATAGAAGCTTTTCTTTATTGTTACTGATTTTGATCACAGTATGTTTTTGTAAGTGCTTAAATATCTTCATATTCAACCTTACAGTAATGACAATATCTTCTACTAATGCAGACCTTTACTAATAATACTGTCTACTGTTTAACTGTTTACTGGTTGTTTTTATTTCTTTCTCCACTTTTGACATATATCCCATAGAATTAAACAGGCTGTTCCTGTTATTGTGCCTTTTCATTCTGATTGGCTGCCCTGTACTGTGTATCATTCAAAAAGTTCTATATTTATTATAGTTTAAATATAAAAGGGCAGGCACATACATGAAACTTTACTGGTTTTTGTGGCATCACTAAAACAGTGAACTCAGAATGGATTGTTTTTCAGCTTAGTTTCCATATGTGGAACAAACAGACTGGAGGGTGAAAGTTCTGAAACTTTAACACTCTCAACACACAACATTTCAAACAAAGTGAAAAAATTCTGTTTTCCCCTGATACAGGCACATTACATGTCTAATGTCTTAAAACTCTTTCTTACTTCCATCATTTGTACTATGCTCCAATATCTGCAACACTAGCCTTGTATCTGTATCTGAAAATGTCTACCAGTCATACTCTGGAAATGCATCAATGTGATTTTTTTATAATAATACTCCTTTATTTGTTATATGTAATAATAGGAGTAATAGCTCTTTACTACATGGTGCTGATTTGAAGAGTTTTGGTAAAAATGAAAAAAAAAATTACACTGGATTCAACAAGGTAACAGGACTTTTTGGGCTTTGAAGGAGGTGTATTCCTAATAAGAGTACCTGACTCGAACAGCACTAAGCTTGAGCACTTTAGCTTAAGACAAAACTTTGAGGAACCTCCATACACACACACACACACACACACATATTGTGGGTGAGGCAGAGTTCAGTAGCACAAGGAAAAGCTGCTGTCTAATCTCTTGAAGCAGATTCAGTCACACATAATTAGCTCAGTTCATTAAAACAGCTTTTTTTAATTACACACATCAAGATGCCCCTACACCCCCTCCGAATGCATGTGCTCTCCCCCACCTCTCTTCGTACTGCTGTCAGACCGAGTGCAACAAATCGGTTGTGTATGTGTGTGCGTATGCGTTATTCTCTGACTGGCATGTCCTAAATTGAACTTGTCCTCAAAAAACACCCCACTGCAGCTGCCCTTCCCAGCCAGCTACACTTATCAAATGCTGGTGTTCAAGTTTGTTCGATGTAACAGCAACTATATACACTTGCTGCCCTTATAGACTGTCTGCAATGGAATGAAAATTTATACTTACACTCTTACACATATTGCATACTGCCTAACATGCTACAGAAGGCCGCAGCAGTATGTAAGAGCTATATTCTCATAGTGCAATTTGGAATTCAAAGAACAAACAGAACCAGTTATTTATATATATAGAGAGAGAGCGCAAGTAAATGCATTGCTTGTGGTGTCTGGTGGAAGCCAAAATCTTTCTGTAAAAACAAGGTTTTAGTTTTTTCTACTATTACTACCACTACTACTACTAATGCTATTACTACTACTAATACAGATATCAGACAGTGTATTCATAAAAATTTTGTGTAATAACTGTATGTCAGTTTTTTTTAGAGATATTAATTCATGTCAAACCCTTCTGACTGATTTTGTTACATCTTATCAATTTAATTGTGCAGAAATGTTGAAAAATCAGTAGAATTCCCATTTAAAGGTATAACAAACATTTTTGTAATATGTATCATGCTCATCACTAAATTGCAAAAAAATTGTCACTGTGATAAAACTGTGCAGAATTCAAATATACACTCTAATAATGCTCCACATCCATACATGGTAAATACAATAAATAACAATGCAATGCCTGCACACTTCATTGACAGACAAGGTTGTGATATGAGCAGGTAAATTAGAGAGTGTGAATAGAGTAGCTGTCTGTGTTGATGCATGTGTGTGCGTGTGTGTGTATGTGGCTACTGGAACAGTACTTGTATTATGCGATACACCAGTAGAGAGAGGTTTTGTGGTAGCTGTCCCCTTGCTGGCAGCTGTTAGACCCATTTATTATGTCTGTGCTGATGTACACAATCACTGTTGACATTAGTTCATCATCATGTAGTGCATGGGGGCACTAAATAGGTCAGTCTCTGCACTGAAGCATAACATGCTGATATTGCTTAAGAAGAATCTCAAAGCTGGCCTGAAGACTGAAAACACACACACACACACAGTATATCCATAGGAATTTCTGGTGCCATCTCCTTCCTTGGTATGTGAGACCCATACATCCAACTCAACTCATAACACAAGGCCATCGTCTTCCATTGCTAGTTGCTTTCAGTGGTGGACAGGTCTCTGTCTCAGTAGACAATCTTATCCACAGCAAACTGCACAGCCCTGACACCTTTCTATCATGGCCAGCACTAACTTATTCAGCCATTTGTGCTGCAGTAGCTCTTCTGTAGGATCTGACCAGACAGACAAGTCCTCATTATGAGCCTTGGGTGCCCACAACCCTGTTTCACATTCACTGATACACCTACTTTGGACCACATTTAGTAGGTACTTTCCACTGCAAACCAGGGATATCCCACAAGACCTGCTGTTTTGGAAATGCTCAGATCCTTCTCAGAGCTTGCCCATTTTTCCTGCTTGTAACACATCAACTTCTGACATCAAGAACTGACTATTCATTTGCTGCCTATTAGATCTCATCCATTCACAGGTGCAATTAAAACAAAAGAAACAATTTTATTCACTTCACCTGTCCGTGGTTTTGATGTTTTGGGTGAGCATAACACACACACACACACACCAGGAGATGTTATTGTCCACCTTCACACAAACTTGAGTACTGAGTCACCTTGAAAGGCATATTTCTGTAAGAGACAGTGTATGAAACCCAATTATTATGTAAGAGACTAACACCAGACCTACTGTTATGTTATGTTTTCTACCTTGTTAGCAAGAGATATTAAATATGGGCAGATCACAGTGTTATTTAAATTAGATTAATCAATTCATCATTTGCATCATATTCATATTCAGCATGGGCTTTAAAACAAACAGCTGCCGGACACATCTACTCTCTGCCCTCTTTCTCTCTCTCTAGTTTATCCTCCTCTTTTATTGTCCTAATGCCGTAATGGAGTCTGGGGCATAATCCCTTCGTGCTGTTCTCATCTGAAAGCTCATAATTCCAGTTAAATGAGACTTTGAGCGAGAGGATGCAACGTGCTTGCATAAGCCCATTGATATTGGGAATCACACAGCAAGGAGTTTTCAAATCTTCATGTGCTGATGAAGAAATACACACAGGACAGGCCAGCACTCTGATCCGAGATGAAAGACAAATGTGCTGAATTTGACTGAGTTATATCATATTCAAATACAGACAAAAAGTTGCAAGAAAATAATATTTGTTATAATTGTTTTAAAAGACAGTTATCACAGAGGATATATACAACTTGCATCAACATCCGTTTTCAGGTGATACATTCACATATGGATTTTAAAGCTGAAGTAAAGAAAAGTGAAAAGTGTTTGTGCTGATGGATACTCTTGTGTATTGGTAATACACTACTATACTATTGTGTATTGGTTTGTCCTTTCTCAGATTCCCTAACACCCTACCCCCTCCCATCTGTGTTACGTTCATACAGTTGAGAGGTTGTCTTTTTCTTTGGGAATACACTGAAGTGCAACTGCTCCTTGGACTCCTGCATACTCATTGATTGTAGTATAGAAAAGTACTACATAACAGATGCATCTCATCTGGTCATGGGGATGCATTTCAGTTAAAAATAGGAATTGAATCTGGGCAAAATATATCCAGATGCACTTCAAGCTTGAAACCCATGTGAATGCAGTTTAAACAGCTTTAGAGTAGTGCTGATTGACGTTAAGTGTTGTTGGTATCTAATGTGTGGAAATTTAATTAAAATTAAAGGTTTTGGGCTTCTGCATTTCAAGGCCAACCCCAGAGTGCTCCCATCCAGCGCACTTATGTGTTTTCCTGCTCTTAGACAGCTTCAAGTCATGAAGGGCTTGTTAAATAACTAAATGGTTAGATCAGGGTTGATGGGAACCACTGCTATAGAAGAACCACTTTTGGTTCCCTAAATTACCTTTCAGTAAATGTTTCTTCAAAGAAAAATGTTATTTGCAACTGTGAAGAACCTTTTTAAACAATAAAAAACTTTTATATAAGCTTAACCTAGTAAACTAATTAAAATTTCTGTTAGAACCATGTGTCCCAGCCAAGAACCATTTACTTCTGTTGGTCAAAGGTCATCACTCCTACACTCAGATGCTTAAATAACACACTAAAAATCCACTGCAGTTTTGGCTTCTCCATTCTCCATTCAGCTGTATCCAAGGTGATGACTTTTGCATCTTATCTCATTTGCCTGAACCACTTCCTGGAAAATCTCTTACAATGTCCTACTCTTGTTGTTGTGCTTCTAGTTGTCCTTCCTGCTCTTCTGGATTGACTATGCCCTGATGAACATGAGCAGATCCCACTGAGGAGGATGAGCCTGAGTGCTCTGATGCCCTGAAGGGCAAAGCTGTAATGCAGTATAGCTTGAAGTTCGAAGGAATCATTACCACTCACCCACCATTCAGCACCAGGAAAGCAAAAAAAAAAAGAAAGAATAAAAAAAAAAAGGTCAGCAACCAGAAAACAAATGCAATTATTCACCCTTCGCTTCCCTTTGTGGCATGAACAGAACATTTACAAGTGCAAAAGTGGCAGTTTTGTTTGAAGGTGAGACACTACAGGTGATATCACAATGAATCTTTGCCAGTTGATCCCTGACCACTCCTACTGCAAAGAAACTTTCTTAACAATGTCAGTTGTAGGAAGCAGGGACTGCAATTACCTACAGAACTGTTCAAAAAGACCAGTGAACCTAGAAGTGACTTCTGAGCTTTAATGTGTAATGTTGATAATTGTAATGATGAATCAATGCTTTGCTTGAAGCTCTTTGTCCAAAACGCAAAAAATTGTCTCAGGCATCAGGCTGAGAAACATTATCTTATGCAATAACTTTCTGCAAAGGAGCATATAGAGCCATTCAATTCTTCATTCTTTTGACTTAAGCTTCTCCAGAATAGAAAAACATCTAACAACATCAAATGACATTATGATCATTTAAGTAGGCAGAAATTTGTAAAAAATCAGTGGAATTCTCTTTTAACAACCATACAGAAGCACATTGATGTTTAGGGTCAATATGACTGCATTCAAAGTTTAAGGTCTCTAAACAAATGTTTTTTTGCTTCATATTTAATGACTTTTGCTAATTTAATTGGGACAACTGGGTAATTAACATGATGATATGTTTTCAGTGTCCTGTATGCATCACATGTTGTATGCATCAGTGTTCTTTGGGGTCAATTCAACCCCAGGCTGTTTTAGCTGTACAAAACATTTTAGAAATAACATTTATACAAATTTGTTTTGGTTGTTTTGGATGATAATGAGGTCACTATAACATGCAATTTTATAATCTTCAAAAGGGCCCTAACCTAACATAACCATAACTTAAGTAGCGCGGGAACCACTAATAGTTTACACAACATGGGGCAGGGGAAAACATAATTCTTGCAAGAACTTTTCCACTTTTCCATGCTGTGGGGGCGTTCCTGCAAAGATACTGATACCTCACACAACATAGGGGTGGAACAAACATATAAAAGCTTGACAGCAGCCTTCTTTTAGTGCTGCCTCTTTTTGCTCTCTTTAAACTGAAAATGACTTCTAAGGAAAGGTTTTTTTTGTCAATGAGGTGTTGTCACATCTCTTTGACCACGAAAGTGACAAAAAGGAGAATGTGTCTGAGACAGAGGATGATGCTGAGGAGGACCCTGATTATGAGGCATCCTCAGCATCCTCAGAATGAGACCCTCAGTGTTGACCCTCCTGTTGTCTCTCAACCACCAACAAACACACTACCTTCCAAAAATGGAAAGTTATTATAATCCATCTCCCCACTTGAACAACAAGTAGGTAGACTTAGTACCGCTAATATTATCAAAATGGTTGCAGGCCCCACCGGATACACTGTCAGCCATGTCTAAGACAAAAGAACATCAGCATTTGAGCTCTTCATAACACTATCAATTGAAAAGATTGATTAAAAATCAAAGAATAAAAAACATTTTATGCTCATCTACTTATTTTTCCATAGTCGCATAAAAGGTCATCTCTGTGTGTGTGTGTGTATATGTGTGTGTGTGTGTGATTGTGTGTGTGTGTGAGGGGGTGTTTTATTTAGGTAGTCAACAAACAAACAAAGTACCTGGCACATAAACTTAGGTAACAATTTTAATTATATTCACTTTAATTCAATATACTACACCAAACCAATAACTGCCTTTCATTTACTCTTTTGGCAATAATCATGTTGCTGTGGCATATTGCTGTCATGTGGGACTATGTAAACATTTGAATGAGGTAATTCAAGGCAGATTTTTTACAGTGCAAAAAGCATAAGGAAGCACAAAGAAGAAAACTAAAAGTTTATGCCATGGCTTCTGCTGTCTCAATCTGCAGAAGAAAATAATTCTCCCAATGCTATTGGCACTTATAGAGAAAAACTGCACGTTGGGCATAATTAGAGGTATTTAATGACATATTTTCTTGGAGAAATATACCCTGTTAGGAGCGAGGAAGCATCCACTTTAGCCTCATAGATCAGAATTAGTTTTATAATGAGGGGAAGAAGTCGGCCTTCTCTGGCTTTATTCACGTCAGCTGAACGGAATATATAACGTAGTGCTCTCTACACTTCCTGTTGACTGCCAGATCTGAAAAAAAAAACAGAAGCTTGTCAACTGACTCTCTGTAGAGTGATAAGTTTCATATGACTGCCCCAGAGATTCGTTTATATCATTAGGGAATTATTGACACTGTCACTGTGCAAGATGGTGGAGGGATTACTTTAACACTGGTCTAGAGGAACAATGTGTGTGTGTCAGCTGATTAGGGATTATGGTCACAATGATGTTACACTTTAAACAGATCTTAGTTCCATATTCTCTATCCAGCCATGTAAAACCTTATCACACCATCCACTGTCATTACCCTTTGTGTATATAAAAAGCTTTAGCACATGGTGCTTTATTACAAAATATTAAAAATAGTTTTAATAAAAAACTGTTCTGATATACCCCTGACAGGTGAAGCAGATAGCATTACCATGTTATCTGGTTACAATGGTACCTGCTTGGGGGGGGTTGGGGGGGGGGCATCTTAGGCAGCAAGTGAACAATCAGTTCTTGAATGTTAATGTGTTGGAAGCTGGAAAAATGGACAAGGGTAAGAATCTGGTTAGATCTGGATTAGAGCATCTCACAATACAGCACAGGGCGCCATGGTAAGAGCTGTTTGGTTGCATGAGGGAGAACTACACAATATTAGGCAGGTTGTCTTAATGTTAAGGCTGATCTTTGTATCTTCACATCAATAGTGGATTACTTTTTCCAGCAAGGATGTTGTGATCTTTCTCTGTAAACAAATGCCATGCTGAGCATCATTAGCATTCCCATTCATTTTCCACCTTCATGATTCTGATTGTGCCTCATGAAGCAATTGGGGCTGAAACGTTCCTACTGCGTGAATGGGTTGAGCTAGACAGTTGTAGGCTGAAATGACAGATACATGTACCAAAATATTTTGATTTTCCTGACACCACTACCACAGTGCAAAACAGGGCTGTTGAATTCATCAGTTTATCACTCTATCAGTTGGGAGAAGAATGTTAATATTAACATGTTAATATTATAATATACTAAACTTTAAAGTTTAAAAAGGAGAGAAAATGCTGGTTTTAGATATTATAAGATAATGCATTCCCTTTTCTATCAACTGATAAAGAACCTCAAACATGTAGCAGCCAAAATGAGTGTTACATCTCTTCTGCTGTCAGCTCTTACATGTTTATACTACGTGTATGAGAGTTAGGCCAATCCAGCTATTTCTCATTACTAACATAAATGAATATCAAGTATCATCCGACATGTTTCTGGGGAAATTCTTACGTAATTTGTATCTGGGATTGTTCAAGGTAATGTGAAAAACAGCAGGAATGACTGTGAGTACAGGGCTGCGTGACTGGCAGAGGAAGAAATCATTACTGAGAATCGGATTATACTACCACCCCAACGCACACACACCATCCTCATGAATTCCCCCTCCCTCTCTTATAGAATCCCAGCCTGTGAGTCTGCTAAACAAAGTGTCTTTCACATGCTGGTGTCTAAGTCAGCCTATTACCAATCTACACAGGTTAACCCTTACAACCCAAGATTGCTGTTAGTGCTGAAAAAAATTTATGTCTACTGTTGAGTAAAATATTCCTGCAGGTTTTGGATTCAATGCCTGAGCTTGATATCTGGATATAATCTGTTCCATTTTTTGATGTAATACATGTTGTCAACTAAGTTGGTAAGAAAGCCAGCTTCGTATTCTGAATTAGGCTACAACAAGCTTTTTCATACGGAACTGATTCAGCACAGGACATAGTGTACATGCCCCCCCACAAAAAAAAAAAAGGCTTCAATTTTTAGCACAATGCCTGCTCAAACCTGCTTTATAAGGTTTTGGGCTGGATAAAATTATTCTGGCCAATTGCCAGAAACCCAGACCAGGCAATGTCCCTGACAATGGCAGTTATGCCAGATTAGGACTGCACCAGTCTATTGAAAGAGTTCCAGTCCATTTTAGCCCACTCTTCCACTAACTTTGTGTTTCAAATTCATGCAGAACATACTGATATTCTCACATTCCGGGATGACAACTGTAGGGTATCTGGGTGTTACTGATTTAACAGACATGATGGAATGCTGGGGCTGAAACAGAAACTCTAGGAACTCTTTCAACAGATTGTTGTAACTCACCCGAGAAAGATGCTGCTGTTATGCATGTTTTGACCAGTGCGCTTATAAATACTTAATTTAATATTTAACATTATAAATAATGAAATATTAAAAAGCATTCGTGTGCCCAAACACAATAACCAGGACATGCATCGCATAATGCTTTTAAAGTTAGCAAGGCATATACATATTTAAACAATAAACTGCATTTTTTTGTTAAAATCTATGTGCATTGCTAATTTAGCAGATTTTCTTTGAGAAGCTTAAAACCAACCTAAGGAAGCTGTGTTGAAGCATCATTAGTTACTCTGAATCTAACGTGATCATGACCTGATGACTCTTGTAAAAAGCAAAGGGTTGACCTTTCCACAGTGTTCTCTGTCTGACGCACACAAACAGAAAAAGAAATAGGCAAAACCAACAAAGTGATGCATAATAATCTATTATCAAATCAGCTGGAAACTAAACAATGGAGGGTGGAGGTGATAGCATCCATTTTGCCCCAAGCAAAAGAAGCTGATGGGTCGCTGTCTGCTAATTGATCAGCAAATCACATAATCTATTGAGCTGAAGCCAGGGATGCATGCAAGTGGATGTACCAATAGAGCAACCATAAATACTACATATTTTCTTTCTCCTTGATGCTGCCACTGTGACCACGAGATGAAGCTTACAAGCTGTGGCACTGAAGTTCAGAACATCTCTTTTTTTTGTTTGTGCAACACAGAGCCTTAATCCCCTTTTCTAAGTAGTGCCCCAGAGTAGCCAATCTGGATCTGTAAAATCAGGGCAGCTTCCCCTTCAACAGGATGTAACTCCAAAGGTGCGGAGCAAATTGGCAATGCTTGAGTTGACATTACTTCCATGGGAGCGGCACAAGTGTTTGAAGCCCATGCCAATCAAGTGACTTTGATCCAAGGGGGTCAGGCCTACAATCCGGACTCACTCATAGATGGGCTCACACTCACACACAAAGTATCCAGTAATGGGCCATCAAGAAAGGGAGGGAAGGAGGCCCAAATTCCAATCCCAAAGTTTATGCTTTAAATAAGCAATCACATGACCACAAAGAAATGAAAAGCTGAGCAAAAAAGTAATGTATAGAAACCTTGCTAAACAGAAATGGTGGATGAACCTACATTAGAAATATGTGTTTGCACTGCAATCAAAGCATAAAGCCTCTCTGGCCTAAAGTGATCAGCTTTTCATAGGTGCAACAAGCTAACCTGCAACCCAAACAGTACTGTGCAAATGTCAGAAGCCAAATTGTTTAATTTTTAGACATAACAGCCTTCAACGTCAAGTTTTTAATGTTTAACTGAAAATTACACAGAACAATTAATTGTGGTCAGTGGTGGCCTAGTGGTTAGGACACTGCCTTTGAGACCTGAAGGTCTCAGGTTCGAGTCCCAGCCTGGGCACTACTGAGGTACCACTGAGCTACACTGCTGCCCGGTGCTGTTGATATGCACGTGTGATGGGTTAAATGCAGAGGTTGCATTTCGTTGTGGTGCTTGAGTGTGTTGACAATGACAAATAGTCACTTTCACACTTATAACTAAATATAATCTCAAATGCATCAGGTTTTAGTGCCTTTATTACAGCCTGCAGGTATATTTTTCTATGCTTCTGGTAAATACCTAAGTTCAATATTGAATTTGGTTGCATTTTAACTTCTCTTGATTTAGACTCATAAAATCTCACTCCACATCTTAGAAACGGAGTTCCAGTGTTCTAGTGCAAATGTTCTTCTTCTCTATTTCCTTTTTTCAGCTATTCAGTAATGATAACTCCACGTCTTTTCAGACCATCAGTATCTTCTCACAGTGGAAGAAACACCTGTGGATTTTTTCACTGTTGAAGCAAGAGCAATGTAGAAAGCTTTTTTCTGATGGTAACAGTTTTTGTGGTCTAATATGTGTTGCATGGTTGTTAGGTGTCCCCTTTTCTTTCAGTTTATTTCATTTTTTTAACTTTTGAGTTTTTAGTTTATTATGAATTATCTTCTTTTGACTTTACCTTAAGTGAATGTAAGTTGCTAAGGTGTGTCTGGGTAGCTGCTTGTGTAGCTCAACATTTCTTTTTAGGGGTATATACTGTCACTGAGAGCTTTGGGATTTTTTTTTATGGGTGGGCATAGCTGAATAGTGTCTTATCTGTACATCAACATTCTGCCTATATAATTCATTCAACACATATTTAAAAATATAAAATCCAGTTAATGCAAATTAAAACAAATAAAAATTACAGTGTGTTCTCTTTTGAGCTTTTGAGAGACAACCTTACCTTACACTCACCTGTATTTGTAGTACCACATGCACCAGCAGTATTCCACGTAGAGTTCCCAGCTCCTTGCCGGCTAAGGTTCAGGTCCAGCCTTGTAATTGTTCTACAGTTCCCATTTTTGTCGATGACCTCTGTTGTGACTTTTGGCTGATTACCAACTTCAGCCCAATATTCCGTTGTTTCATGGGACCACTTCTCTGCATCTTTCTTCTTAATGCCATCCTCTTCAGGCAACAAAACAATGCGATGGTTCAGTTGGGGACTGGACAACTTGGAGGATAGTGGTGACAGGACAGGAGACATACTTTGTAGACTGTTGGTTGGGGGGTAAGACACATTAAAAACTCCAGAAAGGGAAGGAGATGTGGGACTTTTGGTCCATGGTCTACGGTTGGAGGTGCCTGACTGAGCTTGGGTAAGTGGTGAGAGAGGAAGCCTTATTGCCTCAGAAGATCGATCTCCTATGTGTGACTCTTTCTCATTTCTCTGAGTGCAGTTTTCATTTGAGATACTCACATCTTCTTGATTCAAATGTTGGTAACTGCTGTGACCCATGACAGAGCAATCTTTACTTGTATGAAGCCATACATCTATAGCACCATCTACAGCACCATCTTTGGTCCTCAGCATGGAACTGTGGTGTGCAGCATCCATCACCCCTTGGCCCTCAGTCACCACTTTGGCAACAATGTCCCTCCTGTTGATGTCATCATACAACTGAGCTGTGGATCTATCTCTAGACTTTTCTTCAAAGTTTTCATTCCCCGTAGAGCTGAACATTCTGGGTCGCATGTTACTTCCACTGGTGGTTAGGATATGATCCTGCACTTTGTCCATAAAACTACAGCTTGAAGCTTCATAACTCAGACAAAACTGGTCCTCAAACTCTGTGAGCTCAGTACAGAGATCCATTTCTGAGTCAAACAGACGCGAGTCCTCCATGAAATCCCAGCCTTCCTGAGCAGTGTGGAAGGGTCCTTCCATCGGGAGAAGTGGTTCACTGCCAACAGTGGCATAGGACCCCGGTCCTGGGGTGCCTGGTGCATGAAAAGAGGGGGTTCCAGCTGCCTGAACAACCAGTGAGACTGCATCCAGGTAGGTTTGAGGAGGCTCTGAAGATATGATTTTCTCTCCTTTCTTCTTCATCTTGCTCTGCAAAAACTCTTCAGCACTGTCAATCTTCTTGCTTCCCAATTTTTTCAACTTCCGAACACGAGAGGCTGCTCTTTTATGTTCTGGGGACAAAGAAAGGGCATGTTGCAGGCTGCTGTTGCTAAGGTCGTGCAAAAGATTACCTGCATAAGCTTCAGACTGACCCTCAAACTTGCCATCCTGGTTGCCCATTCTGACCCTGGCTGCACAGTCACCACATAAAGATAAGAGATCTACCAGCAACTGCCAGTGTTCCGCAGACAGGCACTGAAGCTCAGCTAAAACTCCTTTTGTTGCATTGCAGGATTGGGAGGCATCACCCGCTGGCTTGTAAGACTGGCCTCTTTGTTTGGCCCTTGCGAGATCCTCATCCTTCTGGTCATGCTGATTAGCGTACGGGGGCTGGTAGTCATGAGGGGAGCGGCCACAATACGTAAAGCTTCGGACCCTCCCTGCTGGGAAGTACGGGCTGATATGGCTGAACTCCTGGATGGGTTTGTGTAGACAGAGTACTGTGTGTGTGCCCTCCATTACAGGAGCCATTTAATTTATCACTCACTTACACTAAATGAACACTCATCCCAAGGCTCTAGTCTTTGCTGGTAGACTGCTTGGGAAGAACCGATGGAGTGAAGGGTGTTCATCACCTTGCCGATCGAAGCTCTGTTAAAGAGAAAGTGGTCATTAGAGTGAACAACATGATCATAAATCTGTTTAAGTACAAAGGCAAGTGAATGAAAGAACAGTTTACAAAATGTCAACACTCCATATTATTACAGTGCAGCTGAAAATCTGTTTGATCAAAATAAAATATGACAGTCAGCAAAATATCTGATTTCAGCTAATTTCAGATGATTTTTAAAACATTTCAAAATATGAATTTGCACTGAATGCCATAGTCATTTGCCGTCTCTTTTCCTCACACAAATGTTAAGTAACATGGCTACATAGAATACAAATTAGAACCACTGCTGTGTTTAGACAATATTACAATGCAAACCAGTGATAAAGATTATGCAATAATGAGCTTCTTGCAGCCAGTTATGAATGAGCGTTTTCTGGAACTCTGTCAAAAACTGCAAGACATTAGACTCAGACTAATAAGACTTCAGATGTTTGGGCAAATATTTGCATAGAAGAAGCTAACAAAGAAGCTTGTGATGATCCCTGTTCCTTTAACATTGTATCTAGAACTGGAGAACAGTTTTGGTGATGCCTTACACAAAATATCTTAATGATATGTACAGTATCCTATATCATTAAGGGAGTGGATATGCATGGTCATATGGTCATATGCAAAGGTTTGGGCAGCTCAGATTTGACTTTTTATGTCAAAATAAGAACACATTCTATACAGAGAAGCGAGTTTATTTGCTGGATTTAACATATCAGAAAACAAAAAATGTGGCCTGTGCAAACACGATGGGACATTTTATATTTAAATTCTCCCTATTATGTTAAACACAAAAAATAAATAGACTTTGTGGACAAAAACTTAACAAAAATGTCATTTTACAAGGCTGTAAAAACCTTTGCATATATGTACATATTTTGAAATGTGTGATCTTGTAAGAAAAGAAGACATCAAATAACAATAAAAATTTATCAATTATATAAAATGAAATGCATATTAACAAAAAATGTATATTCACCAAAAACACACATAGAACCATGGACCATGCCAAAACAAGAGGGGGTCCAAAGAATCATTTATCCAAATATTTTTACAGGTCTTTACTAGTATATGAGTCATTCTTGGAGCCTTTACATTATGTGTATTAACTTTTAAACTATTCTTCACATTCACATACATCTCATTAACATCAAAATGGTTCTCTAAAGAACCATCTTTAGAACCTAAAGAACCCTTTCTGGCAAATAACCATTTCTGGCAGGATAAAAATGGCCTGCGTCAACACATGTTCAGAAGTTGTAAGACATGTCATTGCCTCCATCACTGTTCATCATTTGCTCCCAGAATAGCTGCAACTCTTCATTCCCACGTGTGTACCAGCAAACAGCACCCGCCACTTCCGCAAATAAGCAATAAGATCGTTATTATGCCTGTATATAACAACATCTGCGAGAACACAGTGCAGGGTGAAGTTGTGCCTCCTCCTAACATCCCACAACAAACAGAGCTGCCTCCATCCTCCACACTCCGCACTGTGGATCCAACATTACGTGACACGCGCGCCACGTGCAATAGGCAGGTGTGTAAAGTGCTGAGCTGAACGCGCTTACCCGCTAACCCGTTCCACTGGCATGCCCAGGTTCTTTTGCCTCTCCTCTTCGCCTGAATCGAGAGACGACGCGCTCAGCGCCCTGTTCTAAAGGGCGGCGAGGCTCATCCGATCACTGACGGTCGCCTGAGCCAATCGCTGCCGGTAGCCGTGCTATTCGGCCTCTCTGATTGGCCAGCCACTCGGCTATTGGCTCGAGAGCAAGAGTCGCTGCAGGCAGCTGCGGATTTTCAGGTGCGGGCGAGAGCAGGAAAAAAAACGAGATGAGGGGGAGGAGATCCACTTCCATACCGAGCTGTCGCTGAAAACTTAAAGGGGACCAGCCAGGGCTGTAGAGTTATTATTGATGTGCTTGGCAAGCCAGGCCAGGAAGCCAGTGAATGCGAGCTATTTTCACTTAGCACAGCCACGGCATCGCTGCGTCCTGCAAGTGCAGCATCAGCAGCAGCATGTAGGTGAAAGTCCTTTAGCTCGCAAAGCGTTAGCTTCTGTTAAATGTCCTCATTAGCAGCATAAACGACTGTGTAAACCAACTATTGATGATGTGGCAAATGAAGAAACTAGAATGCAGATTCCCGGACTGAGTATGGACAATAATCCGACTTGTGATTGTGCTTTTGCTGAAAGCAGGAGCTCCATATGAAGGTTATACAGTTGCATTGCATTTCAGTTATGCTGCATACTCTGCATACATGGCTGCTTGCTGTTATGGTGGAATGGTTAAAGGGGCCCCTGTCTTACTTTTTTCTTGTGTTTAAATTTGTCCGTCCAGTTATGTCTCAAATCACTCTTAAATTAGTGTAATCATTTTGTGTGCACCACAGCAGCATGAGGGGGGTCTACTCAATATTAGGCAGGGGGTTTTAATGTTATGGGTGATCAGTTGGCTTCACAAGAACAATAAAATTACTCAGAAGATTGATCATATATGCACTACATAGAGTGGGAAAGACATAATAGCCAAAATGTTTCCACATTGCATAAGATGACTCTGTCACTAACAAGTAGGACAGACTAGGAGCATGAGGGGTGCACTTTCTGATTCATTTTTCTCCATCCTGACATAATCTTATTTAGCACATGCATATCTTTATCAAGTCTGCCTCATGTTACATCTACAAAAGATTAAGGCTGGTAGAGATGCGTATGACTGTGTTACATCACATGTTGGAAGAACTAGCTTAAACTAGCACAGATTGTACAGGCTGAGGTTGGGACAATTGAATTCAAGGCCTTTCTGTGTATTGCAGTGTTACAACAAACCCCTCCCCCCGATAACATTCCCATTACATGTCTCTAGTAAAAAGGGTTTCTGCTGATTTCAGCAATTTAAGACTTTTAAGACCATTATGAATAGAAACTAGACCTCTTTCATGGGATGATGGCAAGCATTTACTGGTAGTTTTTATGACTGCTTTATGTTTTTCTGACTTCCCATGAAAATCTAATGCCTTTAGAGGCAAAGTTACCAAGTTGGGGGTTACTGCCACAAGGTGCAGCTGGCTGCAGATTTCTTATTTTCAGCAGGTGTCAACCAAGCACTACATGTACTATGTAATGTCCCTGAACAAGATCTTGTTAAACGTGTATTTGGCGTTATAAGATAAGAAACATTTATATGGACAATGTAAATTATATGTACCAATATATTCTGACCAAGTCATTTCCATTGTTGTTACTGGCTCCATGTTGTATTTATTTTATTGGTTTTATGGCTTCTTCTGTCCAGCTAAGGGCCTAAGGCGGGGTACACCCAGGACAGGAGGCCAACCCATCGCAGGGCAACACATAGACAGACATATATTCATACACACATTCACATCAATGGCCAATTTAGAGTATCCAGTCAAGCTACTGCAAGCCTTTGGACAGCGGGAGGAAACATGCAAACACGGCGAGAGCTTGCAAACTCTGCACAGAAAGGCACCCGTGGCCGACCTGAGGATCGAACCCAGGACCTTCTCGCTGTGAGGTGGCAGCACTAAACACTGCACCACTGTCCCCCCTCTTTACATACACCTACAAGCTTTTGGACAGGGGGAGGAAACCCATGTGAACACAGATGGATAGATTTCAGAAAGGCACCTGTGACCAAGCCTGGGATCAAACCCAGGACCTTCCTGCTGTGGGATGACAGCGCTCACCACTGCACCACTGTGCCACCTGACCTGTTGAAGTTGAAATGTCAAAACATTTAAGGCCTAAAATGTACATTATTGAGCCCATAGTCTGTTGGGACTGGCTCCAGCTTCCCTGCAACCTGAAATAGAAGTGATGAATTCATTTTATTAGATTTAAGTTTCATAAGACTTATTAAAGACATGAGCAAAACCTGATAATGTGTGATCTTACACTTCCCAGAGTCAAAGTAATACTGTTAGGGTAATACTTAACAAACGGTGATAAGGGGAAAATATATTTTGGGGAACAAGAGTTATCTTAACCTTAATAGTTAGTAGAAGTTTACAACCCTGTGTTTAAGTCCGTTCACATGTCTAAAACATCTGGATCTTTACAAAAGCACAGCAGACTTCATTACTGAGCTGGCAAGACACTGCTGTACTACACGCTGTCTATGCACTGTTACATGTAGACTCCCTCTAGACTACAAATTCTTAAATCAGGATGTTTGTCTGTATGTGTATTGATGTTGCTGTGCAATTTCTGAGGAGGCTTAGAGTCCAAGAATTTAATTGCTGGTAATGATGTTCTAGTGTTTCCTGCATAAAAACTTAAACACACCATCATCGAAAACCTAACCAAGAGTGATTATACTTTAATAAAATAATATGCATGATAGGGTCAGAAAACTATATATGGATAAATACTGTCACACTGCTCGCCTCCTAATAAAAATAAATACAATTTCATGTCTGCAGGCTTCAAGGACAAAGGTCATTTTTGTCTGAATGTGTCATTCAAACGCTGCCCCCAGTTGTTGTTTTGCAGCCATACAGCTAGAGGGCAGCAGATGATCATTGGTCTAGAGATGCCTGTGCACAGCCAGCATAGTGTCTGACTACAGGATTGCTGCGGCAATGTGGTGGTGTGACTGCATCAGGCACAGTGTTCCTGTTTTTTTTTTTTTACATCTGCCACTGTCACATCTACACTTATACAGCCATAACATTAAAACCACCTGCATAATATTGTGTAGGTTCCCCTTATGCCACCAAAACAATTTTGACACCTTTTTTTTTATCACAGCTGAATCACACAGGCTAGCCTTCACTCCCCACATGCATCAATGAGCGTGTACATCCATGATCCTGTCAGAGGTTCACCACTTTTTGTACTACCGTTGCATACCGAGAACACCCCAGAAGACCAGTCATTTTGGTGACCCAGTCATCCAGCCACTGGCCATTTACAGAGTGGTTTAGATCCTTATGCTCGGTTGGTTAATGGCTCTGTTGTCAGAAAGTGATGGCTAACACATATTGTGAATGGCAACAGACTGACGGTGGACTAGAAAGGTGCATTTAAAAAATAGAGTTGCTTTAGAGTGTACTGTAGGTGTGGTCCAGACTGAAGGAGAAAATATTGATTCTGTTGATTGCTATGGTTTCTTTTACATCTGTCCTTCACATTGAAAAATGGATTAGACAAGTCTAAAAGAAACAATGAAATGCAGGACACGCTCTTTCACATTTCAGTCACTTAAATAAGAAAAAAAAAGTGTCAATAAAGACATTTCTCTCCACCAAAGATGCCTTACTGGGCACAATGTCCAGCAGTTCTACTTGTATCCCACAAAAATCACATTGCCTTGCTTGAGACTGGCATTCACAAGTGGTAAATTTCCTTGCTTCTTCGTGTCATAGAGTGTACAGCATCTAGATTTGCCTCAACAACAAGAACCATCTGTCTGCTTTAAACTTACCCTTGCCTCAAATATTTTAGCACGTGCACAACGGTTCTGATCTGACAGGTCAGGTCAGGTCAGTCATATGCTTCTGTTTCAGCCCATGTTCCTAACTTCACAATTAGGTCACCTACTCTGACAAGCCTGTGCCCTTTGCTTATACACTGGGGACTGAAATACGGTGGACCTGTGCATTCACTCAGCAGGCAGCATGTTCATCCTACAGAACACTGCACTAGCTGTAGGACTTCTCTTTGCTCTGTGCAACCTGCAAAGCAGTTCACTGTCACAGCAATCCTTACGGTGGGATTTTTCAAGGACGTGGCAACTTAAAAACTGGGCAAGTGGGGCATTCTCCTCATTCTGTGGTGCCCTACAATAGAATAGCACTGAACAGGCCCAAGAGAAGGTTGGCTGCTGGTGTGGCTTTCGAACGACCTAAGGACCATTCTGCAGGTGCCAACCATTAATCCAAACACGTGTTTATGTTTAAAAGGGGAACTGGATAAGTGATTTACTCAGTGCCTAATGAATGGCCCCTAGGGAAAGTTTCAAACAACAGCAAACGTCAAAGCGTCACAGCCATTTGGCCAGGACGGCACCTTCTGAAGCCCCTCACTCGAACCTGGGCAACCATAAACGCCAGCGGTGACGTCAAAGACCAGACCAGCGACCCCGTGTTTCTCTACTGCAAGAGCTTCTTGGAGTAGCCACACAAACACACACTGACACAAATGCACACACACTCCGCTGCGCGAACAGCACCTTAAACTAGAGTGGAGCTGAGGGACAGGCTGCGGTTGTAGTGTGGCTCCCCCCACCCCCAACCCTCCCGTTAGCGCGCGCGCACACACACACACACACCTTCCCTTTGCTCTATATGGT
The DNA here is from genome assembly GCA_037974385.1 of Arnoldichthys spilopterus. Classification (NCBI taxonomy): domain Eukaryota; kingdom Metazoa; phylum Chordata; class Actinopteri; order Characiformes; family Lepidarchidae; genus Arnoldichthys; species Arnoldichthys spilopterus. Next base: position 44,034,827 of record JBBPDA010000001.1, read on the forward strand.
TGTGGATTTAGCAATGTGCTAATAGCGACAGGAGGGGGCTGAGGAGCGGCGAGCCCACGGCGGAGGAGGCTGCCACAGTCGGAGCAGGCTCCCGAACAGCCATGGCTGACGGCGGAGAAGGGGAAGACGAGATACAGTTCCTACGGACGGTGAGTGAGCGAGCTTCTGGGCTTCGTTTAATATATATATATTTATTTTAGCGAGAAGCTTGCGGTCCGTAAGGCGGCGGATAAAAGAGGCTTTGCGCCCGCTTCACTTCGAGGCAGCGAGCATCGTCTCGTGCCGACGGGGCGCGTGAGGGAGCAGGCAGGGAGAAAAGGCGCGAAATCGGGGGTTCGTTTGATTATTGCTGCTCTCCGGCGACGCCGCGTACGCTTCCCATTGGTTCGCACGTCTCCGGCTTCAGCGGCGTTGGAAAGCCTGCGAAACCGGAGCTTTCTTCTCTCGGCTCTCCCTGGCAGATGTAGGCTGTTTGTCACGGCTGCTGCGTTTTGCGCATCTCTTCAGGCGAGAAGGGAACTTCGGTTCTCCCAACCGCCGCCTGCAAATTCTCGGCGCGGGAGTTACAGGGACCCAATATTTTTTATATTAGTCCACGTTAACTTTTGGGTCTGGTGTGATGCTAAAGTAGGGTGACTAGTTTATCACCGCAACACATGCAGTGTCTGACGAGGTTGAGCAGCAGTGGCTCAGTGCTACATGGTATAGCCAAGCGAGCTCTGCAAAAGATGTTACGGTGATTTATTGTCCCTTTTTTTCAGCAGAGAAATGATGGTATTCCGTGCAGGAGGGGATATAAACTAATGTGGCGAGTTAGAGGAAGAAATCAGCTTTCTAACAGTGTAAACACTTGTTGACTTTGTGTTTAGCTCTTTACGCTGCGGAAATTCGTTCAGATAGCATGTGCAAGATGCTGGGCAGCTGAAGCTGCTGAAGAGGGCTGACGGTGTCCTGCAATCCTTATCGTGGTCAGGCTATGGATGGCTGAGAGGTCCCATGCTCATTGGGAAGCTCCCGTTGTAACAGGGAGATAAGGCTGTAAGTGGGCTGCAGAGGTTAGACCAAGTTAAGAAAAAACCTGCCTGGCAGGTTTTAAGTGACACTAAACTCAGATAACATTTGTATTTATTTGTTGGACATATGACAACCCAATTCCATTCCTGCTACAGGGTTGACGTCCGGATCAATCCGCCCTTGTTTTGGACAACATCTGAAGGAGGAACAGTCCCACAGGACTGTAATGGTTAGGGAGATGCCCCTGTGACATGAAGGTTACCGGTTCAAATCCCAGACTGATACAGGTACCACTGAGGTACCCGTGAGCGAGGTACTGTCCCCAAGCACTGCTCCCTGGGTGCTGCCTACGTCAGCAGGCCACTGCTCCTACACAAATGGGTTAAATGCAGAGGTCACATTTTTTTGTGGTGCGCTGTGCTGTATCCAGAATGGCAATCACTCACTTTCATCCTTAGTGTTTGAAGCACAACTTGCTGACAACACTAGAGCAGAGAGGCTGGAGTGGTTTGTTTATCCATGCAGGTGGTTGGCAATCTGCCGGTTCAAGCATTATTGCATGATGTATACAGACACATCTTGCCATATCAAATTTCATTGTGATATGACTATGGTCTGGCGCATTGTCACACAATTATTTGTTACTGGTAATGCCATTTATCATAAGCTAGAAAAATATGCTTAACTCTTTCCCACCCTCTCATCTTTGTTTTTTTTTCACTTTCGAGCAATCCAGTGGAGTGCCACAAATATCATTCAAAAGGTCTGCGGCGGCATTCCAAGACATATCTTTCCCAATATTTACACTGCTGTTTAGACTGACAGAGTGCATCTGTTTTAATCCATTTATTGACATTGATCTGTTGGCAAGTTTTATCATGAGAGCAGTAGGGTTGAACAGTTCATCGATTTGATATCAAAATCGCAATCTGAAAGAATGCAGTTTTAAAATTGCATAGGCTGCAATTTTAAGTAAGTATCCAACATTATCGACCAGTTTTAATTGGCTGAGTTTAATAAAAATGGCATGTAATAATGCAAAGCTTGAGTATTGTCAGGCTGGCAATTACATATTATATATATTATATATTGCACTCATTCATTAAGTCCAAAAAACAGACTTTCTCTTGGTGAAAACAATAATTTGAACAAAATAATCGTATTAAATTGAAATAGAAATACTGGTAAAAAAAAATCATAATTAGATTTTTTCCCAAGTCATTCAGCCCCAGAGAGCAGTGACTTATTTTTAGCTTTCCTTTGGGAGCATTTAATTATAATTTAAGCCAAGTTTGTAGTGCTTTTTACATCTGACGTAACAAAGCAGCTTTACAGAAACCGGGTCTGAGCCCCCAGAGACCAAGCCAAAGGAGACAGAGGCAAGGAAAAACTCCCTAGCTGCAGAGAAACCTCGAGAGGAACCAAGGTTCAGGAGGGGAAACCCATCCTCCTCTGGTCAACACCGGATAGCAATAACAGACAAGAAAATAGAAAAGGAGAAAAAGAATAAATAAAATAAAATATAAATAATAATAATAGTTCTCAGTATAAATGGGCAGCAGCAGTTCCTTGTGTACAGGAGCCGCAATGACTTTAGATAAGTTCTTTGGCGGGCAGGGCTGTTCATATGGGCTCCTCCTTTAAGCAGCTACAATTGCCATAACTCAGTCAGTCACAGGCGATGACCCTGGTTTTATTTGAGACAACTCTGTGTAGGACTATGTTGTACTATGCTTTAGTTCAGTGTAGGCATGGAAATGAAATGCACTTTAGGCTGTTAACATTGATAAAGCTTGGCAGTCTGTGGTCTCTTGAGGCAGTTTAAAAAAGAAACAATGGTCATATTGATGGAAATCTGTCTTTATGCATACCTGAATCTCTCCATTCAGAAGCATATGCACCCACTAAAATCACATGAGAAGAGCAAGGGTTTAAGTACAAGAGAGCCACCATGCAGTAACTCCAGGAATGTATAATAATGTAATAATCCAGCATCATTAAAGTGACACAAAGCCTATTCATGTCCAGTAACTAAATGTAATATGAAAAGGAAAACTCACTCTTCTGCCATTTGGTTTGATCAATTTAAAAAATGTCTCCATATTTGTGCTCAGGGAATCACAGAACACATGGACTAAAAGGAACTTACATTTTTTAGTTATGGACAGTTTTAAGATTGGGCAGTTAGTCCAGTGTTCAGTTGAATGGTTTTGGTCCCTTGTTGGGCTCTTCCCCTTATATGGTTAAATAGAAGATGGATGGGTGTTAAAAGCTGAATTTTTTTTGTGTTGTTGTACTGTACCCAGTTGCTCTAGGTCCACTCTGTTATCTTACCTAACAGATCTCCTTTTTGAAGCATTTTGCAGTAGACATAAATTCTGATTTTTTTGTGTTGATACATTTTGTTTCTGTGGCTTGTAGATGCAGTTCAAATCTTGCATAAGTCTGTGGTTTGTAATAAATGTCATTTTTGCATATCTAGCTCAACACTGTCTGCATCAGAAATGAAGAGAGAAGTGACTCACAGTTTAATGTGTGAACTAACCGCAGTTGCTGGAGGCTCTTGACTCCACGCAGTATGTGTAAAGGGAGGGATGCAGACAGCTGAAGAGCTCTTCTGGCCCTACAGATTCATCTACTGCCTCTTTAAATCTCCTTACTGTAAGCCGGGATGTTGCTATATTATAAATAACTGGAAGATAGTTGGCTTTTTTGCATAGATATTAAACTCAACTGCTGCAAGGATCCATATATGGGTCTACACTTGCAACTGCAAACCCACACATAGATACAGAATAATATAGTAGTTACTAGGGTTTCAAAATTCTGGGAATTTTCAAAGTTGGAAACTTTCCATTGGAATTTAAGGGAATTTATGGGAATTAATGGGAATAACCCAAAAGTTTTTAAAGTTAAAGGTTGGAAAACCAAAATATACTTGATAGAGAAAATATATATACTTAATGCAGGGTGAAGTCCCAAAGCAGCTTTACAGAAACTGGGTCCGAGCCCCCAAAGAGCAAGCCACAGAGCGACAGAGGCAAGGAAAAACTCCCTAGCAGTAGGAAGGGGGAACCCATCCTCCTCTGATTGACATCGGATAGCAAAAAGAAACAAGAGAAAATTAAAAAAAAAAAAAAAAAATAAAAAAAAAATATATATATATATATATAT
>JBBPDA010000001.1:44046884-44062524 GCA_037974385.1 Arnoldichthys spilopterus
AACACACTAACAGACTAACATGCCAGGGTCCCTGTTGTGTTGAGAAGGATCCCCCCCCCCCCCCCCCCCAAAAAAAAAAAATCTACTCACTGGTGATCCTGTGGATGTCCTGACCATTGATGAATGGGGTTAAAGGGCTAACAAATGTTGCACAGAAACAGATGGACTACAGTCTGTAATTGCAAGTGTATGGTGGAGCTGATAAAATAGAGAATGAATTTAGATACAAAGGAGGTATACCTAATAAAGTGGCTTGTCTGTGTACATCAAATAATTTAACACACATCTATGTTAACCTTAGTGCAACTATGTTGCATTTATTTCAAGAGGCCAAGAAAATGTGCATTTTTTTCAATTGCTATACCTTACTTCTCCATTTCTCCTTGTTTACAGTTTGTGCATGTTCTGCATTGATCTTTACCTACATACCCTGTGAGTGTAGTATTAAGTAGAATTCTGTGATATTACTCTTCTATGTAGTTTTACCTACCTTGAAATAGAGGTTTGGTTTGTTCTGCAAGCACATCTCAGCAGAAAGTCTTTTTCTTGAACTCAGCTCCATGAAGTTGGAGAGTGACAAATGAGCCTCATGTGGAATTAAGCCAAAGCACAGTGCTAGACTGCCTATTGGATGCTCTAATGATCTATTGATCCACCACTAAATGAAGAAATTTCCTTGACCACAGTGAGTGTCATAGTACAGCAAGCAATTCTAACCTGTCCCAGTGATAGATGGATTGCTGTGTGTCACTGTTATGCAGTTCAAACAGCAGTTTGTGCTTTAAAAACATTTTGTTCAGGACACATTGGACTTCATAGATGTTTATTCAGCTTGGGAGGTATTGTTGCCTGCTCTACCACTCCTACCTTTGCTGTGAGTTGCTGACTGAAGCATTCTTTTTTGTTCAGTTACTAGTTTGTGAGTGAGCAATGCAATGTAGGTTTTGTCATTCTTCTATGCCCAATGCAGGTTTTTGCTAGTAAAGCAAACAACATGCTTCACCCTACCTGTTTTTTGACTTAATATGACCTCCAATCCTAGCTGGCTTCCATCAGTGGTAAATATGAAGAGTATGTTAAAATCAGGATTGGTGGATGCAACAGTCTAAAATAAAGCTTTTCAACTCCCCTGCTATGCTGGGAATGAAGAGGCCAAGCTAGTTTCTCCTGATCTACCTGGTTGCCTTGGATAGAGATTTTTTGTCCAGAAATGTAACCTCCGACTTCAGGAGGTAGCAATAACTAGGCTTCAGTTACATGTACCGTAGGGCTTAGCGATATGGAAAAAGAATCTTATCATGATAAATTGTCTTATGAGTAGGTATCGATGTATGTCACTATATCAAATATAGTATAAGTCAAATCAGTATTGTCAAGTTTAAAGGTTCCTGTTTAGTACTACATGGAATATGAATATCATAACGTTCATTTTTGTTTATTTATTTTCTCAGAAGTTGAACATGACTTGTACTGCAAAACAGTATACAGGAATATCCATCCATTTTATAAACCGCTTCTTTCATTTCATTTCTGAAGGTCTCAGGTTTGAGTCCCAGCCCGGGCACTACTGAGGTATTGAGCAAGGTACTGTCCCACTACACTGCTCCCTGGGCGCTGTTGATAGCTTCCCGCTGCTCCACGTGTGCACGTGTGATGGGTTAAATGCAGAGGGTGCTTGAGTGTGTTCACAATGACAAATAGTCACTTTCACTTCACTAATTGTGGGGGGACACATAGACAGACAACCATTTATACACACATTCACATCTATGGGCAGTGTAGAGTATCCAATCAACCTACTGCAAGTCTTTGGACTGTGAACCTGAGCACCCAGAGGAAACCCACATGAACACGGGGAGAGCTTGCAAACTCTGCAGAAAAGGCACCAGTGGCCAACCTGGGGATCGAACCCAGGACCTTCTTGCTGTAAGGTGACAGTGCTAACCACTGCACCATTGTGACGCCCGTACACAACTTGATTTCAAAGAAATTAAATAGTTATATATGATAAAGTAAAAATTCTGAGCAGTCGAAAGCTTTCCAAATTACAAAAAAAAAATATTTCATACAAAATAAAAAAGTATCAGTTCTGAGAAGTCAAAAGATTTTGAGTTTTACAGGAGAGCACAATCATTTTTTTTTTCAATTCGCTTTTCAAATTCCAATCTTGGTCAATGAAGTGGGCAATGAGGTGCGTATATGTTTCAGATATGCAGGTTGAGCACAAATCCAATGTGGTAGCGAAGTTTAACACACTTTGCAGCTCCCTTCACAGTCTCTCTACAGTCTTTACAGTCTTACAGTGTAAGTGTCATCTCAAAGAAATGTTTTTGTCCAGGGATTTGGTGACAAGGGTCTGTTATTTTAATCAGCCGGTAAAACTTGACATTTTTGAGCATGCTTACTGGCATCGTGTTTTTTGCAATAAAGTAAGCTCTTGCATTTGTGAGATCACTGTGTGTCTTCCATTTTTTTTGGAGTAAGGCATGGTGCTGAAGCACTTAGGTCTGAGACTGAAGACTTGCATTGTGCGTGCTCTAAAGGATGATGCACTGCTGCAGGTGGTAGAAAACATTAGTAATATTACTGGTCTTTGTGGGAACAGGCTTTAGACTCGCTCACCACTCTGCTTCTTTTTGGACTTTAAATAGCCAAAAAATCTTCCCACTACCAAATTTTTTGGACCCTTCTTTTCAGCATTGTCATTGCCTTTTGAGCCTTGAGTTGTGTCTGCTGGGGCGTTTTGTCCAGTAATGCTGTCGCTGTTGTCATAGTTTTATCTCCGTCCCACACCTGACTTACTTACCCAAACATTAGCAGCTGTGCTGCTGCCACTAAATAGTGAAAGTGACTATTTGTCATTGTGAACATACTCAAGCACCACAACGAAATGTGACTTTGGCATTTAACCCATCACATGTGCACACGTGGAGCAGCGGGCAGCTATCAACAACCCCTTGGGAGGCAATGTAGTGGGAAGGTACCTTGCTCAAGGGTACCTCAGTGGTGCCCAGGCCGGGACTTGACATGCAAGCTTTAGTTCACAAACACAAGGGCCTAACCACTCTGCCACCACTGCCCTACTACAGGCTGTGCTGTTTGAATCAATCAAACCTTACATGTTGGTAACTATTTTCCAGCCACATGGTTGGAACAGTTTGGCACTATTCTCTTGTGGCTGTTAAAACATGGTTGGAATGTGTTCTGTCAATGTTGTGTCGATCATGTTTTATATTTCTATTGAAAAACGTTTATTTTGGAATAATCATCTTTTTTGTTTATCCCCCAGCCATAGTTGCTGTGTCAGTTGGTTGAAGATAAGCTTTCGTCTCTCACAATAAGTATTATTAGAGAATCCTTATAGAAGTGTATAATGTCCTCAAGGTGTATGAGCAACCCAAGGTCATATCACCAAACACCACTTCCATCAACTGCCGAAAATTGGTCGAGCCATTGCACAGACCCATCTGCATTCTTAATCGCTCAGATAGTGACTACTGGGGGGTGGTGACTACTGTCTTTCATTTCCAGTACCCCTGTTGCAAAATCTCCCTAGCGATGTTTGTTGGGGGGAAGCTATTTTACTAAGCTTGCTAGTACAAAGTTGGCGAGCAGCACAGCAAGTCCACAGTAAGTGATGAACAGCGCGCCCTCGTTACTCAAGTTCAAAATGTGTAAACTGTTGTGGGGGTGACAAAGATATGGTGAGAAAATGGACCAGCAGCTCGCAGTAAGGTTTTTACTACAGAAATAACCTATAGAGGCAGAGAGAGACAGGAGAAAATGAAAGTTGGACTAGAAATTCAGAGAGCATACTAGCAAAAAAGCCAGTTGCAGTCTAAGTTTGCTACGTTTTGACTCACACTGCACTGTTCACAACAAAAACATTTTTGAAGTACTGAAAAAAAACCTAATGAATATATCACAAAACAGCTCCCTTCACACAGTTGATTTGGTTGAGGTTGACTTTTACACCAGACTCTTCAGCAAACTAACAGTCATCTACAGTCAAATCTCTCTAGCTTGTCTATGTGTTCTCTCCATATCACTCCATAATGAGGTCACGCTGTCAAGTGCAGTCTGACATTTGGTGCTCACAGTAATTTAAAACAGTAGACTAGAAATATATTCTTCCAATAAAGTATTTTGACTTTGCATGGTTTGTTATTGTCTATTTTTATTGTGTGACTAAAATTGTGAGGTTAATCAAAATAATTGGTTCTCAATTTCCAATATAAGCAAGTAAATGCAGGAGCAATTGTTTACTGTTTATCAGCAGTAATCAGTGTAAAGGTAAGCACTTTTTCCAGACTCTAAACCAGAGAAAAGTTTGGGATTCACTGTCCTGAAAGGTGTTTTTGGACATGCACATGCAGCACTGCCATGGGAATGCCCCGTCAACAGCTTCAGTGCCACTCATCTTTGTAATGCCTGCAAGTCATTTAACTGGTTGGGTATCAGCAATATTCGGCTTGTCTCATAAGGTTAGGCTTTATGAATTACTCTACATTCTCAGGGCTTCTGCCTTTCAATCTACGCATAACCTTCTACATTTGCATAGATAACCCTATACATCTACTAATGAAATGTTTGATATTATTGTAAGGTTAGGGTTGTTCTCTCATTTGCCTCCTGCTGGCCCGTCCGAGCGCTAACGCGAACACTTCTATAGTTATAATATTTGAAAGAAAAAATGTCTTTCGAATAACGTGTACTTCTTTTATGAAACCACATCATTACTTTGTTTATTACTAATTCTAACTCACCGCCAGTAGCACACAGTTGCCAGCATTCAACAGATTCAGTGGAGCCTAAGATTTGGTACAGTTTGTCATGTTTTTGCAATGAATTAAAAAAAAGAGTTATAAAACGCATAGAACAGAGTCATCCATGTAGTATCCACAGGAGGCTTTTGGAAATGCGAGCCATAGCCATTAATTCTGGTCTTATCTTGAATCTCCATGCTTGGTACAAGTACTGTGCTGTAATTAGTGGCCTTTTTATGTGATATTTCAAGCGTTTCAAGTTTCTTCCATTATCCTCCGCCGGCCGAACTTTCCCACCCTTGACATTTACAACACAGCCCTGTTACCAAAGAAACACTGCTGTCGAAGTGGCACCTGCAGTTTTCTTGTGCTGTATGGTCTACTGTGCTCTCTCCTACCTACATGAGCAACAGCACATTGTAGGGAAGAGAAATGCACACTGTAGCATCTCAGCACATTTTGCCATAGGTTAGACCCCTGAGGACAACCTCTCATCATTCTTGATGCTACTATATAACAGGACATAAATGACGCAGTGCACCCGGGGGGGTTATTTAACAAACTGAAACTATGTCAACGTTAAACTAGAGCTGCGCAATATGATATTTATGGTTATTGTGATAAACTGTGGTTATGCTTTTCTGAGCATATCTTGATAAAGTTAGTACTTAAAAAACATTGTCAGACTTGATGTTTAATTTTAAGGAGAGGATCATTAGTCTTGCTTAAGTGAACATATTGTACTGCTGTAAGAAAAACACTGAATAAAATTATTTGTACTCGTACTTTGATTGTTTAGAAGAATGGCACTGTTGGCTCTTTGTTCCATCTTAATACATAATGTGACATGTTGGATAACAGGGAAATTACTCAACATATTGTGATAAGGTATTTTTGCTATATCGCCCACCCCTACATTAAATACATGATTTCTCTTGTTTTTAAATAAGTGGTTATGTATAATGGATCAGTTTAAAAGAAAATATCAGTCAATGAAATCAGTTTATTTTGATCCAAAGAGAGTTCTATTTCAATGAAAAATCAATAAATTGCACCGAAATGTTAGTTTTGCTCAGTCAATAGTGAATTTATATTTGAGGTACATTTTTCTAAACCGCTTCTTCCATTTCTGGGTCGCGGGGAAGCTGGAGCCAATCCCAGCTGACTGTGGGTCTAAGGCGGGATACACCCAGGACAGGAGGCCAACCCATTGCAGGGCAACACACAGACAGACTACCACTCATCCACACATTCACACCTATGGGCAATTTAGAACATCCAATCAACCTACTGCAGCCTTTGGACAGTGGGAGGAAATCGGGGGAGCACCCAGAAGAAACCCACGCAAACACGGAGAGAGCCTGCAAACTCCGCACAGAAAGGCACCCGTGAAATTTTGTATATTTTGACTACTCAATTTGAATGAATGGAAACGTATAGCGTAACTGAATAAATGAAGTTTATACAGTGATTTTTTTTCATTTGAGATGGGTAAGATCAAAATAAGTTTTTGCTATCATGATAAATTTTATGCCCTACAATAGTTTGGCCTACTGTCCGAGGTGTACCCTGCTTTGGGCCCGTGGTCAGCTGGAATTTCCACCGGCTTTCCAGTGACCCGAAATGGAAGAAATGGTTTAGAAAATGAATGGATGGATAAATTTAATCACCCGACATATTCCTCAGTAGATTGTTATTTATTGTTTTTGTAGTGTTTAGACAGTTAGATGCAGAAAGCCAGTCAACCAGTGTATAGGAACTGTATGAACTACACTGTAGCAAGAATATGCTTTTATTTTATTTTTACTGCGTGTTTGAAACTCAAACATAAATAAACCTTAAACTTACAGAACAAAATAACGAGTCATAAGGACTGTACGGGAAACAAGACTAGACAAGGACTAAACCAAACAGGACCAAGAAACAGGTGACAAAGGCAAGCTCATGGTCAAGAAAAACAAGAACACCTGGCAAAAACAAACACAGACCAGAACAATCAAACCCAGAGAAATAACAAGATACAGAAGACAGACACGGAACATGACAAAACCTTTGTGAAAACTGTTTGTGTGTGTGTGTGTGTGTGTGTGTGTATATATATATATATATATATATAGGTTTTTTTTTTACTGTTTTGCTGGTTCGTTTTCTCTGTTCCATTGTATTTGATGTTATATTTTTTTGTATGCCTTTCATCACTGATGGTGCCTTTGCAGGTGTGCAAGCTGACAGTTCCATAGGCACTAATGGCCCTATACCATCAGAGAGCCCATGCAGTGATTTCCATTATAGAATGCCTATGAAAGTCCCACCTGAGCGCCCAAATATCATGGATATCCTATATTAATTTTTTAGCCTTGTCCCTTGCACACAGATAATTAATTCTCCAGATTCCCAGGATCTTTTGATACTATTTTGTAATGTAGATGATGAGATATTTAAGGTGTTTACAATTTTACTTTGAGGAACATTTTCCATGATGCTATTTTTATACCAATCATATTACTGGCCTGTTAATGTTAATGTAATTTGTTGCAAAATGTTGCTCCAGCCATTTCTTTTTAGTACCACTTACTTTTTCAGGTTTTTGTTACCCCTTTAAGCCACAGATCTGCCATTGTGGGTTTCATCTCTTTCAGTGAAAAAAAACCAAAACATTTGAGCTGATAGCGTAATTATTTTTTACAATTTTTTAATCAAGTAATTACAACAGCTCGCAAAATGGCTCACAATATAGCTCATGTATGTAGACTTACAACAGGCATGTTTGGCACAATTGGTAACTTTGGTAACTTTCTCAGCTGCTAAGCCTGTATGTTAAGAGCAGCTTCGCCCCCCTGCTGCTTGATAATGCCTCCTAAGCCTGACGGTATGGTCTTTTGATGCCATTCCCACCCCATGCCTGTCTCATAAAAGATTCATGCCACTTTAACAACCTCTGCGTCGGCTTCTGCTAGCCACAAGCTTCAGCTAAGAGATATCAGGGCTTTTTATTAGGGCCTTGGTGCCGCAGAGTCAATGATGTGTGTGATAAAACAATGTGTTATTTTGCTAGGGTAGCAGCTGGGAGGGAGGCGTGTTACTGCTGAGCTCTCTGGTGTGTGGGTCTGAAGCGGGGTTTATAATGTGGGTGAAGATATGGGTGGATGGAAATGGATCTGTGTTTTCAGTTCATTTGTGTCAAGGTTTTTACACCAGTTATTGACAGAAAAGGGGAAAGCTGTGCTGGGACTGGGCCCTCAATGAGTGCACCATCTCAGCAGGTCTTTGTGACAGTGGTGAAATGATCTGAGCTAGTATGAAGAAACCTTGAAAGGAGCCAATATTGAAAAGGGGAATCCTTTCTGCTGTGGTCAGCACTGGATAGTGAAGTTGTAGCCTTAAATATGTTACTATTACTAAATATTCTTTAGTAAAATTTGTGAGATAAAACATTACCAACATGACCAAAGTTTCCTCAAGGGGACTATAGGGACAAGTCAGCTTTGGGAGACACTGATTCACATACAAAGTGCCCTTTAAAAATATTGGCACCCTGTAAAGATTTGTGAAAAACCCACCCTTAATCCCACGTAAAAATTAAAAACGAATCCCTCATTAAGAAATAATTATTTTAACAGGAACCCATGTGTTACAATTATCACTCCTAGAAATTATTGTGAACGCAATGTAACCGAATCCAGTTGCTCATTTAAGTTGAGTGGAGAGTCAGAACTTAAAAACTGCAATCAATGACTTCCTGATTAACTGGAGTGAAAATATGACATGACACAGTAACATACATTGACATGTATTGTTAATGTATCAACATACATTACCTTTGTCATCCATCAACATGAGAAAAATAAGAGAAAACACAAATCAAATAAGGCAATTGTTATAAAAATGGCTAATTTCACCTGTTAGGGCAATAATAACAAGAGTGGACATCCATTGTAACTATTACGAAGTTGCCTGGAAGAAGATCAGAAAGAAGAAGTTTATTTTGCTTCCTTGTACAGTGAGGAGGATGATATGAGAGGCCAAAAAAAGGGTCACTGTTTTTATAAGACTATTAAAATCTTGGAGTTAACAAGTCAAACCACCATCAGATGCCACCTTCATGTCATTAGATTGGAATGTTTGCCAGAAAATCTCTTTTCTGTCAGTTTAATACAAATATAGGTGTCTGAAATTTGTGAAATGCAATTTTTTTTAATGTTTCAAATATTTTTGTTGGTAAAGTATATTACATATCAAATAGGAAATACTCCAAATGGGGCAAGCTTTTAGAACTATCGTATGTTACTGGTCACTGTTTTTCGATCTTTGATTGAATAGTTATTTTTATTTAAATTGCATTTTCTAATGCTGTATTTTATTTATATTGAATATTACTGTTGTGACTGTTGGATAAAAGCAGTTAGCCGATTTATAATTTCACCACCTGCAGGACATTTAACTGTGGGTCATATGCTTGGCTAGCTTTAGCTTTTAATCTGATGAGTCTAAGTCTTGGGCAGTGGTGCTGTATTGGTTAGGGAGTTGCCCCCTGGCCCAAGGGTTTACATTTTCATTTAGCTGATGCTTTTATCTAAAGCGACTTCCAAGACGTGGGGCAGTGTAGCGGAACGGTATCTTGCTCAGGTACCTCAGTAGTGCCTGGGCTGGGATTTGAACCACTGCCACACACAGTTTGCTGGTTCAAATTCCAGATCAGTACAAGTACCACTGAGGTACCCATGAGTAAGGTACCATCCCCTAGCACTACTCAGGATGGGTTAAATGTAGAGGTCACATTTTGTGTGCTGAGCTGTGGTGTGTTCACAGTGACAAACACAATGATTACTCTTTCTTTAATCACTACACACAGACTTTGTGGGTTTCTACTGTAATATGCTGGTGCTGCCAGCAATTTTGCAAGATTGCATAAACCCACTGGCAGTGGATCATCTGTGCAGTTTGGCTTTGATTGTGGAAGTGCTAGAAGACTGTGGCAGTGTATGAAAGGTAAGCTAAGATTCTTAATCATAAGGCAAAGCAGACGGGGCCATCTTGTTTTTACAATGTCTAAATCAGGCAGACTACAAAACAAACCTCAAATGAACCATACTGAGGGTTCCTTGGGGGTGGTCTGAATTCGTTTCGTTTGTTAGTTTATGATCTGAGTTCATTTGGCGTGCCAAAAAATGTCTTTAGGTCTGCATAGGGACTGTCCACTCTTATTGAATGGGCACTCTTTCTTTACTGCTGCATCGTTCAGACAAAGGTCTCCCTCTACAGCTCTAATGGCTACTAATGGGATTTGCTGACACTGTCCTGTACAGAAAGTCATGGACTTGTGCAAGACTCCTGCAGTCGGGATTTCTGCATTGCTATAAAGGGGAAGGCCATATTAGAGCGCAGTCCCAACCCAAACTGCTGGAGGACCATTAGCAGAGAAGCTGACGACACACATTCTGTTTTTATGTTCCTTCCCGAGGAAATTGGAGCACTGGAATCACTAAAAATTGCACCGCAAGAACTTGTTGTCAAATAAAACATTGCTAGCGCACAATCGACTAGACAGCTTTAGAGGGTTCGTAATCCCCTTTTTGGAATTTCAACCTTAATAGCTTGTGGCTCTTTGCATTGTGCCCTGTTCACTTCTAAGGTTGACAAAAGCAGTTATTTGTACTGAGTTAGATACGTGTCAGCTTTGGCAGCTCTCTTCCCCTACAGAGTCAGTTGAGTTGCAGAGATCCTGCATGCAGCAGTAATAACTACATCTCTACTGCCTTACCAGCTCCTTGTGAATGCTGCCTTTGATGAACTTGCTCTCTTTAACTTTTTCCCCCCACTCTCTCTCTCTCTCTCTCTCTCTCTCTCTCTCTCTCTCTCTCTCTCTCTCTCTCTCTCTGTATTTCTCAGATGAACAATAGAGGCATCACTATTGATCATATTAGAGATCAAATAATTTAATTTGTCTTTATGATTAATCAGAGTTTATAATTGCCAAATAAAAAGGTGAAATTAGGAGAAAAAAGCATTAAAACATCTACAATAATGTAGCAAAATGCATAAACAGTTTCCATTAGTTTTTTTTTTCTTGTTGCAAAACAGTTCATAGTTCACATTCATATCATGAATAATGACTGTGAAATATTTTGGGTTTAGGAGGTAAGGACTAGGTCCTTAAGTTCTTTCTCTCCAGCCAGGTTAAATTCCTTCAGGATTTTTCTTCCTTCTGCTAGATCCCCTCCTTGGTGCTGCCAGTCGTCGACCCACTCTATTCCTAGTTGGTAGAGGCTCGCTACTTCCGTTGTAGGTCAGTTCTTCTGTAATATTTTGGGTTTAGGAAGTAAACACAAGCTTCAGTACCTTTAGCAGGGATTTATTTAGCGAGGCGAAGAAACACTAAAAAGAAACAAACTATGACTAAACACAAAACAAATTCTACTGACATAGGAACTCAAGAGGGAATAACATCTAGGGAAACCATAGCGAAGACAGTAGGGAAAAGCTACAGAGAACCAACAATCACTTAGACAAACACATGAGACTAAATAGGAACACAGAACAATGAACACCTGACGCAGGGAGGAGACAGGAACGAGGGACAGGTGAAGAGGGCAGAGACAAGGCGGGGCTAAGTAAAACATGAGCACATGAGGAAGGTAGCACTTGGGAAACCAAAACAAATACAGACAAAAGCACATGGCTAGGGAAAACATAACAGAACCAGACAAGACAAGACGAAACCTCACAGACTGCCAAGAAGGCTGTGGTTAGCTTGAGTTAAAATGCACTAGGTGAATGACAATGCTTTTAAAAATCGTGATATCACACTGCAGAAATGTTTCAATATGCATCTTGGATGCATGTGCAAGTGCCTAGTGACGAATAAGCATTCCTTGAATTATGATATTTGATGTAACTGCATTGTTGTTTCAGCCAGGTCCAATCACCAACCCAGTCCAAATTAATTGCTTTATTGTTTCTTTTTTTATAAAGCTGCAAAGTATATTCCCTAAGCCATGTGAAAGGCAAGAGAAATGTAATGTGCTATATTTCAAAACTGAATCATAATCAGTCAGAAAATATAGAATTGTGATTTTTTTTTACCACTATTTTGATTTCATTTTAAATGCAATTATATTTCACAATGCAGGCCCTACTGTTTTCACCTAAAAAGTCAGTTTTTCAGACTTGAGGGTTGGGTATTAAATGTAATATGCCAGAGCACCAATTCAAGCTCTGCATTATTCAGTATCATTATTTGGAATCCAGGCCAATTAAAATTAATCAGAAATTCTGGATAATATAGGATATGATTGAAATTGTAGCCCTTGTGATTTGTAAATTGCACTCTTTCACATTGCCATTTCGATACAAAAATGATTATTTTTTTAAGTCAAAGTAAGGATAATTAGGAGTGAGCAGAAATGAATCAAAGTATGTTGATTGGTTCCATGTTTAACTGTATCTGTTTTTTTTGGTATTGTAAACTGTTTATTTATACATACATTTTAAGGGTCCTGTATCTGCATTGTTTTTACTGGGAAAATATCAGTATTTACTGGTTAAGATCTTGAATTAAGTGTTTTCCCGACGTTTGTGGCATCAGGTGAGCACAGATCAAACGCCGATGTTTTTCTGTACATTGGAGAGAATCAGACCGTCCACACTGGCTTTTGGGGCTCGCGTTCAGATGGCGTAAAAAAAAAAAAAACACGTAAATTTCTGACGAAATCCTGACAAGCCCAAAGAAAACATCTTGATTGCATTTACATGCCAGTTTAGCACCCTGGAGGACTACAGCGCCCCATAATCCTTCAGTCAAAGTTTGATTCAAGTAGCTTCGATGATATTTTTGCCATATCTGACGGATTTTTAACACAACAGTGTCAAGGTTTAGATCAAAATAAAGCCAACTGATCTATTTTTCACTACTACAGTGCAGGATAAAGCTCAAACCCCACAGATTACCGTCCCCACAGGTAAACACACATTATTACAGTCTGGGTTGCAGGTTGGCGTTCAACAGAGTATTTTTAGGAGTTTGTACAATACTGGCTCCTCCCTGTAATGTCATTTGCACTGGTGTATTACAATATAATATCCTGCACATTTAGCTCATTTGTTGGCAACGAAGATGAACGATGCTTGATCAGCAAGCTTTTATGTTTTGACATATTTGATGCTCAGCACAATTGAAACCAAGTGTGTGAATGCCAGGAGGTAATTGAGTAGTGTTGGTGTGCTTGTTTCTACTAGTAGCACGTAAAGAGCTTTTTTTGCAGTTGACTGCTGTTGTGAGCTGTTACTGCTGCTTTGCCATTGAGGCTTCAGAATGCATGTGCTTCTCAGAGTAGTTTCTTATCTCTGATGTTTCTTTTTTCTGGTCACTTAAGACAATTGCAATTTTGCGGGAAGGTGAAGAAAGAGGCCTGGGCATTCACAGTTGTTTGCTCTTTGCTCCCCTGTGCTTAAATGCTGGTTTAACTGTGGTTAGAGTATCCGTCTCCCAGCTTGTCAGTTTACCAACACTGACAAATGGAAATGCAGTGCTTTCCTGTCTGAGGGCCTTTTACTTTATCTTTCTGCTTCGCAGAAAGGCTGAGGGATTTCCTCTGGTGCTTTGGCATGAATGCTGAGGAGTGTTTCTTTGCACCTGCGTGGGTGAGACTTACAGTGAACCCACTGAGGAATATTCTGGTGCGCTATTGAAGTCTATATACGGTTTTATTCTTTGCTAAATCGTCAAAACAGCACTGTGCCTGCCCCGGGACTAGCTCTGAGCTTATGAACAGAGAGTGTGGCAAAATGTGAATACTGTACTGTTTGGCGCTTGCCTGTTGGTTTTGAAAGCGTCTGATGTTTCAGTTCTGGAAAACATGGCTCGCAGCTTATCGCGACGATGCAGGAAATTACAATTTTAAAATTCTGTATGACTAATGAATTAAGATCATTAGACGTATATCAACTAGTTGTTTTCAATGATTTCAGTATGTTAATTAACGTTTTGTTATGTAATAGCATTTCATTCATTAAACATGTGTATTCAGCAGGGTGCAGTCTTTATTTTTTTACACAGTGTATTTAACCACAAAAACATTTAACTTAAGCTTTACACCTGTTCTGCAAAGTATGTTTCCACATACACCTCTCCTTTGTTAGAGGGCTAAACATTGTCTTGAACAGATGGCATCATAGGTACCATAAAGGTTAACATAATTCATCCGTCTGGTGAGCCTGCACCCTGCCTCGGTTTTGCTCTGTAACAGAATAGAATATACGCTTCTTGTGTCTGAACAATAAATAGACATAAATAATACATTTTTCTTTCTCTGGTAATCATCTAGCTGAGATGGAACATCAACCATAAAGACTGAGGCTGAGAGAATCCTTCTTTCATAGAATGATTTGTACTCCATGCCTTATCCACTTTGGCGCTATGAATCAGAAGCAGTGTGAATGCAGTTTTACTCACAGTTAGACAACACCACTGAGCAGAACATATGGAATTCTCTAAACTAAAAGAAAAACTGAGCATCTTCCCACCGCAGATGCATAATTGCTAGAAATAGGTTATTGTAAAACATTATAATAAAGTTACGTATCTTACTGAACTGTTCGACCAAAAATCTAATTTAAAGTGTTTCACATAATGCTAATGTAAATCAGCCAAGGCATCCCTGATGTCTATAGACTATTGTATCTATCCAATTATTCGATTTGTCAAATACTGTATTTGAAAAAATCCGACTAGTAAGCATTGTGGAAACTAAAAACAAATGTTTTTGCGGTTAATTAGTGCCATACTGAAATGTAAGAAAAGCAATTTAGGCTTTAAGATAAGTACATTATGTCTGAGAAAAAAACTCATTCATTTATTTAATTATTTATTTTGACAAAGTCATGTGTCACATGTCTATAGTTATTAAAACAACTGGAGCTGTACTGAACCTGTTTGGTAGAGGATGGATTTTTGTTCTACCCCCACACACACTAAGGAGGATGCATAGTCAGGCAAAATTTCTCCAAGGCTCATGACTGGAGATTTACTGAAGATGGGAGCATCTTGGGGTCACCAAGTCATGCCAACTCCTAACCTTAATAGAATACATGGCACTGTGGCTTTCATGAAGTTCCAGGATTTTTAAAATAAAAATTACATTTCAAAATATACATCCATTCAAAAATAGTTCAGTTAATGCAGAATAAAGTGGTGGACAAGCCTCTCTGGTCCCTTGACCTAAACTCTATTGAACACCTGTGGGCTTTGCTGGAGAATCCAACAGGATCTGGAGAGATTCTGTATTGAAGAATGTTCTCAGAAATCTTGCTCTGCATTCTCCAATTTCATCAAGAATTACGAGAGAAGACTCTGTTACATCTAGCAATAGTACTTAAAGTTGTGTGCTTTACATACATGTACATACATTTTTAACACATGTAACATCTAATCACATATTTTTAATAGTTTTCACATCTAGGGATGATGAAAGACATTTAAAACCCTTGAAGTAGTTCAAGGATGTTTTTGATTAGCTAAATTGTCCTGTAGGTCCTTAACAGTGAGAATAGGAGTTAATTAAGAGTATCAGTCTATGAGCATAGAAATGGTTTATTCAGCATCAGAAAGACAGTACACCCTTACATTATTACACTATCTTCAAGTGTATATGTATATATGTATATATATATATATATATATATATATATATATATATATATATATATGTCCAATGACAAAGAAATGAAGTCTCATAACAGTATCATTTTAATGGTAGGTTTATTTTAACAGTGACAGATAGCACATCAAAAGAAAAAAAAAAAAAAAGAAAAAATTTAAATAAAAGATAGAAACTGGTTTGCATTTTGAAATAAGTATTTGACCCCCCTAACAAAAA
>JBBPDA010000001.1:44062624-44093876 GCA_037974385.1 Arnoldichthys spilopterus
ATCTCTAAATCACTAAGGTTTCGAGGCTGTCTCTGTACAACTCTGAGCTTCAGCTCCCTCCATAGGTTTTCTATTGGGTTAAGGTCCGAAGACTGACTAGGCCACTTCATGACCTTAATGTGCTTCTTCTTGAGCCACTCCAGAGGGAAGGAGGTTGTCGCTCAGGATTTTACGATACATGGCTCCGTTCATTTTCCCGTTGATGCGGTGAAGTTGTCCTGTGCCCTTAGCAAAAAAAAAAACACCCCCAAAGCAAAATGTTTCCATCTCCATGCTTGACGGTGGAGACAGTGTTTTTCTGTCTGTTTCTCTGTTTTGCATTTTTTTCCTCCAAACACGGCAAGTTGAGTTAATGCCAAAGAGCTCAATTTTTGTCTCATCTAACAACAGCACCTTCTCCCAGGCACTCTCTGAATCATTCAGGTGTTCATTGGCAAACTTCAGACGGACCTGCACATGTGCCTTCTTGAGCAGGGGGACCTTGCGAGCACTGCAGGATTTTAACCCATTGTGGTGTAATGTGTTTCCAATGGTTTTCTTGGTGACTGTGGTCCCAGCTAATTTGAGGTCATTAACTAACTCCTCCCGTGTAGTTCTAGGATGATTTCTCACCTTTCTCAGAAGATTCTTAAATGACAATGAAAGCTGTGTGCTGTATAATGTCAAGAAAACCTTATGAATCTTATGAAGTTATGAAGATATTTTTATTAAAAAAAATTAAAAAGATGTCTATAAATTGAGAATTTTGCGATATGACATATTATTGTATAAATACTTGTTGATCCCCAAATTCTATAAATATTTAGGCAAAATTTTTACAAATAAATTTAGGGTTGTAGCTTATACTATTTAAATATGCATCATATAACAACATTACACAGTATAAAGCAATTTTATATACTGAAAAACAACAAATATTACAAATATGACAAGTAGTAATATGTCAATGATAGGCTTGTTTCCTGCTGCAGTTGAAAGGGAGGATTGCAGTCTGTTTGTATGTGTGTGTGTGTGTGTGTGTGTGTGTGTGTGTGTGTGTGTGTGTGTGTGCATTAAAAGCAGCCAGACTGTTCAGCTAGTTGAGCATTAGCACTCACCTTATCTCAGCAATGAGTCACAGGAACAAATCGTTTCTTTTCCCCTCCTCTACCTAAAACACGACTCACTTATTCTGAGTCATGTTAGGCTTCCCGTAGACCTGTTAAAGGCAACAACTGCATGAATCACTTCATCAGTAAGCTCAGTGGTTGAAACCACCTCGTTAGACAAGACTCGATAGGACACATTTAGGCAAGAATTATTCAAAATAAGGTGCCCTTGAATGCATGTATCCTGTACGTGTGCAGAATATGTGACCTTTTGTTGCTGTCATGGTAGAGCTTTGATATTTCACTCTTGCATCCCTTGGGAATTTTGAAAAAGCTAGGCCTTGCTTCTTTTTCACCACAGAATGCTCTTTAGGATAAAGTCTCTGAGAAATGCTCTGTTTTAGGGTCTTTTCTTTTCCCTGTATACAGAATACATATATTATTTATCATATATATTATATAGATTTGCATTAGTTTAACACATGGGACACAACTGGGGGGTGTGGCTAACACAAACACGAGGGACAAGACATGTGGCAAAACGCAAACAAAAACATGAACACGTGGATTAAAATTAAATTTAAAATTATGGATTTAAAATTATATTTTTAACAAAGTTTTTGACTTAATGTTTACAATGCCATATGGCGTAAAGGTCTGATTTAATTGGTGGAAATAAATGCTTTATTATTCATGCAGTGGAAATGCATGTGTCAATACACATATTGATACAGAACACTTGATATGTGTGATATTCAAACGATTACTGATTGATGGAGGAGAGGTGAGGGCCCACTCACCCACCCAGTAAGGCCAACCTTGCTCTTTTGAACTCCAGTTCATGGACGGCTGCAGAATCACCAGGGACTAAACTCACGATCTCACTGTTTAAAGCCTTACGTCTTTCAGGAGCCCAGTCTTTTAATCACACTTCCCAGGTTATCAAAACATCATGATGTTGCAATGCAGAAAAGTGACTGTGACTCGTTATTGACCCATGTATATGTATATATACAGTAGTATTACATGACACTATTTGTTGATTTGATGATTTGTGAAAATAAGTTAACATCCTGTGTGGCCTGTGCAATGGGTATATCATATTTTATATTTGATATTTGACTTTTTTTTTCAATGTTAGACCAATGTAAATTAGCGAGAAGGTTCTGGGTTTGATCCCCGGGTCGGCCATGGGTGCCTTTCTGTGTGGCGTTTGCAAGCTCACCCCATGTTCCTCCCACAGGCCAAAGGCTTGCAGTAGGTCAATTGGATACTCTAAAACTGACCGTAGGTGAGAGTGTGTGTATGAATGGTTGTCTGTCTATGTATTGTCCTGCGATGGGTTGGCTTCCTGTCCTGTGTGTACCCCGCCTTAGGCCCGCAGTCAGCTGGGATTGGTTCCAGCTTTCCCACGACCTAGAAACGGAAGAAGCGGTTTAGAAAGTAGATGGATGGTCAGGTAGAAGCCAGAGACATTTTAACCCATTTTAAATTGTCTCTCCTACTTAGTTAATGCTACTTTCTAATAATACACTTTCACTTCTTGGATATTTTGGTTACAGTTTGGCCACCCTTGAACTATGTTGTTTGTGATGTAGGTCAGTCCTGTAGTGAGGAGCCACATTTGAAGAGAAATTGTGCTGCTTATTCCAGCACAGTCCACCTACTCTCGCCTGTAAAGGCCTGCAACAGTACAAGCAGGGTATTGCTGCATACGGGGCCTGATACATACCCTGTTAATTCCATTACCAGCTGTGTGTAAGAGCACTGGCCCTTGTTCATCTTAAAGTGTGACTGACATATGTTAGAATGTAAGTGACCTGTCACTCACTCCTGTTACTTGAGACAAAACAGTTGTCTTTGCCATTGATCCTCAAAGTGTGCATTTAAAGTTGCATATACAAACCCCATTTCCCCATTTCCATAAATGTAAGGATGTTTTCCAAAATGCGATAAAAACTGTCTATGCTAATTCATGTGAACCTTATTTAATTAGCAAAAGCATAAAGAAAAGATGTTCTGTAGTTTTACTGACTAATTAAATTGTATTTTGTAAATATATTTAGATTTTGATGGCAGCAACACACTCAACAAAAGTTGGGACAGAAGCATATTTACTATTGTGTTAGAGCATCCTTACTTTTAATAACACTTTTTAATTGTCACTTAGAAGACTAAGTGTAGTAGGTTTGTAATTGGATATTTTGAGGGTTCTTGTTTGATATAAGACTTCCGCTGCAGTCGCTTCTCCTCTTCATGAGGCGCCATACATTTTTAATAGGAGATAGATCTAAGCAGGCAGCAGGCCAGTCAAACACACTCCTGCTGTGTCTACGAAGCCATGTTGTTGTAGCGTGTGCAGAATGTGGTCTTCCATTGTCGTGCTGATTGAGCATGGGCATCACAGCAAGAGATGTTGCCTTGATAGCAACATATGTCTCTCTAAAATCCTAATATATGCCTCAGAGTCAAAGGTACCTTCACATACATGCAACTCTTCCATGTCGTGAGTAGTGGTGCAACCCATACCATCACTCATGCTAACTTTTGCACCTTTATATCAATCTTCAAAACAAGCTGAAATGTGGACTCTTTCGGTCTGAGATGAGCTTGGGCTGAGAGTACATTCCAGCGTTTCTACATAGAGTTGATGTACGGCTTCTTCTTTGTGTAACACAGTTTCAATTTACTTTTCAATTTACATGCAGCCTGCTTAATGTAGGCTCTTCCAAACCAGTGGAAGAATATTGAAAATTATGTAGTTTTAATCTTACTTTAACTCTGTCCCAACTTTTGTTGAATGTGTTGCTGCTATCAAATATTAAATTGGCAAAATGCAAAGAGGTTGGCCAGTAAAACCATTCAAAATCGTTTCATTGTTTTTTTATCATTTAAATAAAGATTCACACGAATGAACACATCCAAGATTTTTGTTTTTATTGCATTTTGGAAAATATCCCAACTTTTCTGGAAATGGGGTTTGTAAATTCATATTCACCCTTGTAGAAGCTCAGTTACCTTATTTTAAAGCCATGTATTCAATTCTTTCAGATCTTTGCCTTAGGATGGTGGTTTGGGCATTCAAGCCCTCTTCAGCTTGTACTATAGATAGGGTTTGATACCGTGACTTGTTGTGTGAGAGTTGTTTTTCAGATGGCTCCTCCATCTTTCCTTGTATCACTATGCATTTGATGCCTACAATTTATTGGCTTTAGATCAAGCTGGGCTGACTGACGTCTTTTTTTATATATGGATATGTGTTACATGAGCTGAGTGACCCATTCTGCTACTGGATGCTGATGGGGAAGGTTGACAGTCTTAAATCTATCCTCCAAAAGTCCACTCACCAGTTCATCAAGCAGAGGCTTAACTTGCAGTCATCATCAGCAGTAACGGAGACTCTCATGTTGACATGGTGTGTTTAAAATTAGTCATTTTGGTGTTAAAATAGGTAGAAATATGGGGGAAAATGTGTGACATTTGGGAAAATAAAAGATGTAGTACATCTAAGCAGTGATAGACTGAGAAGCCTAAAAGACCTAGAACATAAACAATAGAGACCTCGGAAAGCCTTGTGGTAAACCAGTTAAAATATAAAATGCAGAATATGAAACGCGGTAGACATGTTGGGGATCTAGTGTCTATCAGTGGATCTTTGTAAGGATGAGTCCGATTTTTTGAATATTCGGATTTTCCTAAAGTTTAAAAACTTGAATAATTAATTAGAATTTGTGATATGTAAAATAGCTCGTCTCTCACATTACGTATTCTCATAAGAACTTTGAGGATGTCTGAACTCTTTATAGAGATTTGCCTAAAAGCCCAGACTCACTCTCAGCCAGACCGTGGCATGTTTAGTTCAGCTTGAGTCAAGACGATGGAAAGGGAGCCTTTGGTCAACTGGAAAGGCATTGCTAATCCAACTGTTAGGAAACACTTTGTGATGAGGAACAACAAGTATTGTGCAAGCTTTGCCACATGGTATATGAGTAAAATAATTTATTAATCAAAAAATAATTGCGGTTAAGATTTTTGCAATAATTGAGCACCCTTAACGAGACTCTTCAGAAGAGCGCATAGTAAAAAGCACATCTGTATCACATTAGAAGAGTCTCAGAAACACAGTTTAAATTCTTAATTGACCTTCTGATCCAAGAATTGATGAAATACGACAAATTTGAGATTTGAGTTTAGGTTTGTCTTTTTTTAACTAATTCTTTACAGTAGGGAATTCTGGGAGTTTTGTTGATACCAATCCCATTATTGGTTCTGTTTATGATTCCAAATTTTATTTGATTCCCTTTTTGATTCCCAATTAATGTTTTGTGTTGGAAAAAAAATTGGCCTACACAGGTTTTCAGCATCAGCACAGCTTTTTTTTTTATCTCTGAGAGTGAAGACTGTGTAGAATCTCTTCCTTTGCTTAAAATATAAAACTGATGCATAATGCAAACAAAACACAATACAATAAAATATTTAATGTCTTTAGAGAAGTAGGCATGTACACCTTACATACATTATTTTTTAGCATAATGTAAGGAATGTAGTGTTGTCTGATCCATGTCTCTGTGTTCTGTTAGTCTAGTCTGTGTGATTTATGTCATGTGATCGTTGCCCTGCCTTGTCTCCGCCCTCATCAGTTGTTCTGTGTTTCCTGTCAGGTGTTCCTCATTTCCTGTTCCCCTTATGCCCCTGTGTTTGTTTCAGTCCTGGTGGATTATTGTTGTATCTTTTCCATGTTGGATTTTTGCTTGTTGGTTTTTGAATGTCTACAGTTGAATGTTTCCTGAAGATCCTAACCCTGTTTTGGAATACCCTGTCCTGTGAACACCCTTTGTGAGTTTTGGTTAGTCTTTCTGTTATTTTGTGTCACTTTAGTTAAAATAAATCCTTTAATCATTTAAACTTGCGCTTACTTCCAATCACCCCAGAATCATTACACATAAAATGCAATGCTCCTTTTAAAAAGAGGACAGGCTTGAACCAAAGGCAAAACTGGCAAATAAAATCAGCAATTCCTTGACAGAAAATTGTACATGAGTATTTGTACAGTATTTAGTATATACAGTAGGTTTTCGTAGTCACAGACAAAATGTTTTTCCTGCGTCTGTGGTTTTTTGTCATTATAGAATATTGACCCTTAGTAACAGACCTGCCACTCAGTGTGTAGTTTGAAATACATGGTATTTCCTGGAATTTTAGCCCTTGTTGGGACAAAAGATGGAAAAGTTGGTTCCACGCTTACTAAATGATTTTACAGATGATCCAAAGAACTGCAGGAAATGCTTATCGTCTCTGACATGGCTCTTTCATGTTGCATGTTTCCAGCTGCTTAGATGCAGATTTTTACATAATGACACCCCCCCCCCCCCCACACACACACACACAGACACACTCTGCCTGCCCAACCTTCTTCCTGAACCCCCTTCTTTCACACATTGTTTTACACATGATCAGTTACAGTGATTCCCCCAGCTTCTTAGGTCACAGCAATTGCTTTGTACCTGTAACAACATGTGGGCAGTGGTGGCCCAGTGGTTAGGACACTGCCTTTGGGTTGCAGGTTTGAGTCCCAGCCCGGGCACTACTGAGGTACCCTTGAGCAAGGTACCGTCCCACTACACTGCTCCCCGGGCGCCGTTGGTGGCTGCCCGCTGGTACACGTGTGACGGGTTAAATGCAGAGGTCACATTTGCTTATGGTGCTTGAGTGTGTTCACAATGACAGTCACTTTCACTTCACAACATGGTTTAATCTATTATTGAGTTGTTACAGTGTTAACACTACGTAATGTTAACTTGGAATGTTCCTAGCATGTTATGGAATGTATACATCTGAGAAGACTGCGGTCCTAAAATAAGATGGTACAACATAAAGATGCACACACAACCTGTGAATGTGTGTGTGAGACATAATTCGTACAAGGTAACAAAGAAATGTAGACACAAAATGTGTAAATGTGTCAGACATTGTAAAAATTGTGTGTGTGTGTGAGAGAGAGAGAGAGAGAGAGAGAGAGAGAGAGAGAGAGAGAGAGAGAGAGAGATGGACGGACGGACAGACAGGATGGAACACATTTAATCTACAAAATAAACATTTTCACTACATGTCAAGTCATTTTTGGCTTATAATTCCACACAGGTGCTGAGACGCAGAGTTTTCATCCCAGCCGTGTTGAATCCACACAAGGCATACACAGGGTCTACATAGAAAAGAAAAGTGTTCATGGCTCAATGCGTTCTGTTTTTTGTCTGAAGCGTCAGCCTCACTGCTGTGCTGGTGCACTACTGCCTGTAGCTGTAACTGTAAACCACAAGGTGCTGTATAAAAAGTGGAGCTGATAAGATGGACAAAGAGTGTCGACTCAAGGTAGCAGTGCCTAACGAAGTGGCTGACCTGTGTATTGATTTTCCAGCAAGTAATGCGAGCTGACCAGTTCATTAATGTATTAAATTAAGCTAAACAAAACATAACAGGCAAACATGGCAAGACTTACACTAGACAAACAAAACAGACTATCCTGAAAAAAAGCAGTACAGGCATACGTGACTGAGAGTTAGGTCTAGGATGGAAAAATGAATGCGCTTTAAAAGTGACCTAGGCCTTTAAATTGTGTTCGCAGTGCCACTTAATTGACATCAATATTACATTGTCCGTTTGCCTCCGTTCAACGCCAGCCTGCTGCCCAGATTGTAGTTTTTAGTGTTTACATATGAGGGGCAATAATCAGGCAGTTGAGAGTGCAACGTTGTTTAACAGGGTTAATTCACATTTAACTTACTCATGTGTAAGACATACGCAATCCATACTCAAACCTGCACTGTATGGTCACTTGATATTTTTATGGTTAGAAAAGACAGATTTCTATTTCTATTTTATTTTTATTGTATTTATTGCCATGTTGTAGTGTTGCTAATTGTCTAGCCTAATGTTGTAATGCTGCTAACTGTATAGTGTCCACTGTCATTTTGTAACGCTTTTAATTGTGTAGTCTGTGAAGGAGGCATTTAAGTAAGAATTTCATTGTAATCTGTACACCGTACTTTTTACGTATTACAATAAAACTTTGAATCTTGAATCAGAGTGTTTTTACCTGTGGGTTTGAGCTTCATCGTTCAATGGATTCATGAAATATGGATACATTGTCTTAATTAAACCTGAACCTTCACCTCCATGTTAAAAATCCTCCTAATACGGTGACAAAACATCATTGCTGCTACTAAGTGACTGCACATTCATAGGGCATATCTGCTTGTCCAGAAGGTCATGTGAATGGTGTGTAAAGGCAATAAAGAATTTTCTTCGCCGTCATCAGGATTTTGGCTGAAACTGACATCAAGAAAAGGTGACTTTTTCGAAGAACATCCGACCCAACACAGGTTATGAAAGCCTATGTGCATGGTCTGATAGACTTCAAAGTGAAGAAAAATGTCCGGCATTTAGTGTGCACTCAGAAACTGTCAGAAAACTTCATGATTCAGACAACAGTGGACAGGACCTTAAACTGTTATGCAGTAGAACAGACACAGATTAGCACAAACACAAGGGTTAAATACACTTACATGATAACCAACACATGTGACTGGGAGGGGAGTGAGGACAAGACACAGCTGTGCACAATCATGACAAGGCAGGACAACAACAGGGCAGACAGCCAGTCTTAAAGTCTATTTTCTGTAGATAAAGGACAAAGGCAAAGTGATGTTTGCAATATCAAGAGACAATAAGGCCTTGTCTTCACGGGCTAAAAATGAAAGGGCTCTGAGTGACCTAGGCATTTATAGAGGCATTTGATTGACGTTACATTTACGTTCTTTCTCTTTGTTCAACACCAGTCTTTGTGTAATTGTGAAAAAAACTCAACCTGTGGGGTTTGAACTTCATTCTTCACTGTTTAAGTGAAATATAGGATTAGGTGGCTTTGTTAGACCTGAACCTTGATGTTGCTGTGTTAAAAAACCCTGATAAGCGTCAATGTGGATGGTATGATACGCTACAACTTGCAGAAAAAACATTTGCTGATACGTGCTCACCGACTCCACAAATGTCAGATACATTTTTGATTCAGACGTCCGTGTGGAAAGGATCAAAGAAAAAAAAGTTGATATATGGTTATATTGTATTGGCCTATGTAGTTTTAAATAGTGAAAGGCACTGTTTATCATTGTGAACACACTTAAGCACCACAACAAAGCGTGACCTCTGCATTTAACCCATCACACGCACACACGTGGAGTAGCAGGCAGCTATCATCAGTGCCCGATGACCAGTGTTGTGAGACGGTACCACTGAGTGGTGCCTGGCCTGGGAACCTTCAGGTACCAAGGGCAATATCCTAACCACTAGGGCACAAAATCTTCAAACTGAACGGGAATCGAATCCGGGCCAAAGCAGTGAGAGCACCGAACCCTAACCCCTAGACCACCAGGGAGTGATACATCAAATTTATATTGAAGTAGATCATTGTGTGTGCATCATCAGCCAGTCATGAATTGATAGTTTCTTATTTACACACTGTGATTGTGTACGAGCAGTCGGTACTGTTTACAAATGGTGTAAACAAAGCAGTTAGGCCTTCTAAGCTCTTTTTTGGCTGCTTGAGAGCTGGTTTGTGTATCTACTGCATATAAATTTATCTTTAAAGCAATCTTATCAGCAGGGTTTTCACTTTGTTGTTCTAAAATCAAAGAATTTGCCTGAAAAAAAAGATGTTTTATGGATGACTGGGGAATGACTGTGCACGCATACTTTGGAAAATGACTTCTTTCATCATGAAAATGGAAATCCCAAGGTTTTATGCAAGTTTACTTACCATGCAAAAACATGTCAAATGCATTTTTTCATGGGCAGGTCTAAGAAAATCTTCAAGGACTGGCTTGTTTGTAAATCCGTACGCTGTTTTCTAGATAGTTCTGACTATTTTAGCTACAGATTAATGTTTATATTCATTTTCTTGAAACTTAACACAAATTACAGTGCCCACAGGATGTGCCACAGCACTTGATGTTTAGCCTCATGTCTTTTACTGCTGAGGCTGTATGAGATTCTGCTGAGTCGAGTCTAGTTAACACTACTTGAATGACCTCCTGTGCCTCAGGAGATGGCTGGCATGTTCTGTCCTCACATACACCCGTTTTCATTTCCCTTGCTGCCTTCTCACTAAAGCTTAAGGGTTGCCTGACTGGAAATCATCAGAATCATCTGTAAATGGTTTGGAAATGATGATTACGGTATAACGTAACATGCTGAATCTTTTACAAGACAGGTATTTTGGGAAAATATGAATGATAGTCATGGAATAATAACAACATTTAGCCCCCATTAAATAGACAATGAATGTTAACAGGCATTAAGACCACCTATGCAGTAATTTACTACTCATCAAAGCTTTGCCCCTGTAAACTGAAGGTCGCAGGGTCAAGTTGAGGTACCCTTGAGCAAGGTACCGTCCCGATACACTGCTCCCTGGGCGCTGTTGATAGCTGTCCGCTGCTCCACGTGTGCACGTGTGATGGGTTAAATACAGATGTCACATTTTGTTGGTGCTTGAGTGTGTTCACAATGACAAAGTAGTCACTTTCATTTTATTGATCGATGGTATACATAGCCTTTACTAATCCACACAAAACTTGTCATGACTGTTGCCCCACAGGGCTGATATGGAATAAGAGGTTTTTGTTCCTGGATGGGTGTGTCCCTTTGTGCTAGTGCCCCCTAATGTATGCACAACACAAAGCTCTTTTTTGGCTGTTGCACCATCAAAAATAACAAATGTGTGGCACGTTCGCTTCTAGGAGGTTTATGGCCATAGCTCATTATGAGTATTGCCACTGTGAAAAACATCAGCACACATTTCTAGCACTTCACAAGCCGAAATCTTATTACATCAAGTTTCAAACTCTGAGGGCTGAATTTGGTGAAGTTCCATCCACAGGTGGCACTGCAGCTGTTTCATTCATTATCCAATTACTTTGTTCTTTTCGGGTCGCAGGAGAGGTGGAGCCTATCCCAGCTGACTATGGGCCCATAGCAGGGTATACCCAGAGGACAACACTGAAACAGACAACAATTTACACACACATTCACACCTTTGGGCAATTTAGAGTATCCAGTCAACCTATCACAAGCCTTTGGACAGTGGGAGGAAATTGGAGCACCCGGAGGAAACCCATGTGAGGGGAGAGCTTGCAAACTGCCAAAAAAAAGCTTGCAAAATTGAGTTTGTATGCAAATAATCACTCTTGTCATTGCTATCTCAGTGCATGGATGTGCTCATTCCACCATAGTTGCTCAAAAGTGGCTGCAGTGGATCATGGTACAGTGAGACTATATGTTATGTGAGCTTGTTAATGCTGAACCGTGTCTATTCAAGCGTGTTCGTTGCCTACATATGTGTGATGTCAAATTTTCTAACGTGTTCCCAGGAATTAATCATACATGTGATAAACTGGCTCCCATCTCTCTATTTTTCACTTCATCTGTATTATTGTAAGGTGCAGCGACCGAGTTTCCTGGAGAGTGCAATGGCAGCACAAGGCTGGTAGTGGCATGGAAAGCTGTCAGGCACTGCACCTGCTTCTATAGATCAATTCCCCTTTCCTTAAACCCAGGAGTCTTCCCTTACAGACAGGCCTGGACCAACTAGCAGTGTATGTTAGCACACAGTGTGCCGTTTTTACATCTGGTGTGAAGTTGTGAGGGCCCACTCGGCCTTGCACCTTTTCGTTGATGTTTTTTCCACCTCTTTTCAGTGCAGGGCTTCTTACCTCATCTAGTTTCACAGGTGTCCCTTAGCTCCTCCACGTTTGGGTCTGGTTCTAAAACCCCAGCTGCTGTAGCATTCTTCAACATAACCAGTTAACAGTATAACATCTAACAGCATAGCTTAGTCCTCTCAGCTAGCAAGCTGTTTAATTCTTTTTTTAGTAAATTGGAAAATAACCACCAAATCACTTATGTCTGGTGCATCTGTGAAATTAAATGCTTTCTAAGAAATAGAAAAGGGGTTCAGATTGTCTGTTTCCACTGTGGCATCCTTTCGTTCCAATGTCATGACTGATTAAGCCTGTTTTCCCTATAAAGAGGTTCTAAAGAAAGATTCTTGGGTTGTGGTTGTTGTATTATAAATAAGGCATTAGGATGCCCCTGTGTCGCTAGATTCTGTTTTAAGGGTTAGGGTAGAGGCAACATGGTGGTGCAGTGGTTAGCGCTGTTGCCTCACAGCGAGAAGGTCTTGGGTTGGCCACGGGTGCCTTTCTGTGCGCGTTTGCAAGCTCTCCCTGCCTTTGCTCCGGTTTTCTCCCACAGTCCAAAGGCTTGCAGTAAGTTGATTGGATGTTCTAAATTAGGTAGTAGGTATTAGGCCCGTAGGTGTGAATGTGTGTATGAGTGGTTGTCTGTCTGTGTGTTGCCCTGCGATGGGTTGGCCTCCTGTCCTGGGTGTACTGTACACTGCCTTAAGCCCGCAGTGAGCTGGGATTGGCTCCAGCTTCCCCGCAACCCGGAAACGGAAGAATCGGTTTAGAAAATGGATAGATGGATGGATGGATTAGGGTAGCAAAACAATTTAAAAAGCAGTTGAAACAGCAGAGTATGTAAGCAGTGTCAAGGGCTGTATTAACACTGTATTAGACAGAAATGGATCATTAGATCATTAGGTTTTAAGAAATTTCTCGTCCAAACTTGTCCTGACTTACAGTTAGCAGTTACCATGCTTTTGGACACTGTCAACAACATCTGTATTTTTCTTCCAGCTGTTCCTATGAGCATTTTCCTCCAGCTGTCTCATGTAAGTAGTACACAGCTGTAATTTACAGAGCACTGTCTCACATTATGACTCAGGCACAATGAGGATAATAGCAAAGGCATAGACATTAGCTAGAGCCAGGGTGACCTGAAATAAGTGCTTTGTCACTAGGCTGTTAGAGAGCTTTTAGCGTGGCCTTTTAACACGTTCTCCTGTCAGAGTACAACATGTTATGAAATTCACTCATGCTGAGAAGCCACTTATGGGAGTAGTACATTGGGGTACTGATTGAGAGGGCGTGTAGTCGAACTTGTCTCGCATTAACGGGGTGCACAGCACTGATTCCTGGCGTTTTGTGTTTTTCATTTTAGGCTATTCTTTAAAACAGAGGTGGTTACATTGCATCTAAATGAGAACGCATATAGATTGCAATAGCCGCACATCTGTATCAAAGCAGATTTACATTCCGTTTGTTATTTAGCAGATGGTTGAAATTTTACTTTTGTATCTGGCTTTGAGTTATTACTTGTGTCATGTCTGTAACGAATGTCAGCAGCCGTTGACTTGTCCAGAAATTCTTCTGACCTTCTGTTGAGTTAATTCATGTATTTATTTGGTAATCCGGTTGTATGAACAAGCAGAATTTTGGAGAATGCTTCAGGATGCTTGGGGAACCAAAGGGAGTAGTTGATTGCCATCTATCCTAATACTGGTACAATGGTATATAAATGACTTTTTGTGAGACTGTGATCACTCATCCCAGCCATGAAACTGCTAAGTAGAAGGTATAATTTTTTTTCTTTTTGTAATCTTAAGCATTATGCTAAGCAATGCTACACTATGGTCCATGATCTGAAACTCCAGTCCTTCAGCATGTAGCCTTGTGAATGATGGCAACACAACACAATCTGTATTTTTATTTCTAATGTTTAATTTTTATGATATCATCAGGTCTTTTCAAACTGAGGCAGTTTTATGGATTAAAATGAGTATTTCTTTTGCACTGAAGTTTTAATAAGCTTTCATTATATGTTTGCACTTTAAACAGGCAAAGAGAAAAAAAATGAAATCACTGTCACGTTTCCTCCTGCCATGGGTCAATTTTGGTTTTCTATGTGCCCCATGTCTGATTGTCTTAGCCCTGCCTTTGCCTTACCATAGCTTCTCCCTTGCCCAGGTGTATCTTGTCTTGTCTCCCTTGTGTTTGTCTGATTTCTGCTGTGCTAAACCCTGCTGTTGATGGCCATAGTCCATTTTCTAGATTATGTTCCTAGAGACCTGTTTTCATGTGAGTTATCCTATGTTTTGTTTGGGGTGTAGTGTTAGTTTATTTTGTTTAATAAACTGTGTTTGAAACTGCATGCCCTTGCTTCCAGCACCCAAACCATTACATTCACTGCACGGCAACAATGACCATTAAAGTCATTATTCTAAATTGCTCATTGACCCAAACCTATTTTTTAGAATGTAAACCGTAGAGGGTCTATATTGAGCCTTTTGCTGTACCTGTTATAAGCTTATCGGGTGACGTGTGAGTGTAAAGACCTTTTTTAGTTTTTTTTTGCAAATTTCCCAATTGTGGGACTAATAAAGGTTCTCTTATCTTATCCTATCAACCTCCACATAATGTTCAGGTTTTGGTAAAAACCCTTAATTTTGGCAAAAAAAAATTAGATTATGAGAAGGTTCTTAGGGGCGACATGATGGTGCAGTGGTTAGCGATGTCGCCTCACAGCGAGAAGGTTCTGGGTTGGCCACAGGTGCCTTTCTGTGCAGAGTTTGCAAGCTCTCCCCGTCTTTGCTCCGGTTTTCTCCCACAGTCCAAAGGCTTGCAGTAAGTTGACTGGATGTTCTAAATTGCCCGTAGGTGTGAATGTGTGTATGAATGGTTGTCTGTCCGAGTGTTGTCCTGCGATGGGTTGGCCTCCTGTCCTGGGTGTGCTTCATATGCTGCCCACCTTCTAGCCAAAATGGGCTGTTGCTCCAAGTTATAGGCTTTTACTGATGCCAACTATAAAAACTGAGATTTATTTTTAGGAATAATATTCTTAGGAGGGTGAGTTCCCCTTCTAAGTCTTGGTTTCTCCCAGGATTTTCTTAAGCTGCTTTGTGACAATGTCAGTTGTAGAAAGCGTTATAGAAACAAAGTTGAATTTAATGTACTAGCAAGATAACAATAAGTTCTATGAGTTGATGTGTTAGAAGCAGTAAAAATGGTGAGCGTAAGGATGTGAGTGACTATGACATATAGCCATATTGTGTTGGCATCTCTAAAACGGCAGACCTTACAGAGTGTTCCAGGTATGCAGTAGTTCGTACCTACTAAAAGTGATCCAAGAAACGACAACTGATGCATGTGGGGCATGAAGGCTAGCCTGTCCTGACTGATTCCACAGAAAAGCTACTGTAGCACAGTTAATTTTACAAACATGGTTTTTAAAGAACTAAAATGTTTTTGTCATCAAGAGTAATTACTGATTCTGCTAAACATAATCAGATATCTGTGACACTTTTCTCCAGTTACCTTATTCAGCCCAGCATGTAATGTAACACCTCTGAGAAGCCTAAACCAGAGGAAATAAACATACTTGCCTAAAAAGAATGAAGGAAATTTGGTTTTGCTTTTGTTTAGTATTTTGATGTAGTTTGGCAGATATTTCTGTACTTTAGAAATTGTCTGTAAATTGCATATTAAAAACTAAAACTAACATGTTACAACTGTTAATATGCCCTGTGTCTAGACTCCATGTTAAGTGTCTAGACACTACTAATACTTTAACCTATTGTTGTTATTCTATTAGTAAATGTAAAGGTGAAAGTGACTATTTGATATATGACCTCTGCATTTAACCTATCACACACACACACGTGGAGCAGCGGGCAGCTATCAACAGCCCCGGGGAGCAGTGTAGCGGTACAGTACCTTGCACAAGGGTACCTCAGTGGTGCCTGGGCCGGGATTTGAACCTGCATTCTTCAGTTCACAAGGGCAATGTCCTAACCAATAGGCCACCACTGCGCACCATTCTATTAGGCTAGTCCTGTCCAAAAACTATGTAACCACAATGTCAAAACCATAAGTAATTTAAGCCCATATCAGTGTTTTATTAGGTAAGAGGTTCTGTTCATGGCATACTGAAAATCAGCTGGCTATAATGGAATGATAATTAGTTTGATACCACTGACACTAAAACCACTGAATCAGTTTATCACCAATTTAAGTGAATTTCATGTTGATAGACCACTAGTGAAAATGATATATAGACTACAAGCACTGAATTCTGATAATGAAACCTACATTTGCTTTAAAAGTGTTTTACAGTGTTGCAGTGTTGTTGTATTGCAGCAGTGCCCTGCAATTTCATTCCCTCTTCGCCTCTCATAAAGCTTTGAGGCTGTAAGTCCTTGGTCGTCTGTTTCAGTGGGGATTCTCATCTATGAACTGCATCTTTCTGAAATGCTGCAAAGTTCGCCCTCCTGATTAAAATGTTGCAGCTGGCTATTGTACCGCACCACTCTCTGGCTCTGAGGAGCAACATCAGCACATTCTGCCTGCCTTTTTTTTTTCCTTCAGTGGAGCAACCCGCACATAAACACAGACACCCAGACCACACACCCCAACCATTATTATTCTAAGCAATTGACCTTGGATTACTTTCTTTTACCGAATTTAAATGTTGCAGAAATCTGCTCCCTTTTACTGCTGGTTAACAGCGAAATGTATATGAAAAGATTCATTTTCACACACTAAAAAGTTATTTTCTCATTTCTCTACAGTATTATGCTTCATGTGCAAGACTGTAACTGTTTCTTATTACTCTCGTTATTAAGGTTTTTAATGAACTTCCAATTACAAAACCTTCTGCAGTACAGACTTCTAATGAAATAGCGGCGGTCTTGAAAATGCACTGTTTGACCACCCTTCTGAGAATAATTATAATCTCATGAAGACACTTTTATCATAAAGCTTGCTCTTTGGGGGCTTGGACCCGGTTTCTGTAAAGCTGGTTTGTGACAACGTCACTTGACTTGTTTAAAATTGAATTTAAATTATGATTGAGTAGTTCTGAAATGTCACAGTTTAAACATTTATAAAAAACGAAAACTCACAAAGTCTTAAATTATATATTTAAGATTCAAAGCTTTATCATATGTGCAGTGTATAGGTACAATGAAAGTTTTACTTGAATACCTTCTTGCAGACTGGAACAGGCGATAGACCGACAACACAGCTAGTGCAATATTGTAGAACTGGGGGTTCAGCTACAAATCTTATGGCTAAAACTGACTGAGGTTTACAGTTTAATTGCTAGGTTATTTAATTTAAGTCCTACTATGGAATGCATGGGTGTGTTTTGAGTCCATAACTGAACATGTGCTGTTTTCTCCATATACAAAGGAGGATAGTAGGAGGATGTAGGATACTACAGGGTACTGTATCTTAATTAAAGGACATGCAGTTCGAAATAAATGAATTAATTGTGCAACTTGCTTAGGCTCAAAAAGGTTTAAAAGCTTAACAACTGCAAAAGATGCTGCACCAGCTAATAACTGCAAAAGACATTGGACAGCCAATGGTAAGAAAACACGAAAGTGATGAACAAATGCGGCAAAATAATAAAGCACTGAGTAAGGATAAGAAAACTATGTATTACATATAGTAATATAGGCTTGCAACACCATTACAATTATAACCGTACCTGTGCCGATGTTGCAAATTTCTGTCTGATAAAGGACCTTCCTCCTGTTAGCTTAAACAGTTTTGATGTGTCTGAATTTGAATTTATACTTGGTCTCAGAAATTTGCCCATCAACTACACAAAAATACATGCTCACCAGTCTAAAGTCTTTAGGCTGACTTTTCTTAGAGGCAATACAATTGAAAAACAAAAAAAAAGTTTCAATTCAGTGTACACAACAAATTGTGCAAGTTGTGCTTTGATTGTGGTGATGATAGGAAACAGGGGTCATAATGTCTGCAGTTTAAATATGGCCATTTTATTTACCTCGTACACGTGTTTGCAGAGTTGTATAAGTAATGTCGAAAAATCTTTTAAAAAAAGAAAAAAGAAAAATGGTTTCTATGAGGACTGTCTTGCCTCACAACTGTCTCCACCATTAATTTATCGTAAAAGTACAATTTAGTCTAAAACCGCATCTCAGAATTATGGTAAAACAATGTTTTAGGGATCAGGCAAAGCATACAGAACCAGTTAATGTACATGTAAGGTAGGTTTCAAACAGACGTTAAACACTCCGTTCCTTTAAAACTATAAAACTAAATACCAAACAAGTTCACAGCTTAACCATGTAATTAAAAATGGTTTAAAATCTTATCTGATTCCTTGTTGTAAGATTTGGAAGTTCACAAGTTTCAGAGCTTATAAGAGAGTCCAAAGCAGGACAGAAACACTTTGAGTGAATGTTTTTGCTGAACATTGTGTCTGACAGTCAGAATGTTGTTATCTGGATGGCTTTTCAGAACTGGTTAGTACATTGCCAGTCAGTAAATGTGTTGAATGGGATCTTATCTTGGGGGGATTTTCTTCCATGTTAGTCTGCTAATGGTGCGTTCTTGCATCCACAGAGTTGCTGTTTGAGTGGTATTGAGTAACTGTGCCAGGGACTGGTTGATGGCATCGTTCACTACTGAGAATGATTTATTGTTGGTTGCTAACTAATACGGCCTGCATGTTCGCTACAGTCAGGCTTAATGTTATAATAATCTATCTGCACAATCATCTTGTCTGATTTTATTACAAGTATTTACATTTCAGAATTTTTCTGGACAAATAATGGCCTATAATGACTTGCTGTATGAATTTAATGAGATCCTAATGTCCGGCCTGTTGTCATAGTCCATGAGCACATGAATTCATATTACTATATTAAGTTACATGTGCTTGAGACAAATGTTTGTCATTAAGAGAATATTTGAATATACTTAATTATATTTGTGTGGCCTATATGAAAAAAGAAAACTTAATACTATACTACACTATACTACACTATACTATACTATACTACATTATACTGTACTATACTGCACTATACTATACTATAATATACTATGCCATATTATACTGTATTTTACTGTACTGTACGGTACTGTACTATAATGTACTATACTATATTTTACTGTACTATACTGTACTATAATATACTTTACAGTGTTGTACTATACTGTACTATATTATAATATGTTATACTATAATATATTATACTGTACTGTATTGTACTGTACTATGATGTACTATACTGTCAATGTGTATACTATTCTATGCTTTACTATACTCTACTGTACTTTAATATACTGTAGTGTAATATACTATTATGAACTATACTGTGCAATACTATGCCATGCTGTGCTGTAATAAACGATTCAATACTATACTATACTGTGTTTTACTGTACAATAGTAAGCTATAGTATTCTGTGCTATACTATGCTATACTATAGACAAAATTCTATTTTTCCAAGTGTAAAGTGTTTCTGTTCCTGAACTGCATTTGCACAGCATTTCAAATACATGTTCAGGGCCAAATTTCTTAAGCATTGCAACCGTAATATAGTCTAGTAGTAAAACTATTAGAGTAAGTGTTCAGATTTATCCTCATTCCACCTTTGAGAATATTTGTGCTAAGTTTTTTTTGGAAAGCTGTGGGTTTAGTGGCTTACTTTGGATCGTAAGACAAAAAGCACCCAACCCTTTTCACACACTTTCCTTTGAGCTTGTATGCTTTCGTTCTCTCTAAGTTGAAGAAAAAGAGGTTAAAAAAGATCTCGCTTCCTTTACTTCAAAGCTTATCAAATTGTGCTTTAGGTTGATCATTATCCGTAGTGAACCTGAACGCACCCATAAATTACACTACCTCACTCTCATTTGTTACACAGAGCTGTGTAAATAACCCAAAGGCATTTCTCAATGGATCACTTTGTTTGAGTCTTAATAAACAGCACTTTAAATACCAGGGTAAGCGCATAAAGGCATTTACTGACACGGTGTGGGAAGAGGATGGGGCAGTAAATATTCAGCTTTTTTATCTTAAATGTTATAAAGGGTAAATGGAAGTTAAATAGAAGTTAAGACATTTTAGAATAACTACAGTCCTGGTATAAGTACAGTAGTACTTATGCTTTATGGTATGTTATAGTTACATACCTAAGACCTTATAGTCAAGTCAAGTTTATTTCTATAGCACTTTTTACAACTGACGTTGTCACAAAGCAGCTTTACAGAAACTGGGTCCGAGCCCCCATAGAACAAGCCAAAGGCGAGGCAGGAAAAACTCCCTAGCAGTAGGAAGAAACCTCGGGAGGAACCAAGGCTCAGAATGGCACCCCATCCTCCTCTGGTCAACACCGGATAGCAATAACAAACAAGAGAAAAGAAAAGGAGAAAAATAATAAATACAATAAATATATATAATAATAGTTCTCAGTATAAATGGGCAGCAGCAGTTCCTTGTGTACAGGTGCCATGATGACTTTAGATCAGTTCTTTGGCGGATAGGGCTGTTCATATGGGCTCCTCAGCAGGATTCAGTGGGTTATCTTAGCGGATATCTTATAGCCTTGAACAATATATTATTTAATTACACACACATATTTACATATATGTACACATGTAGTATATGTACATCTATATATATGGTGCCTGATCTATCTAGTCTTTAGTTAAAAAAAAGATCACTTAATCTCTTTGGCAGAGCTTGAATATTATGTTCTTCTCTGTGCTTTTTAACATTTTTATTATCCAAAAAAATGCCAGGCTGTGAAATACATCCTAATCCCAACATGAAGCATAAGGACATCCATGATATTGACATTCACACACTAAAAATAAAAACAACTGCACTTTATTGTGTGAAACAAATATCTGATGTTTCAGACCTGTCTGGTGTAGTTGGAACCACAGAGTATTTTAGTTTCACTCATTAATGACATGTATATAGAGGTGCACCAAGTTTCTGGCCAGAATGAGGACAGAAATGGTCACAGTTCAACCCCAATACATACATTTATTTATGTATGATTACTAATTCAGATTCAGAAAACTTCAGCTCAGAAAAGACAAGTGGGCACTAAGAGATAAAGAATATGGGAAATCAAAATGAAATAATCAAATTAATAAGAATAAAATAAAATATAATTGCTATTTAATCAAAAAAGTACTATGTAAAAGTATTTACACTATTTACACTATAAACTATACACTGTATTAACTATAAATTTTTCCTTTACTTTCCTGTGCTGCTCAGTGCGAACACATTCAAACTGAATTGTGGCAAATCAGTGAAAAAAAATGTGTGGAATTATTTCATAGTTTCTGTGATGGGTTATCAGTGTTCATAAAGAGAGTGCACAATTTGCTTTCCTTGGTAAAACTGTTTGTCATTTTTAAAAAATGCATTAACTTGCTTTTGTCCTGTTTGCAGTGTAGTGTAGTTTTTTTTATAACCTTAGTAGTTTATTTATGTTTATTCTCTTAATTTCATTGTCTGAGTTCTCCTAAAGTTTAGTTTGGAACTATTGTTGTTTTTTTTAATAAGAACTTTATAGAAACTACAAATTACTACTTGTTTGTTGCCTGGTAAATGCAAAATGATGCTAGCTAATCATAGACACTATTGTCCATATTATGTGAACACCATTACAACTGAATGAGATTACTGGGCAACTAATCCCAAAACCATGGTCATCAATATGGAGTCACCCCTTTGCAGATATAACAGATTTAAGCCTTCTTTTTTTCTAGGAAGGCTTTCCACAATATTTTGTAGCATGTTTGTGGGAATTTGTGCTAATTAGAAGACATTTGTGAGTTCAAGCATTGATGTTGGACAAGAAGTTCTGACCCACAAGCGACACCAATTTATCCCAAAAGTGTTCAGTTGGGTTAAGGGCAGGGCTCTGTGCAGGCC
The DNA here is from genome assembly GCA_037974385.1 of Arnoldichthys spilopterus. Taxonomy (NCBI): domain Eukaryota; kingdom Metazoa; phylum Chordata; class Actinopteri; order Characiformes; family Lepidarchidae; genus Arnoldichthys; species Arnoldichthys spilopterus. The sequence continues at coordinate 44,084,383 of JBBPDA010000001.1, forward strand.
ACTGGAAACTCAGGCAGGCCACACCAATCTCTTTATGTCTTCATTGACCTCTCTTTGTGTACAGTCATACTTGAATAGGAAAGAGCCTTCCCTAAGCTGTTGCTACAATGTTGGAAGCATGTGATTGTGTCAAATTTCTTTGCGTGGTGTAGCAATACAATCAATCAATCAATAAATAAACAGCTCGATATCTCCCCTCCCCCAAATGTTAGTGTTGAAACCGTGCTTTTCATTATGTAGTGTTCTTCTTGCATCCACCTGATTCATCAATCGTACTGTACTAGAAGCATGATTCATCACTCCAGAGTCCAGGTGTGCTTTATACCACTCCAGCCAATGCGTGTGTGCAGTCGTTTGGCCATGGAAACCCATTTCATTAAGCTCTTCTTGCATAGTCCTAGTGCTAATGTTCCTTACGAATGTGTGATGCAACAGAGGAACCCACTACAGTCTTACAGCTTTGTGATTGAGCTGTTGCTTTTCCTAGACTCTTCCATTTCCCAATGCTAGCACAAATATTCGGCCAGGGCAGATCTTACAGGATAGAAATTTCATAGCTGACTCGTGGCAAAAGTGGCATCCTAAGACCATGCCATCAGAGGTCACAAGGTTACAAAGCCCTTCAAAACAACTACCAGTGTTTGTCTGTGGAGACTGCTTGGCTGTATGCTTGAGTTTATACACCTGACTTATTTTCCTCCCCAATTTATCCATGTTGGGGCCCACACATGTTGTTATGTTTTTTTTTTTAATAACATTAAATGCTAAGATAATCAAAATGTTAATGAAACTTATAGCATGTGCATGTGGTCATTTCTTAATGAGCCCTACTTTTCTCTATATTTCTCACCTGCTATCTTTGTATTGCTTCCTGACAGGATGATGAGGTGGTTCTGCAGTGTGTGGCCTGCATCCAGAAGGAGAATCGCAAGTTCTGCCTTTCTGCTGAAGGACTCGGCAATCGGCTGTGCTACCTGGAGCCCACCTCAGAGGCCAAGGTAGGCACAGTTTACTGACTGAATGGGATGAGCTGATTCAGCTTGATGTTGGCAGCAAATTGTAAGCTCTTTTCAGAATACAAGTCACAAAAAATGGCCATGTGTAAATGGAGTCAAAAAAGAGTGGCTTTCGTCAGATAATGGTCACGGATGAAGATGATGACAGTTTCTCTGTCAAACTGCTGTTAAAAGCACATACTTATAATGCTTTGGCTCATAAGTGGTTTACACGGCCACAGGGTTTATTGCTGATGAGGTTTATAGCTGCTGATGCAGTGCTGATGAGTGCTGCCATCACAACGAGGGGATAAAATTAGTGTATGACATTTTTCCCAAGGACCTTTTGTAACTTGTTCTTCCAGTTTTTCAGTTTAGTACTTTTTGAGAAGAAAATTGGCAAACTCTAACAAGGATTTATGAGTAAGAGTAAGTAACAGTAAGAGAGTAAAAGAGGTTTTAATTGTCATTATACTTTAGTACAACAAGATTCTGATGACACCCTTTTTATGTGCAGCAGTAAAAAAATGAAGACAATCCAAGGTAAAACAGGTAATGAGAAATAAAGTGCAGGTTTTGGAGAAAGCAGCATGTGTTGTTATGAAAAATAGTGGCATTAATGGGACAATTTCACAGTTTGTAAGGTTGCATATTGTCTGTTGTGTTTAAATTTTTCTTAGACGTGTCCCTGTCCTTGTATTAAATTAATGCAAACCTGGCAAATATTCTGAAATGCATAGAGTCTTCAAATCTTCCAAACAGGAAGTGTATACAATACAAGACCATTGTTCTCCTCGTCAAACAGAAAGGTGGCCCATGAAAAGCTGGTCAATACAACATTGTCGGTCAGTTACTCCACACAGTGAAGCAGGTACTGACATTAATCTGCTCAATAGCGCAGCAGCTGTAGATTCAAACATGACGGAAAGCTTCTTAATGTGCCAGAGAGATTTCATGACACTCTGCCATTTGTGTGCATTATTCTCAGTGACATCTCATCTCATTTAAACCACCAGGGCAATGTTCTTTACACGCTTTCCGTATTGCTTTCTCAAAGAGAAGTAATGCTCACTTTTCCGAGTGAAAAATATCCTAAGATGGAAGTTTTTCCTTGGTGCACTGACTTCAGCCAAAGCATTCGTGTGCAATAATTAATGAATATCAAAAAGGTCGAGCAATTCATTTTGCAGCCTTGCAGTTGCTTTCCCTTGCTGAAACAGACAGTTTATCATTCGCTGGGGTTTGATCACTCTCATCTGTGGCATTTTTTTTATTTGTCGAATAAACATGCCTTTGGGTTGTGTATACCGCTGAGATCTTGCATCTTTTTGTAGCTGGTGACATGCCTAAATAAGGAACTCACAGTCTGACCTGTTTTTTCCGTGCTTTTGCACCCTGTGGTGAACACAAATTCAAGAAGTTTAATCCTGTATATATTTCCCAAGTGTCTCTAGATGAAGCTGTTAAGTAGTCAAAATACAAATATTGATGCATTGGTTGGGCGGCAAATTGGTGCGGTGGTTAGTGTTGTCGCCTCCACTGCAATAAAGTCCTGGGTTTGATCCCCAAGTTGGCCACTGGTGCCTTTCCCTGCAGAGTTTGCAAGATCTCCCCATGTTCATGTGGATTTCCTCCCACTGTCCAAAGGCTTGCAGTAGGTTGATTGGATGCTCTAAATTGCCCGTAGGTGTGAATGTGTGTATGAATGGTTGTCTGTCTATGTGTTGCCCTGTGATGGGTTGGCCTCCTGTCCTGGGTGTACCCCGCCTTAGGCCCGCAGTCAGCTGGGATTGGCTCCAGCTTCCCCGTGACCCGTAAACGGAAGAAGAGGTTTAGGAAATGAATAAATGGATGGATGGATGGATGGTTGGGCGGCACAGTGGTGCAGTGGTTAGTGTTGTCGCCTCACTTCAAGAAGGTCCTGGGTTTGATCACTGGGTTGGCCACTGGTGCCTTTACCTGCAGAGTTTGCAAGATCTCCCCATGTTCATGTGGGTTTCCTCTCACTGTCCAAAGGCTTGCAGTAGGTTCACTGGATACTGTAAATTGCCTGTGAGTGAGTCTTTCTATGTGTTGCCCTGCGATGCATTGGCCTCCTGTCCTAGGGTCAAAAAGATGAGTTATACAAATTGTAAGCCACTGCTAGAACAAAACCACTATATAAATTGAAGCTTACTGGCTCGCTGGTTTTTGTGGTAAAGTATCCAATTTGGTTAACTAGTCACTTTAATGCCCAGGATTGTTAGCTTATTTGGTAATGCAGTATTCCACACTTTTCCAATCAAGACCTATCTACTTATATCCTTGGCTCCAATATAAATCTAATTTTACTCCCAGCTCCAGTCTTTTAAGATCTAGTACTGGATCACTGCTGCATAGTGGGACATTCTGTAAGTTTGCCAGCAGTGTTTGGGCCTAGTCTTATTCTTAGTCATGGTAGCATTTTACGGTAAGCTTTTCCTGTTTCTAAGGTATCAGACAAAAATAGGCTCACTGGAACCCAACTGCATTCACCTTCAGGGCAGTTCATTGCTGGAATTACAGAAGACACATTATGTGCAATTAATTTTCATATCTATAGATTAGGGCAGCACCCAAAATAATACCGTAAATATAATAATGTGTTTACACCTCAGAAGGGTACAGATTTTCCTACATCTTACTGTAGCCTTAATTCCCAACATCAGGTTTACAACAAATTCTAATGTTAATATTGCTCAATATTGTTCATATTGTGGTATTTCACTCCTTTTTAATTTCATATTTCTTTTTACTTGTGAATACACACTTTTTTTGAAGTGAATAACTTCCCTTGTGTGTTTGTTTCTGAAGGATCTTTTTTAGTAGAAATGGTCCTGACAGCTGTTGGTTCACATTCCGCACTCAGTCTAATTTGGGGAGATTGGGGATATGGACATTTTGTCTGTAGAAAGAGAGCTGCTGTGAAAATCAGCCTACAGTAGGTGGGATTCTGGTGATTGTGTAGCCTACAGTGCTGATTAAAGACACATCTTTTCAGTTGGGTGTTTAATAAGCCAGAGACTAGTGGAAAATTAACCTTGGGTTATTTGTATGGTGTGACCTGTTGTTTGTGTTGGTAATAATATTGACCAGTATTCCTGACCCACAGTTTTATTGCTTTTGACAAAATAACAAAATATTAAACATTAATGAAAAGCATTAATGCTCAGTTAATGACCTCAGATAGACATAGCAAAGAGGATCTGAATGTGAGTCTCACCAATTAAAACACATCTTTATGGTTAAAATCATATACCGTTTAAAATAATGCAAAATTCATCAAACCCTTACCTTTAACCGTTAATGAATAGAATATTAAAATCTCTGGGGAATTATTAGAAGCCAAAACTGAAAAAAAAAATATGTGAATCTCCACCACTGTGCAACTTATAATATTTTTGTTTTTAAGACTGTAATTCTGAGTCAAGTCAAGTAGGTGTTTGTCATTTCAACACAATAATAATTAAGGACTACACAGGATGCAAAAGGAAAGAAAGTGCAGGACTTAAAGAAACAAGAGCAAACAATAGAACAGACCCACAGTCCTAATGTGAATGAATACAGTATTATGACACATACTGTATTCCAGCAGCAGAGTAGTTAAATGTGCAAAACATGCAAAGATTTATGAGGTAGGAATAACAATAAATTATCCAGAAATTGTGCAAAAATAGATGCAACGGGATAAAAGGTGTACGGTACACAAATAAAGAGAATTTATGATGAGCTTGTTTATGGGGGAATGACAGCTTGGGTGTGTATATGCATTTGTTTTTAGATAAAAAGGTCTATTTAGGTCTTCTGAAAGTCAACAACAATGTTAAATTTATATAGGGCCATTTCCCAAGGTTGCTTTACAAGGAGTACAACAAAAAATGTACAGAAGCTGGTGCCATTACAGAGGCCTTGATACCATCAGTGATTCTAAATTTGAGTGGCACACTCACACCACATCGCGAGTTCACTCGCTGGAGGTGTTGCAGCCATCTGTGGCTTGGAGTCCTAGAGAGCATGATTGGCTTAGCCCTCTGTGGGTGAGTGGGATGACCCTCTCTCTCCCCATGTGTCACTGCGATGCTATCCAGGGAGGGGCGTCTGTTAGGTGACATAACAGTATCAGGCCATCAGCATTATCTTCAAAGTGACGTTGCGTTAGTGGCAGTTCAAAAAAGTGGAGGAAGCACAAACCTCCCAGTGCTGCTGGTATTGGGTGATGTCGGAGTCCTAGTGTCAAGTCATTACGTATTCAAGTCAAAGTTAGAACCACATTTGGGTAAACTCGCTCCAAGGGCCTTATTATGTAGTTTTTTTGGTATTGTCATGTTTATGTCAAGCCTGTCAGAGAGCCATGTGGTTCTGTTTGTTTTTGGTCTCTGTGACCTTAGCTCCACCTCTTTCCCAGCTGGGCATTAGATGTCTCCTCCCAGACCCAGGTGCATCTAGTCAGGCCATGTATTTCAGGCTTAGATTTTTACCCAGACTTTGTCTAGTATTTGTGTTCCATTATGTTCCATTGCTGTTATGTCTGGTTTGCTATTGGTTTTACATATATTCTCATTTACTTTTATTTATCTCGTCAATATTGGTTCTCATCTTTGTCATCTGGAATAACCTTGTATACCATGTCTGAGTTGATGTACTTACCTGTGTTTCTTTTCTAGTCATTTGCCTGAATGTTTATTTCGTTTAATAAAAGTCGCTGAAAGTTCTTTGTGTTTCTCAAATCTTGACACCTAGCTAGTGAGTGGAACTGGAGATAACAGATTAAGGCAGAAGATTGAGGGAAAAACATGTCTCATTGTGTACTTCAAATTTATTATTTGTTTTTTTACCCATTTTCAACCTGCTCTTACATAAAAATGAAATTATAGCTTATTTCTAAGTGAAAATTTGTCATTGTGAACACACTCAAGCACCACAACGAAATGTGACCGCTGCATTTAACCCATCACACGTGGAGCAGTGGGCAGCTATCAACAGCACCCAGGGAGCAGTGTAGTGGGACAGTACCTTGCTCAAGGGTACCTCAGTAGTGCCCGGGCCGGGACTCGACCTTCAGGTCCCAAAGGCAATGTCCTAACCACTAGGCCACCACTGCCCATAGAGCGCGAACGCAGTCCCCCACTATCAGAAATGCTGCAGTCGAGATTCCCACATTTGGGGAATTCGCAAGGGTCAGCACAACCGAATGCAGCGTTCCAGCACATTGCTGTGAAGTATTGCTAATGTTATATTTTTTGCCATGTTGCCCACACTTTGTTTAACCTGCAAATACTGCTTAAGGACTTTGCTATTTCAGTGATAGGCTTCCCGTTTTAGAAAGAAACTTCATTAATCAGAGATCAGGAAGCAGGCGTGTGACATTTGGTAGGATTCTTTTTGACACAGCTGTGTGAAATGCACTCAAAGCCAGCCCATTTAGCTTTTGGTCTCTTAAGACACTGTCATTCCAGTATATAGACATCTGTCTCTGCAAATTAGGTCATACCACTGTTTCTGCAACCTGCCTGCAGTGGTTTTGTCCAGTCAGTTACAAAATGGGTCATTAGCATGCACGACAGCATCGATTGATATTGTTATCTCATGCGGATTTTATTGATATTTGAGAAGCAGCGATTTGCCGTTGCATATGTTACGAATCAGTCAGTCTGTTATGAATTTAGAGCTGTTCATCCGTTTAAATTCTACTACAAAGTGCAGTCAGGAATAATTTTGTTTGTGTGTTTCTAGTTTTTAAGTGAGGTGAAAGTGACTGTTTGTCATTGTGAACACACTCAAGCTACACAACAAAACGTGACCTCTGCATTTAACCCATCACACGTGAACGTGGGCAGCTATCAATCGCACCCGGAGAACAGTGTGGCGGGACGGTACCTTACTCTTACTCAAGGGTATCTCAGTGGTGCCGGGGCCACTGCCCACGCAGAGTCTAGTCTGATTCTTATTTTGAGCGTCTTATGCTAGTTTTCATTCTTAATCAGTTCTAAGAATAGCTGTGGAGTAGTCAGCACACATGGTTATAAAAGGACATAAATTGAGTTCTGTGCTACTTTACTAGAGCTGTAACACTGAATCGCTCTGTATCAATGCATCAACCAAATAAGCACATCATCTGATGTATGGATGTGACACAAAAACTGTTGTGTGTTCATTTCGCAATGAATTTTACTTCGTTTTAATGTGAGCAGTGTTTTGTACTGAGAAGCTGCTTTTGCTTATGCCTACACTGCTGTTTTTGACCTTTAATAATAAAATGTTCACATAATAATTTGTTTGCATATGTGAGATCATGGAAATGTAGCAGACTTTGTGCAATTTTATCATATTTCATACTGACTGCAGACCCCACTATTGAACCGAATCACATCCCTGCAGATTTTTAAGGTATAGAAATATAGGACAGTGGTGGCCTAGTGGTTAGGACATTGCCCTTAGGACCTGAAAGTCACAGGCTCAAGTCCCGGCCCTGGCACTACTGAGGTTCCCTTGAGCAAGGAACAGACCCACTACACTGCTCCCCGGATGCTGCTGATAGCTGCCCACTGCTGTGCACATGTGATGGGTTGAATGCAGAGGTCACATTTCGTTGTGGTGCTTGAGTGTGTTCACAATGACAAAGTCACTTATACTTTATGTATCGGATCGCTGGGTAAAATAATTGGATGTTGGAATATTGTCTCCTCAACAGTAAAGGTGTTGCAGTGGCATTAACAATAGTTATTCAGATAGTTTTGAAATGGCAAGGAAAAAAAACACTTCAATATTTGTTTGAAATGTCAAGAATAATGCTACAGATGCTTTGTGGTTACTGCTTCTGACCTGCAATGCTAGTTATGTCGGAGTTGGGCCCAAGGCGGTTGCTGTGCTACCTCTGCAGTGATTGATGCAGCTGTACCTCTGTCTGCAGAAATGATGCCGTTCATGAATCGAGATCCCGATTTTAATGCGATTTTTCGTGCAACACTACGTCACATTTTTTAGTGCGATAAGTGGGAACAAACATTGTCAGTTTCAGTGTGAGAAACAGTGTCATATCTTGTGTATTTCTGAACAGAGGGATGCCTCTTTCTTTTTAAGTGAAAAAAAAGAATACAATTTTTAACAGGAGAAGTTGGAATGGATGTCTCGGTAACACATACTTGGTACACTTCAAACCTCAAAGCTGCAGTGCAAATTAGAATTATTCCTAAAGTGTTTTTAACACCTACCCCTAATAAAAAGTTTAGAAATTATGATATGATCCAGTTTAACCAAGTATTTTTGTTGTTTTATTTCTGCTTCCTACAAAGGAAGGAGGACAGTTTGCTTTTATGTACACTCCATTTATCTTATTGCAGGTTCATGGCTCACTCCTTACCTCAAACTGTCAGCCTGCTGCGCTGCCCTCTTTGGCGCTCATCCCAAATCTAACATCAGCCCTTCTCTTCAGACTTACTTTACCCATTTTGACTCCTACTGAGTTGCTTAATATTGGCGTACTCCATTTTTTCATCATATTTGTGGAGTGGGTTCCTGAGCTTCAGCTCTATTTTTGGATGTATAGGAATTAGTGTATGGGGAACTCACCATATCATTATGGAACTGCAAGGACATAATTGTGAGTTTTACTGATGAAAAGGTTTATTTAACAAATCTAGATTACAGAAACAAAGCAAACAAGGCAGAAACAAAACCAGGACACAGTTGGGACCAAGGACCAGGACCAAGCATGAATACAGAGATATCAACAGAGCTAACAACAGTAAGACCAAACAATAAGGGCAAACACAGAGGTATAAATACACTAAACTAGATGGCTGACACCTGCGAGGGGGAGGAGCACAGAGACTAGACACAGCTGACAAGATTTACAATCAGGGCTAAGGCGGGGCTACAGAGCACATGGAACAGAAACAAATAAACAGACAGGGAATTGGCTGACATAGAGAGTAAAACATATCATGAGTATCACAAGCCTAACCTAATAGTAATAAGGCCAAAATGAAATGTCATATATTTTTTACTTTTTGAGATAAAAGCACTAGTAGTGTCATGTTTTTAAAGCTCAGTCACATTTACTCTTTATTTTCATAATAATCTATTTAACCAACAATAATTACTATACTTTTGTCATGGTAATTGTATACTGTGTCTATCAGAGTGAGCCAAAATATGTATAACATTTACTGCATATACATATATAAAGCCAAGATATTTTGTTGTTGGGAAATAACCACGGGCGGCACAGTGGTGTAGGGTGGCCACGGGTGCCTTTCTGTGCGGAGTTTGCAAGCTCTCCCCGTTTTCGTGTGGGTTTCCTCCAGGTGCTCCGGTTTCCTCCCACAGTCCAAAGGCTTGCAAGAGGTTAAACTGATGTTCTAAATTGTCCGTAGGTGTGAGTGTGTGTATGAATGGTTGTGTTTTGCCCTGTGATGGGTTGGCCTCCTGTCCTGGGTGTACCCCGCCTTAGGCCCGCAGTCAGCTGGGATTGGCTCCAGC
>JBBPDA010000001.1:44093976-44117244 GCA_037974385.1 Arnoldichthys spilopterus
ATGACTTGTTGGTAGCTCTCGCCATCCGTAGGGAGTTCACCACACTTAGCAGGGCTGTTTCGGTGGAGTGGTCCCTCTTAAACCCTGACTGGTTTGGGTCAAGAAGGTTGTTCTGCAAGAGAACATTTCATTTTGGAACACTTTCTGAAAAATGTGGTTTGTGCATTCTGCTCTTACAATTATGGTTTGAAATATCGGTCAAATCTAAACATCTGTTTAATGAAATTATATTGAAAGATATAATTTTTTAAAAGCAGGTAGTCGATATTAACATGTTTCAGATCATTGTGCATCCATTGTTTTTGCTCCTTGACACTGCAGCAACAATGGTAATAAAGAACAAAGAAGTAGCAGAAAAATGGTACTAAAACAGTTAGGGATGCACCAGTGCAGGCTTTGTTAGCAATATGTGTCAATATGATTCCAGTATCATTGTATGTTCCTATTGCATCTGAAGATGAGCTACTGTTTGATGCAGCTACCTTGTTATTGCGCTCATTGTTCATTCCTCAGATCCACTTACCATATAGTATGTGCACTTTGTAGTTTATGATTATATCTGAGATCTCTTAGTCCCTTTTACACAGTTTAAAGGTCAGGACTCCAACAGAATCTGAAAGGTTATAGTTGCCAGGGTGTATCTTTATATTTCATAAAAAATTTTATATTGTATTTTTGCAGCCATATGAAAACAAAAAGCCCAAAACACGGCCACACATACAACACATCCACCTTTAATCGACCCTAGAAATAGCCTTTGAGTGGTTTCACTGGGTTATTAAAGTGCTAGCCAGCAATCCACACTATCCTATAATCAGACTGAATTAAGATTTGTCGTTCAAACAGCTCTTTATAGCACAGTAAAAGTCTGAAGAACTCTTCTGGGGGTTCCACTTCAAATGTACCTATAGTGGTCAATGTGAAACCTGCTCCCACCTTAATAAAACACTTTATGTTTTAAAAACGTGAAAGGAGGCTCATGGACAATATTTTGTTAGATACCAAATTATTTCAATTGTAATAAACTTTATGAAGGCTGTGCACACTTACTCTGTCATTTTAAATATAAACTAATATATATATAAATGAGATGTCAGAAACCAAATCTGTGTTCTTCTGACTGTAAATACATTTTGTATTCTAGGAAAGGTACTTGATTTGAATGTTCTGATGAAACCCAGGAGTATTACATAGCCATGCACAGACAGTAATTTTGTTGCCCATTTTGTCATCTGTGTTTTTAAAGTTGCATTATAGTGTTTTGAAATTATTATTGTGAATGCATGACACATTTTATCTCGTTCATAATTTAAATGAAAGAATGCTTCCATTTCATCTGCTTTTTACCCAGCATTACAATTAACAGCATTGGCACAAATGTCAATGTTATTAAATGGGAGCAGTGTAGTGGGACAGTACCTTTCTTAGTGGTGCCCGATCCAGGACTTGAACCTGAGACCTTCAGGTCAATGTTTGCTGTGTTTTTGTCATTATTAGACACTGAAAGCAACTTATCATGTAATTATGTCAGTGGTTCATCACCTTGGTTTTGAAGTGAAAGGGGAAGACAACAATTCATTTTTTAGTAGCATTATTTTCATGACGCGTACACAGGATTCTTATGAACCTGAACTTGAGAGAGCAGTGTCCAGTTATCATTGTGAGAGCAACGTTGGTGCCATGTTCCAAACAATGCATATATAATATATATAGTATAGTATATAACATTGACTATGCTGTATATATATATATATATATACTTATGCTGTGTATGTATGCACAGTCAATCTTTCCAGCTCCTCCATGATCATAACCTGTCGCTCTTATTCTACCTGAGCTGTACTTTTTTCATCCCATGTTTAATATGTTGATAGAAATGTGTTTACCCCTGCAGGCAACTGTCTGATTTGTAATACACACACACACATAGACACACACATAGACACACACACGTTCAGTCATACTGAGGTTCTCAGCAGATGGCTTTTGAATCCATGATGAAGCACGCCATCCATTCTCATCAGGGTCTGCGGTGGCAGCTGATGTCCCCTCAGCCTTCCCAAATAGCACAGGCGCTGCTGTCCCCATTCCAGATCTCACTTACACACCATCAGCTCATCACCTGTGCCACTGAGTTCCCCTGGCTTTGGATGTGAACTGTCTCAGCCTGTTTCTCAGCATGCTGATGTGCAGTCTTTTCAAAAGAGGCTGAGGCCTCACAGACAAAATTTTTACTTCTTGACTGGTTGATTGTCCCTCTTGCAGAGCGAATGTCCTTCACACTGCATTAGAAAAGAGTGATTAGCCTTTGCTGAGGAGGGGGAATTGGTGTGCTGCCCACGTCTCGGCTGCGGTCTTCTTTCCACAGCACATGCACACACACGCACACACTGATACGCATACACACAGACACTCTTCACTTTAGTCTTAACTGAATTTGGGATGCACCTTCTGTCCTCTATTCCCCATCTGCACAGAGCTAGGTGACCCTGTCAGTTTGCTTGAAATCAACATCTCCTACCATCCCCCAACAGTGTCAAGACCTTCTTTTTAAAAATGCATTGTAATTAATATACAGAAAGCAGAGCTGTCAGAAGATGACACTCATGTCCTTGGTAGGAAATTTGACATTTAAAGAGATGCAGGGTCATTAGCATATCTTTTAGCCAGGTAATGAATATAACAGTAATGAAAATAACCTCGGGGCAATGGGCCATATTTTTCATACTTTTTCCCATTAAAACATAAAGTAAAATGCAAAACATGGAAAGTGGCCCTATCATGTAACAAATGTAATTATTCAGAATGAATGAACTTTTAGATCTAATAAACCAGTGTGAAGGAATATTGCTACTGCATTAATAAAGCACATCACTGCACAAGCTGCTGCAAACAGAAATGTCAGCACTGCTACAACACAAACTGCTAATATCAAATGGGTCTGTCTACCCTTGAGAAATTGCATTGGACCGAGATTGAAATAAGTGCTGATAAAATACTGCTTACATAGGTAATGTTGAGCAGCAGTGTTGCTATACCAAGTGAAGCTGTTAGTTTGACAGTAGTATGATGGTAAAAATGCCTTTGTCCAAATTGAGCAGCTTCTTAGTGAGACTATGACTGTATGAAGCTAAATGCGTGATAATGTGTATTTTAATTTGCACATTTAAAAATTATTTTAGGAATTAACAGGAATTAAACTAGAAATCGTTGTTATTATTTTAATTAGCCACAGACAGCTCCGCATTCCTTCCACTGTCCCAAGGCTTGTAATAGGTTGATAGGTTACGTTAAATTGCCCGTAGGTGTGAGTGAGTGTGTGAGTGGTTGGCTGTCTATGTGTTGCCCAGTGATGGGTTGGTCTCCTGTCCTGGAGGTAACCTGCCTTGGGCAGTATCTGAGATTGGCTTCAGCTTCCAAGGTTTAGAAAATGGATGGCTGGATGGCTGGATGAATGGATAGATGCATGGATGAATGGTTGGATAGCCACAGACAAATTTTGTTACATTTTTAAACACAGTATGTTGCCTACTGCCAGTATGATCCTATTTGTGATTAGGTTTTACATGTTAGTGCTGACATTTATCTAGCTAGCCTCAATTTAGCTAATGTGAGGTAAATGCTTTCTGCTGTTGAGGTGAAATAGTTTGTGTTTTGGTTAAACTGAAATATACACTACAAAATACACTACGTGTGTATAAAATGCCCCTGGAGTTTGGTCAGTGAGCGCACACATATTATTTCTGCCCCTGAACAAAGAAGATTGAAGTAATTTAAACATTTAAATGATTATTTTTGTAGTGAATGGGTTTAAACAGAACCTCCTAAGTTATTAGGTTTGATTATTATTATTTGAAATGTTTTTGTTTCTATTGTTTAGCTGCACTGATCCGGGGGAATAGGAACAATTGCACACAGTTCTCCCAGAATCTGGACTGGTTAGTCAGTAAGCTGGAGAGACTGGAATCATCCTCAGGTAACACCTTTAACACTTACTTTTGAATGGAATTTTCTGTATTTTTACTTCCGTGCCCATCATGTCATTACTATAAAAGAGTGTCAGGATTATACATTAGATTTGACTGCCTTATCAATATGTGAATACATACACCTGCACTGACATATCACTTGCTTTGAAGCATGGCTATACCACTACCCATCTTTTTTGTGTGCTTTCTACTGTTTCTACTGTTTCTGTTGTTCTGGTCTGTAATGGCCCATTCTGTACCTTAGGGATTCTGGAGGTCCTGCACTGCATTCTAATTGAGAGCCCGGAGGCGCTCAACATCATTCAGAGAGGACATATCAAGTCCATCATTTCGCTGCTATACAAACATGGTCGCAACCACAAGGTTAGCTTCCCCTCTCTCCACCAAACTGCCTATGTGGCTTAGGGCAAGGAGGTCCAAAAAGTTTTAGAGCTACTGTTTATTAAAAAAATTTGCAATTTGTAAATGATCTTACATTTTTATTTTACTGACAATAGTACAAAGATATGACTTCTGGTGGTTTGGCTGACCTACATAATATCATATTATATATTATACTTTTCATAGTATTTTATGAATTAATTTGATGCCTAAAACACATAAGTATAATAAAAATATTACAGTTGCTAAATAGAATATATAGTCAGTGCTGGAGGTGTGATTGAGATTTGTAGTGATGATATATAACAAGCGTTTTTCAACTTAGATCCTTCTTTACTAATGCAGTGTTTCAAATACTCCCACTTGGTTTTGTTTTCTGTAATTCTGCATTACAGCACTATGGCTGTGATTAGAGATATGGATTTTAAAGGGAAACACTGAGCATTTTATCTCTAAAAATGAAGCTGCCCTAGACATTCAATGAAAACCATGTGTTGAATTCAGTATGCTGATTTATTATCAAAGCAGCTGTTATGAGAAGCTAGCATAAGAGTTAGTATGAAAGTTTGTTAGTTTGGCAAGCTGATCTGATCACGCGTCATTAAAATGTAGTAGTGTAAAATATTATATATCTATTATTATTATTATTATTATTATTATAATTATTATTATTTTGATTCTAAATTATTCACGCGAGATAGTCGACAAGTAATCAAAAATAGGCCAAAACATGGACTATAAATATGAAAAGCACTGTCAAAACTTTTGTTTCAGTTTATTTTAAATATAGCAAAATAAAATACAAATGCACCCTCTTCATCTCAGATCCTAGATGTGCTCTGCTCTCTATGTGTTTGCAATGGAGTGGCTGTGAGAGCCAATCAGAACCTCATCTGTGATCACCTGCTCCCAAAGAGAGACCTGTTGCTCCAGACACGATTGGTCAATGATGTTCAAAGGTAAATAGGTTCTTAGTACTAGTACCTAGTACTGAAAGTTGAAAAGTACTTTATTTAATATACTATGTTGCACATACATATTGACTGTTTAATCAGGTACATCTATCAAATTGCTGTTAATTGTAGCTTTACAGTTAATGAACCGCAAATTATCTAGTACAAGGCAGGTACATCAAACGAAGTGGCCAGTAAGAGTACAAAGTTTTTAAAGTCCCAAGAAAACTGCTGTGTCTACTATTTGCACCAATGCCACACATTACCACGTCAGTTCCATGTCAGTGTCACTGCAATGCTGAGAATAGTCCACCATCCAAATAAAATCTGTGGTGGTCCCTTTATATTTGTACATTCAAAGTGGAAAATTGATATTTTTTTATCTTAATAGTTGTTTTGACTGGAAATTAAATAAAGGGTTGACAGTGACAATTTGGCAATATTGCATCTCTTTTTTTGAGTGTGACTGAATTTTGTTCAATTACTGTTTATACATTTGTACAATTAATTAATATATATGGCATTTATTATTATTTAAGGTATACTTTCAATGTAACATATACCAAATGACTGCTCTGTTTCCTCTGCCTTACCTGCAGCATGAGACCTAACATCTTTTTGGGCGTGAGGGATGGTTCAGCTCAGTATAAGAAGTGGTACTTTGAGCTGATGATTGACCAGGTGGATCACTTTATGACCAGCGAACCTTCTCACCTGCGGGTCGGGTGGGCTTCCACCAAAGGCTATGCCCCCTATCCAGGGGGTGGAGAGGGCTGGGGTGGGAATGGAGTCGGAGATGACCTCTATTCTTACGGCTTTGATGGACTACACTTGTGGTCAGGTATGTTTATAAATGTAAAAAATCAAGATCGGTTTACATCAGGGATTCCCAATCCTAGACTTCGGAATAATCAGATGACTACAGAAAAACAATTCAACATATTCACAAGCACTTCAGTTATCTGATTTTGAGAAAAGTCAGAGTCTACATGAGTCACTGAGTAATCAGATTTTCATCGAAATTCACATTGTGCACCTTTACAGTTGCTTAGCAACTTGCCAATAAACTCACCAAAACCAGCACATTATGAAAAATATCTAACTTCTTACCAATGTTTTCCTATTACTTACTGGTAAATAATTATTTGGGGTTTTCTGTGCCTCAGAATTATACAAAATGTGATCATTAATCATCAGTTTATGGTTGCAGAGTTGAAATAAGTGTTAAGTGTTCACTGTTTACTGGGAAACTTTTCTTTATCTGGTTCTGTTTCTACCCATGTGCAGATAAAGAAAAATAAATGATGGTGTAAAGGTAAATTTGCACTGAAAAACATTAATTAAAACATGAAACATTGAACTAAAATCTAGGGCTCTGTTCTGTAAAAGATCTGTTAAAATTCTTTAAAGGCTTGGAAACTGAAAAATGCTGTTTACACGTCACTTGAATAAACAGGCAACTACCGGAACAGGATGCCATTAAAACGTGAAACAGGAACAATTAAAATGTGACTGAAGTGTGAAGTACAGTCTTATTCATTCCTTACTCTGAAAGACAGTTTGCAACACAAACAAAACAGAAATCAACACATTTCTGGACTATAATATCATATTGCTCACTTTAGTAAAAATGCAACAGTAGAAGTGCAAGAGTAGATTAAGTGGCAAAGGGGCTAAATTGTAAAAGCATGTCAGTAAGTATAAAAAAATACAGCTCTCACAGAATTCAATTATTCTGTTCTGACTGTTGTCTCTGTTTGGTATGATGTGCCTTTCTTAGTCTGTAATAAAGCTTATGCCTTGAGGTTATATCTAACTGCACATGCCAAACACAGTAAAACTAATACTGATTTCAGTAGCTGTTTTGAAACAGTATCTCCTACTTTTCTGATGCCTTGATATCACTTTAATCCTGTGTCATTATTTTCATTTTGCTTTTAAATTTGAAGTGTAGTAACATATTTAAAGGGCTTATATTTTGGGGGGAAAAAATCTCACATTTTGAAATAAAGTAATTTGAAATAGTATGTGATTCATCTGAAAAGTTCAGAACAAAATTCACAAAATTCTCAGAATAGAACTGCTGCTTTTCCATGTCAAGAGGAGCCAGTTGAAGTGGTTTGGAGGATCTTGTGAGGATGCCCCCTGGGTGGCTACCTGGGGAACTTTTCCGGGCACAAAGAGGAGGTGTAGATGTAATTAAAAGGTGTGGTTTTGAGTACAATGCTGAACATTGGTCATTATTTACATTAACTATTGATTTAAGTATGTTGATTGTGATGGTTAGTGTCCCACGTGGTTCCCTGTCTATGTTTTTGTGTTGGTTTCCCCACGTGCTCGAGTCCGTCTAGCCACGCCCTAGGCCCGCCTCACACCTGTTCATCGTTCTCGGTCTCCTCCCTGTGCCAGGTGTTCTTAGTTTGTGTTCCCTATTTAACCTTGTGTGTTTTCCTTAGTCCTTGTCTGTTCTCTGTTGCATTCACCTTTGTTGTTCACACGTATGTACTTGTCCTGTTCATGTTACCCGGTAGTCATGTTTGTGTTTCTCAGTTTATGTTCCCTTAGCTGTGTTTTGCGTTTCATTTAATAACCTTTAATCATCGAGTGCTGCGATTACTTTCAATCATCCTCATTTCATGAAATTGATATTTCACTATGGATTGCTTTATATCTGTAACTTTTACGGCCATGCGGGGTCATATATAACCTGTGAATTTGGCATCAAATAGACCAACGTCAGACACCATTGGTCTATGACCAAAGGGAGCCGGGTAAAATCAATGTTTTGACCACGTCCCTTCTCAAGCTCTAGACTTTTCGAGCAGCAAACAAAGTTATCATTAAGTACAATTGTTAAGCCTTAGTTACAATCATTATTTAATGTTTTCCGTTTGTGTTGTATAATAAACCTTGCCTTGTGGAGACATGCGTCAATCCCAGCTTCCTATTGTGTTCCACGCTTTGGATTTGAACAGCACAACTAATTAAATACAATTACAATCACTTTGCAATCTGTATAACTAGACAGTTTCAAGTCTGCACTTCTGACGTTTTTCTATTGTTTTGGTGTCCAAAAATGACAAAAGCATGGGCGTATGAGTGTATATCAGTTCATCCTCTTCTTCTTGATGGTTTTAGACAGTGCACACGCTTGTGTTTGTACTGCAGGGCGAATTCTACGGACAGTGGCCTCAGTAAACCAACATATACTCACATCAGATGATGTGATCAGCTGCTGTTTGGACTTGGGCGTTCCCAGCATCTCCTTCAGGATCAATGGTCAGCCAGTGCAAGGGATGTTTGAAAATTTCAACACAGACGGCCTCTTCTTTCCTGTTGTCAGCTTCTCTGCGGGTGTCAAGTATGTTCCTTATTATGCAATAAATTCTGTATACATGTCTACGTTTGCATGGGCAAGCGAGTAGGTGAGTGGGAGTTTTGAGGTTGCTATGGCTACCGGCTTGACAGACATTTATTCTGAAGTAAATTTTAAGCTCTAGTGGGCCCGCATAGTCTAATTGTTTTTCTGCATCCAGCTGCTGCTCTCTTTTTCTTCATTGCATTCACAGGCTACATGTTTTATGTTTTACCACTTATTATATGTACATTTTATCAGAGACCGCAAAGATCGTTAGATTATATTGCTACCGTCCCACTACTATGCTCCCCGGGCAAGGTTGATAGCTGCCCGCTGCATCACGTGTGCACATGTGATGTGTTAAATGCAGGGGTCACATTTGGGTGTGGTGCTTGAGTGTGTTCACAATGACAAATAGTCACTTTCATTCATTAAAATATTATGTTGTTTATCGAGTCAAATTTAAGTATGTTTGTGTAAGGTAGTATGTTATAACTGAACAATATATAGGTCTGAACAATACTGATACAGTAAGATACGACTCGATGTGATATGACACAATATACACAATACACATACAAACCAATATCCTAAAAAATCCTAAAGCATCTTATTTTTTAAAGATGAGGTTGGATGAAAGAGTATATCGTCACATTACAGTGCAAAACTTTGTATCTCCTTTTGCTCATTTCACTGAAAATAAAAGTAATTCTCTCTATATTTTGACTAATACGTGACTACTAATTAGTTAGTTCCTTTTTAGAAAATCTAAACATTTTAAGATAATAAGTCATTATTTAAACCATTACTTTGAGAAAATTACAGCTGCACGCAAAACCACATGCTTCCATGCTATGCAGTATGTCAAAATAGTACACTACATTAGTAGTACAGTCATTAGTGTAGCTGTTCTGGTGGGACAATGGGGACAATTATGGCTGATCAGTGAACAGCAGTTACTTTAAGTGCTGTGTGTCCCTATGTGTTTTGACATATTTCTCTCTAGCTATTTTTTTTAGCCATTTGTGCTACTAGCTCATACCATGTAAGTATGTGTGTATGTATATATATATATATATATTACATCAGTATTTTCAGCAGGTGGACCTTTTGTTGGTTTTATCTCCTAAGTTTGGTATTTTTTCTTTCATACTGAGTTTCAACAATGTGTCAACATACCGTAGATGGTTAGTAAGTTAGCCATTCTGCAGTAGCTGTAAGTCAGTAGTGGGTGTGTAAATAATTGATTAAGGCTCTTGGATTAGACATGCTATGCGTCTTCTTTACTACTTTAGCTTCTATTTATGTCTAGCTCAGAGAGAACCTGAAGGAGCCCAGGGGCTGTATCAAACGCTGTGTAGCCATGGCAGTTCGTGGGGGGAGAGTCAGTCAGGCAAACAGACGGGCGCTCAGTCAGCAGACCGCCGGGGGGTGTTCACAGCTGGAGCTCAGCGACGTCTGACGTCTACCGACCTCCATTTCCCTTTCAGATCACGTGTTTGTTTGTTTGTGTGGTTTCAGTGAAATAACTAAATTCAGAGGAGTAGAGCACCTTACAAAGATTTGCTTTCATTATTTACTCATGCTCATGACTGGAATTGTGTCTGAAGAGACCACCTGGAACGGTTTTCAGATTCGGAAGCCTTAGCGGGTGGTCAAGTAAACAACAACTTTAATTTGCTTATATCCCTCTCAGTTGCATCATATGCTTTCAGAAAATCACTATTTAAAAACAAAATAACGGAAATACCTCATTTTATGATAGTCAGTGCATGACACATTATATGCACTTGATATTTAGTTGTGCCCATTGCATGTTCTTGTAGTTCTGTTCACATGCATGGTTTTCTTTAAATAAATGTTTTATGTTACAGCAGTGGTGCCTAGTGGTTAGGACCTTGCCCTTGTGAACTGAAAGTCACAGGTTCAAGTGCTGGCCCCCGGTACCACTGCAGTAGCCTTGAGCATGATACCGTCCTTTACACTGCACTCTGGGTGCTGTTGATAGCTGCCTGCTGCTCCACGTGTGCACATGTGATTGGTTAAATCCAGACGTCACATTTCGTTATGGTGCTTGAGTGTGTTCACAATGAAAATAGTCACCTTCGCTTATATATGCTGTTTTATAGATAAGTGGTAAAAGTAAAAAATGGGGCTATATAAATAATGTTTAGAGTAAAAATGAATTATATAAATAAATAAAGATGAGTGGGCGGGGCTACAAATGCTGTATAAAGGCTGGATTGCTAGTCAGACCAGTAATAATAAGAGAAACAGTTAAGTTCCTTTGAAAGTTGAATACAGTCCACTCATTCTGCTTGTTTCTGTTTGATAGGGTGCGCTTTCTTTTAGGCGGTCGCCATGGAGACTTCAAGTTCCTGCCACCATCAGGCTATGCACCATGCTATGAGGCACTGCTGCCCAAAGAGAAGATGCGGGTGGAGCCAGTGAAGGAGTACAAGAGAGACATTGACGGCGTGAGAGACCTGCTTGGCAACACACAGTTCTTGTCCCAGGCCTCTTTTATACCCACACCAGTGGACACCTCTCAGGTCAGCATACATGCGCATGCACACATACATACAAACACACAAGCTAAAAAAAACATGTGTTACCATCTGATGTTAAGATTTGCTCGCATTCAGGGGTTTCTTATGGCACTTTCAGAAGGCCAAGCCTTTGTTCTCACACTGTTGGACAGCACTTAACCAAACATGCATAATGCGTGCACACACACACACACACACACACACACACACCCTCTGAGCACATGTAACCACCTGATTTGCTAGATGTTCTCAAATGTAAAGGTGCTCGGATGGCGATTTAAATTTTTTATTCTCACATGTTCTTTGGGATGCACTTATATTTTCACGACTGTATATTGGCAAGGTAAAGGTCAAGGAACAAAGTCAGAAGGGCAGACCCATTGATACAGAATATACATTGAATTTAAATGTCATTCACTGCATATTTTGTATGTTGCATTATTAATTGCATGTTCAATTATTAACTGTATATTAATTATAAATGGGGTAATAATTACGTTTGAATTGTATGGAAAAATGACTTTGCTACTAGTTTACTAAAACCTACTACCGAAGATAATAATTTAATCAGGAACAAATAAAAGATTCATGTTAATTCTCTTCCGTATGTCACAGATTGTTATGCCTCCTCACCTGGAGAAAGTTCGTGACAGATTGGCTGAAAACATACATGAGCTTTGGGCTATGAATAAGATCGAACTTGGCTGGTCTTATGGCAAGGTATGACTTATCAGTTGAAAACAAAAGCCACACTTTAGCACAGTTAGCATACTGACAGCATTTACTCCATACCATTGTAACACATACATCTCTACATTTTAGTTTTGACCAGAACCTTCCTGTACACTCAGAATAGCTATGCATGCTATAGTCCAAACACATACAAAAGGAAACATCCAGTTAATATACGTCAGATGCATTTTTATCCTTAATTTGTAACTCCCATTATTTATACACAGGACAAATCTGTTTAGTACTTCATTATGCTTTCTCTTTTATAATTTGCTGTTCAAATAAAACAGAGGGTAAGTAAATTAAGATCATTTTGTTTCATTGTGTTATTGAAACCATCTTGTGGTTGTTTTAGTTTCCATATACAGTACAGTGCATTCAACCATTTGTCTTATGCTGTGTCACTGATATGCTTTGAGACATGTTTGATTTACTCAGAAATAAAGGGCTCAGTGGGTGATAGAATGCATAAATTTCCATGCATTTAGTGCAGCCTTTCAATGTAATCTATCTGTAGAATATGACCTATATATGCTAAATGGCCATAAATATGTGGACACTTGAGCATCACATCCATATTTGCCTGCTGAACATCTTATTCTAGATATATGGGCGTTAATATGATTTTGGCCTACTTTTGCTGCAGTAATTGGCTGCAGTCTTTTGGAATGGTGTTCCACTAAGGTTTGGAACGTCGCTAAAAGCATTCACTTTCATTCAGCCACGGGCATTAGTAAGGTCAGACTGTAATGCTGAGTGATAAAGCTTGGTAATAAAGTCTGTGCTCCGATTCATCCCAAAGGCCAGTTACATACTCCAACACAAAACCATTTTATGGACCTTGGCTTGTGCTTCTGCTGAAACAGGGTTTTCCCCAGACTGCTGCCACAATACTGGAAGCACACTGTTACTATTGCTACCGATTAACAACAGCCATTATTGTTACTCCTTCGCCAAACGTTTTAGTTAGCCCTATACATTCATACATTCAAAGTCACTGAGATCCTTAGTGTGAGCAATTCTAAAGCTGGCATATCTTACAAAATGCAATAAATACAAAAATCTGTGAAATATTAATTCAAGGAAAACTTTATTTAACTGACAAAAGTGCAATGACAAGAACATTTTTAATACTTTAACTTAACAACGTGATTGTATTTTGTTAATAAACAAAAATGTAGAATTTGATGGCTGCACCACACACCACAAGTTGGGACAAATCCATGTTTACCACTATGTTACATTAAATTTCCTTTTAATTACACGTTTTAAATGTTTTAAAACTATCAATACTAGTTATAGTTCATTTGCATGTTTTGTCCATTCTTGTGTGATATAAGACTTCTGCTGCTTAACAGTCTGTGGTCATCATTGTCTTATTCTCTCCTTCATGATTCACCATACGTTTTTAATAGGAGTCTGGACTGGCAGCAGGCAGTAAAGCACATGCACTCTGTATCTATGAAGCCACACTGTTGCAGCCTGTGCAAAATAGGGTCTGGCATTGTCCTTCTGAAATAAACATGGTTGTCATGGGAAGAGACGTTGGCTTGATGGCATAATATGTATCTCTAAAATCCTAAAATATGCCTTAGTCATTGGTATCTTCACGTACATGCAATTCATCTATGCCGTGGGTCCACTATATTTGTCACAGTAGCATGATAGTTTCTTAGGCAGGGCTGCATGAGGGCTAGAAAATATATCTATATATATATAAATATATATTTTTTTTTATATATGTTTTTTTGGGACAGCAACAATACATAATCTTTCATGATAAAAAATGAATGGCTGTAATAGCAAACTGAGCCCTTTAAGAGTCAGAAAATCAACAACAGCTGGTGAACTGAAATGCAGTGCTTATGTTTGTACTACAAATATGATCTGTATGTTGTCATATCTGTGGATCTGTCATGTCTGTTTGTACATCTCCATACTTCTTATAAAGCAACAATAAGGTTTTCCCCTTATTCCATATGAAGTCTATCAGCCAAGACATGTTTAATGATCTGCTACTTTAGTTTCACACTGGAGCTACATTGGTAAAAAGTAATAGAAGTTTATACTTTAGTATTGGCACTTTGCAAACTGCACTGATGCAATTGTAATGATGCATTTGCCTCAACCAACACCAGGGTGCTTTTGTGGTTTCTGACCCTGTTTGACATAATTTTTTGACAAACCTCTATTTTACCTCAGATAACGATAACATTCATTCCACTGTAGAAAAACACTGGGCAACAGTGTCCATAGCAGAGCTGCAAGGTGAAAATCAACAAGAACGTAAAGCCTGATATCACATTTGCCTAAAATACCTTTGGAATAGCAATATGTGGACAGTGACACATTTCAGAAGACAAGGGCCACATTATACATGACATAAAGCTAACACAGCATTCCACAATAAGAGCATCTCACCAGACGTCTGATGCTAGTATGATGGTATTAGAATACTTTGCAGCTTCAGAGCATGGGGGACATTCCATAACTGCTGAAGCCATGAATTCTGCTCCCTAACAAATAATCTTGCAAGAGAATGTCTGGTCATCAATCCGTGACTTTAATCTCAAGAGCATTTGGGTAATGCAGCAAGACAACAATCTAAAGCCTGAGCAAGTCCACTTTTGAAGGCTCAAGAGGAACAAAAATTAAGATTTTGGTCTAAATAAAGTTTTTACTTGCTGTGGTGGGACCTTAGACAGACGTATACTGGAAACCCTTCCAGTAAGCAGTAAAGAAGAGTGGGTAGAAGTAGAAGCTGATCTGCTGTTACAGAAAATGTTTGGGTTCAGCTGTTGCTTTTAAAGGCACAACCAGTTAATAAGCTTAACAGGCAGTTATCAATAGCACCTGGGGAGCAGTGTAGTGAGACAGTAACTTGCTCAAGGGTACCTCAGTAGTGCTTGGGCCAGGACTTGAACCTGCGACCTTCAAGTCTCAAGGGCAATATCTTAACCACTAGGCCACTACTGCTCATGGCATATGCAGCTCTATATAAAATTACTTAACTTAATGAAGCAGGTTTGTGATGACTGAGGAATATGCTGTTTGTGGGATGCTAATTGGTGTTGTAAGAGCATTTATTATGAGCTAAATTAGCCTTGTAGCTCCAGTGTGTAACTACAGAAGGATACCTCAGACATCCAACGTGCCTCGACTGATCTACTGCACTTGTGGTAAGAGGAACAGTGTCATATTCATGTTTTTTTTGTTTTGTTTTATTGGTATCACTTCACCCTCTTTGTTTTCCCTCCTCCCAAGCCCTTCTAAGTGACGAGTCTGTTTTTTGCCTTCCATTTTTTAAGAAAGATTTCTGCCTCTTTCAGTGTTTTAATAGAGCTCTGTGTTTGAGGGGAGAATGGAGAATTACTGTCAGGCTGAGCCCCTCATTTATTAATCTACTGTTGCTGAAGCCCAGCTGTTGTGGGCAGGATTTTTATATCTTTATATAATGAGACCTCATTAGCTGAGGGGTGAGGCAGTGCTGGCTGAGGGACAGAGAGTGGCCATGCTGTAGCGAGGTGGATCTGGCACGGCTGGTGATGGCTTCAGATTTGCACACAGGAGGGACCACTGCTGCCTTAAATCTCTCTTGGCATG
Organism: Arnoldichthys spilopterus; assembly: GCA_037974385.1. Classification (NCBI taxonomy): domain Eukaryota; kingdom Metazoa; phylum Chordata; class Actinopteri; order Characiformes; family Lepidarchidae; genus Arnoldichthys; species Arnoldichthys spilopterus. Next base: position 44,109,542 of record JBBPDA010000001.1, read on the forward strand.
AAGATCCTCGTTCATGTCTTCGTTTATGCTGCGTCTGCAGGAATAGAGCAATTGAATGGCTAATGTAATTCAATTAAACCATTGTTTGGTTGCCTTTCACCTCTGTGGGTAACTGTTAAAAAATACTGCACAATTGTTATTGAAAGTTTAAAATTTATTTTCAACATGCTATTCTGAGATAATTTTGACTTTAAAGACTAATGGCTCTTTAGTTAATTTTGCCAGTTCGAATGATCAGGGACAGACTAAGTAATCCATTATAAATGACAATAACTCGAGGATTCATAAAGCATCCTAAAGTATATTTGATGATGTAGGCACCATACATGCAGGGGGAATCTTACAATTGCATCCATACCCCAGTCTGATTTGTGAGAAGCAGCCCTGGCCTACAGCCACCTAGAACACTGAAGCCTTCACTCTTACTTTAGCAATAGTTCTGTAGCACCGTATTCACGTGCCCAGTTATTAGTGCATCATCCAAACAAGAAGGTGGCTGCAGACTAAGCAGGCCCCAAAGGGATGATACTTAAGCTTCGTCAAAGCTGCAGTAAGTGTAAAGTTGGAGCTCTAATGGTTATAAAGTGAAGTACAGTAACATTGGAACAATTTAACTCCTTGTCCCTACTTTCAATCCCTGCCAAGTACAGTACATGAAGCATGACCACAGATGCCCAGTTCTTCTGGAAAAAAAGAGTTATTGTTACATCAGCTTATGATGGTCACTTTCTAGCAAAAGAAACATCAGTATTTAGGTTATTGACTTACTTTTTTAATTAATCTAATGAAGGAGTAGATCAGAGATCTTCGTATCCAGACCTTATCCAGTATCCAGAATTTAGTTTGTGTTAATGTAAACAATTTACCACCTAGTGTTATATCTACCATTGACTGTAAGATCCTGGCCTGTAAGGTGGATTCAAAGTAGTTTCAAGATTGTAAACAATAGAAGTGCCTAGCATTAGCTGAACTTTATTATAGGGGATAATGTTAAATATAATGTAAGTATTAAAGAGCTGGCTAAATAACAAAGAGGCTAACTTTCTTTTGGTGTTACCTAGAGGACCTTACAGCATGTCTCAAGTCTCAAAGACATGCTCACACTAAGGCATTCTTAGCACTGCACACATGGAGCAGTGGACAGCTATCAACAGTGCCCATAGGCTCACCATAAGCGCATAAGCAGGGTCACATCAAGTAAATTTTGCAGTTCACCTGTGCTTGTGCATATGTCTGGGTCTGAGTGTTGATTGGCTAACAATGTTATTAATTGCTACGTTTTATAGACAAAGTTTGTTACATTATAACTTTTATAAATAATGGTCCATTTAGTATTTTTTGCATATAGTATGTTGTTCTTCTTTATAATGAGGTACTATGCATACTTGAAGGATCACAGCTTATTTTACCCAAACCTAAATCATTGTCTAAGCATCATTAGCTGCTTGTTGTTTTGACTTGTTGCTTTTTGCTTGGTGACCTCCAGGTGGTGTACTGGGTGATCGAGCAAGTAGCACCTGAGGGGCTTTTTTAATAATAATGAAAAGATTATTATTTTTAGATATTGATTAGTATTATTACCTGCAAGCTGAGTATAGGTGGATAGTTTGGGATTTAATGTAAAAAAGATGTCAGTGTAGTAAAAAACAATGCAAGGCAAAGGAACAAAATGCAAATAGTATATCTAGATTTTTGTATTTATACAGAGGTTTTATTTTGCTTTTGTTTATGTATTGTCTGTGAAATTTAAATGATTATCAGGGGTCAGTGAATATACACACATAAGAGATGCTGAACCTAAGTCGTTGTAGAGGAGAACATCTATTATTGCTATTATTAGGATGCCATTAGCTAACTAGCATTATATTATGCATGACGGGTGGGTACAACCACCCTACAGCTCACTATTTGTAGTATGCATGTTCTATACTTGAGTATGCCACTGCACTAGTGCTTTGATGGTGCTATGTGCAAGTGAGTCGAGGAGGGGATGATGATTGCCTGCAGCCATTTGCGGGGAGTTGGGGGTGGGGCAGCAATTTGTGATAAGTACTGTGCAATTTCAGGAGCTCTGGTGCTGCCCTATGTCAGCTGCCGCTCCCTATACCTATAGCAGGATCTGCTAACAGAGAGTTTAAGTTGTAGGATATGTATAGAGGGTGTGTAAATATTTTAACTGGAGGTAAAAAAAAATACATAGTTGCACTAAGAAAAAAGCAATATTGTCCAACTGTCAGGTGTCAGTGAAGCTGTTAAAAACATATGCTTTAGTCTTCCTGAGCTGTGGTAAAGCAATCAATGGATTACTTCCTATGAATTTTTCCAGTCAGGAATTTTTTTTGATTTTTCACTCTTAATATTCCAGACTCACCCATGGTGTCTGTACATTCATGACACGTCCTTCACAAAATTCATTCCTTCAGTCTGGGTATAATTATTTGTGTATCTGTGTGTGTCTATGTGTGTGAAGGCACTTGAATGTGCAACTTTCGTGATTATGGCTGTCACAACTACTCTACTGCATTCACTAATTGCTTAACAGCCTAAAAATGTATTCTGTTAAAATGGACTTTTTTAAGGTAAATTAACATTAGGAATAAGCAAAAATTAACTAACAATTTGTGATAATGATTCATACAGCTATAGGTCCATGTACTCCTGGATAAATAATGTTTTGTTGATTTCTCAAGGAAAAATAAGTGCACATCTTTAACAGAGAACACACTTAAATATGACTTCGTAAAAATAATAATAGTAATATTATTCAGACATGAAAGGTGTTGTGTATATATGCATATATAATGCAACTCAGGAAAAGCAAATAAAAAATAAATATATATAATAATAAGAAATCATTTAATAGAATAAATGTTTAAAAATAAATTAATAACCTAAACATGAATAAATAGATGTATATAACATAATCAAAACAAAGCTAAGATGAGCAAAAGGCATATTATGTTATAAGTATTATTAGTATAAAGAAATGGTGCATATAAACACAATGCAAAGCATATTTTTGTATTTGTACAAAATGTGTACTTTTTCAGTGTTTAACAAGCCAGTATTAAATAATCTTAACGGCATTTTAGGAACATATTCTGTCAAGTGCTCCAAAATATATGAAGGTGCTTTTCCATGTATAATTTTAAATACTAATAAAAGTATTTTAAAATAAATTTTTGAAAGAAACAGGTTATCAATATACACATTTATTTTTATCTGTTGAGTTTAACATGATTAAAAAAAACTATATATAACATGTGCCATAACTTTGGCATAGTGGATTTCATGTTTTACTGTATTTTTCCACAAAATGGTAAATGAAGAAAATAAGTAGTAATTGTGCATTACAGTGTGCTGAAGTACGTTTTCTGTACGTTTCTATAGAGATGTGTACTTATTTATACAATCAAGAAAACATGTCAGTTCATCGCAGGTGTCAGAACAATTGCGTTTTAAATTCCCCTTACTAGTCTGATGGACACTGCCATTTAGATGCATTTTTGACTGAATACTATTAAACATATTTTTATGGCTTTATTATTTTTAAGACTGCTTGTTATTATCCAGTTATGTCAATTTTTATAGTTTTGCTTTAACCAAAACAATGACTTTATTAATCAATAGTGACAGCCCTATTCAAAATGCTTTGTGTCCTGCTGTCTCCCTTCTTTAGAGCAATCTCCAGTCAACTTCAGGGTTGCTATGGTTTTCTCCCAGTATTGTGTTATCATTATTTCAGTTTTTTTTCCCCATGTAACCATGGCCGGGTGTTAAGCAGCGGATCCAGTGTGCCTTAATGATTTGTGTACTGTCCTTCCTCAGATAAGAGATGATAATAAAAGGCAGCATCCCTGCCTGGTGGATTTCTCCAAACTGCCTGAAACAGAGAAGAATTACAACCTGCAGATGTCAACGGAGACTTTGAAGTAAGCCGTCTATGCGAGAGAGAAAGTGTGTGTGTATGAGAATCTTTTGCATGTATGTTTGTGTCAGTCTCCATGTAATCGCACCTCAAAGCACTCTATGTATGTGTGATTGCGCTTCTCCAAAGTGATACCTCAGAAAACACACACAGGTAGATCAAACACATCTATACCCTACAGCAGTGAAGAAAACCCCACCTGCACTTTCACCATGCCAGACATCACCACAACCACAGCTAATTGAGAGTTTCTTCAGCCCAGGGTGTGTTTTACTTGGCTTTTTATTTTCAAACCACCCCTAAAAAACTAAGGAATTTAACTTTTATATTATGTAATTTATCTAAATTATCACTCATTATGCATTTAAAGGACACTTTTTTTTAACTGTCAGTCAGTTCTGCATGTTTTTAAAAGCTATGAAAGCTATAAAGCTGTGTGAAAATTGATATGTAAAAAAGTAATTATTAATAAACATTTAATAAAAAACATGTAATAGGATTTAATTGTGACCAAAGGTCTGGGCACACCCTATCACATTACATCATTTAAATACATTAGTACACATACAGTACACTTTGGAGAAAATACCTATGCACATTCTGATGCACAATTGCTGCTTACAGTTTTACACAGTATAAAAATGAGCATAAAATGTGGTCTGTGCAAATGGTATGGAATATTTTACCATTTATATCATACCAGTTTTTTTGTTTAGTATGTTAAACCCAGCAAATAAATCAAAAGTGTAGGCTAAATTCTGCAGAAAAATGCCATATATAAGTGTGTACAGGCCATCACATGCCTGATTATTAGCAAAACATGTCATTTCAATGGGGTGTTTACATTTTCTTAAATGACTCAAAATTTGATTAGTTTCTTGTTAAAGCACATCTGTTTTAAGTCATTTACCTTGTTTAAATGGTTTGTTAAGAGCAGGGACTTCTCCAAACTGTGCTGCCCTTCATGAACACAGTTCATGCCAGATGTGAACACTTTAATCGCAGATTTTAATAAAAAATGACCATATTTATAAATTCACTGATAAATATTTCAAATATCCATTTGTATACTGTAAACTGGATGTATACTGATAATAGAACTGTCCTGAATAGTATTTTGCAGACTTTGAGTAATTGAATTCTTTTTCTTAAAATCATTATTAAAAATATCATAATTTTATTTGTTATCGTAATTGTAAGTACTTTTGCTCAAAATATCCAATAGTTGTAGTTGTTATATAGTTGGCTACATTGTGTTAATAGTCTCTTCTTCCATGCCATATGTTGCTATAGAAGCTGCTTGTAGAAGCTCTAGTTTAAATACAGCTTTCATGTAAGTTAGGGTGTACTGTTATAAAGTAATGGTGTAAGGGTATAAAATTTTAATTATATTATTTAAGACTATTGGGATTTTTGCAAAGAGGAGCAGAAGCAATCGCAGCAAAGGTTCCCCTCCTTATCCACTGGCAGAAACCACCTCAACAAATGGGACTGAGTTCCTGATTTTAGCAGACCAGTTGTGGTGCTTACTCACCAGTTTTTAATCATACGTTTAACATTTTGCTTTGCATTCTTTTAGGTACAGGCCACATAATTTTTTTTTTTTTTTGCGCTCTGAGTCAAGGTGACATATGCCTAAATATATTTATTATATTTTTTATCATTTTACCAAATAACCCTTTTACAATTTAAACATTCCTGCTGAATATAAACTTTGTATTTTAGGCAAAAAAAAAAAATCTGGCTTGGAAAAAAACACAGCTTCCAAATACTACATGTAGACTTGAATACCGACATTATATATGAATACTCAAGTATTTAAATCAGGTGAGCCTAGTTTAAAACTATATATAGTCTAAAGAGTATATCCACTGCAAAAGCATCACCTAAGCAATGGACTATTCTCTCTTAACTCTCACAGTTTTTTAAAAGCCACAGCTTGTACAATTGTTCTCGTTAGACATTGTCAACCAAAGCAACATTAGTCTACATTGTGTGAAGTAAGTCCTAGCTTGTGTACAGAGGGTGTTAACAGCAACATCAGTGTCAGTTCTCAGTAGCTCTGGATGTTCTGTTTTTTAGGACTCTGTTGGCTTTGGGCTGCCATGTGGTACAAGTGAATGTCAGCGCTGAGGAGGATCTGAAAAAAGTCAAACTCCCTAAGAAGTGAGTCTGGAATCTTCCAAATTATCTCCTTATGGATGATAAAAATACTATAACAAATTCTAGATACTACAACAAATTGTCTTTAATTTTACGAACACTGGATGCAAATAATGCTCTTCAGTAGCATCATACTAAACACTTACACTCACAGTCCACTCCATTAGATATGTACAGTTACTGTTGCCCATCTGATGTGTTTTCAGCAACTCTAGACTATGTCCATCTGCCCATCACTGCTCAATTTCTGACCATAGGGCCTCTGTTGACCAGATATTGTTTGGATGGTGGACACTAGTGAAGCTAAAATAGTGTGCCACTGGTATTAGTTTATAAGGTACACAGAAGTTCCTGAAGTATGAACATGCATCTGTGTCATAGCTAGGTTGAACATAATCCACCAATTAAAATGATTCCATAAAATGATTAACAGATGTAATATTCTTCTGTGGAAAAAGTAAATACACCCTTATCCTCAGAAACTAGTATTACCCCTTAATCAGAAATCGCTTCCTGTATACAATACTTTTTCACTTCATTCATGTTCATTTTAAAATTTTAACCTTTTTTCTATTGATAGTTCCTTTAGTTGAGATGTTTGAGGGTTTTCTTCCTTGTACTGCCCTTTTCAACATTTTCACAGCTTTTCCCCTTTTCTATTCCTAAGTGGATTTGCTATTGTGCTTAGGATCATTGTCCTGTTAAAAGGTTCAATTCAGCTTTACTTTATCTTTGAGCACTGTAATGGTAATGTAAGGGTTAGTGCCAGGATGGGGTTGAGAGCCCTACCTTTGCGGCTGTGCCGTGTTGGGCCACCTCGGGGCGTTTGGCAACATGTCGCCATGGTTAAGTCAATCGTGCTTATGTGTTTCACCTTATAAACCCTTATAAGCATGGTTGTCTAACCGGGCTGCGTGGAATCCTTGTTCCTGTTGGCAGGTGTGGCTGGCATGCTGCTTTATCCACACCAGACTGTTTGTTAAAGGCTCTGGGTTTTAACTCAGGTTCTTCCTTTCCTCTCCCCATTCATGTTTACCTTAGCAGACAGGCGTTAAGCGGTGCTCGATTGGCCATAGGCTGTGTGTATTTTTTCTCTGGAATCAGGCGTGCCAACCGTATGCCTGGAGCACCGCCAGCTTGCGTCAGACGGACTCCCTAAGATCCGTGGGGCTGGGGAGGTCTTGGTCCAGCTAGTGGAGCTTACATCTGCTTCCAAGGATTCCCTTCTCCCTTAAACCCAGAAACCTTTTCGTTTACCGCCGATGCCCCTCCCCTTCTCTGTGGCATGAGCCGCAACACACTCGCCTTATAAATATGGTAGCACGGGTTTGTGCCCCAGGTGGGAATGTGGCATCCCTCTGCGTCGGTGGCGATTCTGGCACATTGCAGGTTATAGCTGAATTAAAGACAGCAAGCTATCCAGTCGCTGAAGCAGGAAAGCAAACCTTGTTTTTACTGACATGCCACTCATGCAGGTCAAATTTTTCCTATCGCTTTATTATTGGAAATGTAGGCATTTTCACAACAACACAAAGAGTGTCACGAATGGAGGTGAGTCTGGAAACCAGTGCGGTTAACAAAGAGTCTTTATTTGCAAAAACCAGCAACACAG
>JBBPDA010000001.1:44140058-44174872 GCA_037974385.1 Arnoldichthys spilopterus
AGAAACAATATCAATAAGTATATATATATATATACTTATTGATATTGTTTCTTATATCCTTTGAACTGGACTAGAATTACACCCCTGTATAAGGGCAGATTTTATGCTAGATAATGATTGGAAATTTGTTTCTCAAACTAAATATGGTGTTCTTTCACTTTTGCAAGGTAAAGTAGCAAGATCTGTACAGCTTTCACACTTTGAGTTGTACTGAGACAAAAACATTCTCCTTTTTTGGAAACTATTTTAAAAGCTAGATTTCCTCAAACTTTTTCAGTTTATGTGAAGCATCATAGAAGAGGTTGAGTTTGAGAATTTGCAATTAATCAATGGTTGAGAAAAACTCTATGCCCCCACATCAATAGGGCACCTCCTGGACATGTGATTCAGTGTAGGCTCTTAGTGCTGCCCCCTTGTGGCCTTTTCACCAGTAGGATTGAAACTGACATATTTTTCATGATTATAATTCAGTAAAATAATTGTTCCCTGTAAATCTGTTCTAACATTAACAAGGCTCTCTGTGTGTAATATGTTGTGAACTGAATGTTATTGAACTGCTAGCAAACGGTAAAATGAGAGGAGTGAAAACCACCTACTGTTAAACTCCCTAGAAAGATGGCAATGCTGAGATAACAGAGAACTTCTACAAAAAAATCTAGTTTGCTTACAGTTTTGTATAGCATACACTTTTTGTTATACAAATGCAGTATATCAGTGTTATCAGGGTTCGTCAGTATTATTCAAGAAACAATGCATAGTTCAAAACAGGCAAAGATTGCAGTGGCTGTTGTAAGAAGTGTTTATAAGCAAATGTTGAGCCAGCTCAGAACTTGACATTTTTACAATAGTTATAATGTCTTTGTAGCACTCTGGAAATGATTATGCTGAAGATGTAGCTAAACCATTTGGTCAGTTCCGGTTGTGGTCACCCATACACATTTTCTAGCCTTGCTGATTCAGCAAATAACCCTCTTTAATCAGTGCAACAAACATTTTACTACACCACTGTAAATGCTCCAACACACACACACACACACACACACACAGACACATAGGTTATTTACTGCTATTGAGCTAGTATTGGACAGTGAAAGCAATGAAAGGATGATTGACAGGTGACCTAAGCTAATCTAGATGAAGAGACGCCTTTAGAACGAGTGGAATGTTCACTGAAAAAACGAGTGATAGCTTAGGTCACCTGTCCATCATCCTATCATTGCCTTCTGTATCCAATACATCAGTCCTAACGTGCTTCCTTACAAGATGGCTAAACAGAACAAACTACTGAATCGGATTTCTGCCATTACATTGAAAAGTATGTGAATGATTTTGGCAAGTGCAGTGTTTGTTTACATGATCTGATGAGATCTAATAGCCTGGATGAGGGACGTCAGTATAGCAGACTTAAATGTCCAGTCATTCATTAGTTCAAATCTTAAGTAAATACCAATATCAAAATGAACAGAAAAAGAATCCACTTACTTGATACCGGTGTATGTACAGACACGTTTGGCTGTCCAAATGTTTAGAAAACAGCATGTCTTCATAAATACATTATTACTTTCTTTTTTAAACAAAATGGCATTAGAAGAGCCTGTAATTGTTAAACATTTAATTATGACATGCGGAACATTTTGAATAAGAAATGGTGATGTACTTTTCTGTGAATTCAAGGACTCTTAGCACTCTTGGGCAGTGGTGGCCTAGTGGTTAGGACATTGTCTTTGGCCCGTAATGGTCGCAGGTTTAAGTCCTGGCCCGGGCACCACTGAGATTCCCTTGAGTAAGGTACCATCCCACTACGCTGCTCTTCAGACGCTGTTGATAGCTGCCTGCTTCTCCACGTGTACATGTGTGATGGGTGAAATGCAAAGGTCACATTTCGTTGTGGTGTTTGAGTGTGTTCACAATGACAAATAGTCACTTTCAATTAAAATAGGTTTTCGATGCACTTGGCCATCCTCTCTTTGGCAAACTTATGCTTCCATTGAAAGTCTTTTTGTTGGGCTTTAAAAAAATGGTTATTTGGTAGTTTTGGTAATTTGGTCAGTGTTGACTTTAAATGTAAATGTAAAAATTTAAAGTTTTTTAGTAACTTCTTTTTTGCATTTAAAGAATAAAAGCAGAGGTTTGGGACATGAATAAAACTGCTATTTTAACACTTAATTCAAACCCCATTATTGTAAAAGTTATTGCATTTTGCAAAAAAATCAATAGAAACAAAGTCTGCAATTTGTAAATTTGTAAAATTCCATTTATTTAACTGAAATATTTTAAATCAATTTGGTTGCTTTTTTGTAAATATAAACGTTTTTTTAATGTAATGCCTGCAATATACTCCAAAATACTAAGCCAAAATAAGAGTACAAATGTTAAAGTATACACTGTTACACTGTTTTGAAACATACTATAATACACAGGTGAATAAGTATATAAATCTAGGTTTAAACGGGGTATAAGTTTTGCCTGCAGCTCCTTATTCACCATACCGACACGTGTTGTTGCTATGACAATTGATGTTGATATGTGAACCAATGCTACTATAGTCTGACTACACTAATTAGATTTGGGCACTTGTAACTCGAAATCTGAACACAAAAACTCTTTGATTTCTCCTGCAGTGGTAACAAAGCCAAATAATTTGTAGGTGCAGAAACTGCTGTGTGCACTGCTGCGTCTCACATCTGCTGACTCATTCGCTGGCACTCTACTGTCATCCATGGCAGCCTTAGCGTACGTGTCAAGACATTTTCCTTTTCCTTTGTTGTAGAAGCAAATTCTGTTGCACCGCCGCAATACCCTTTTAGATTTGTCGCTAACGATCAAGGAGCCCTTCAGCTGGCAGTTGAGCTAAGTTCGACTTATCACTGACATCTCAGTTCGCTGTGTATCGGTTTGTCAGCTGCTTTCTCCTCAGTGAGGAAAATAATTGCTTCTCATAATTGACGTTTTGTAGCATAAGTGTGAGTAGCGGTGGCGGAGGCAGACTGCAGTCAATGCCCCAGTAACCGAATGGCACGCTAACTCGCTCTCCAACAGCCGCTCTGCTTTAAGAATGCACACAGCTAGCAGCGTATTGATTCACTTTTAATGAAGCCTTGAGGGTTACCCCCCCCCCCAACTCCCTCCCTCAGCCCCACACATAATGGCCTTCCAAATAAATCACTCAGTCAGAGCTGCTGCTAGTGCGATACAGCACTATTAATAACCATCTCGCTCTCATTATTACGTAACAGCAAGCGGAAATCAGCTCGGTTGGAGATCTAATCGTCTATTCATGAACCGGGGAGTCAGGATTGGTCAGAGTATTTAGAATTTTAATTGGAAAATTAAGCATGTAAATATAGCTCTAGACGAAGCGCTCGCTAATGACAGCCTTATGCCAGCCTATACAATACAATGAGGTCTCAGGGAGTATGCGAGGAGGAAAGTGTTTCTAAAGAGAGAGGCTATGAAAGCATGTGAATGTGCATCAGAATTAGAAGCTTTGGTTTTATTCATGAATTTATTTGCATGGCTGAGGCAGATGTGGCATTGTGCCTTTGAGCCCTTCTTGAGGGGCCGACTATAAAGCAAGGTGTAACCAAACAAGTGTGCATTTGGCCTGCTCTCAGCTACCAAAAGGGGAGCTTGTTTTTTGTGATGAGCTTTTGAGGCACATGAGCTTCTCAAGCAGTTGAAGGATTAGATGCACAAAAGAGGTCTTTGCTAATGCAATCACTGTAGCATCACAATCACCACATGTGTTAATTCATTGCAGATACACATTTTAGTTTTTTCACAATTACACAGTATTTATTACATTACATTTAAATGAAAATAATTTTTTTTCTCTCTTGACCCCAATTTCTGGAAGTATGGGAACCACATCAGACATATCTGGGGAAGTAAACGTGCTGTTTGCTGTATTTTTACTGAATATTGTACCAAAGTCAGCATTAGAAAATCAATGTACAACATACACACGTTTGCATACAAACATTGATATCCATGCATAAATTACAAGCTGGTCATTAGTTCGTTAGAAAAGTTGCAAAAGCTTGATCTATGCCCCCCTATGAATTGTGGGTAGGTGTTTTCTTGCTGTGTAACTGAGGTATTTAAGAAAAGCACCTGATAGGCTAAGCAGAAAGTTAGCTCTTTGCCCATACGAAGAGGGATTTCCTGTGGTCTTCCATGGACATTTACATGGAAGAGACATTACGCAAAGTCAGTCTTAAAAGGCGTAGTTCTTTATTGCGTGAAAAGTATTTTGAACATTTTGTACAGCAGCAAGGTTGAAATATTCCAACAAACTTCCCATTGGAGGAACCCAAAAATCATGAGCTTATTGCTTGATTACTTCATTTTCTTCACTCTGCAGCTAACCTGAAGGAGCTTATCTCTCAGACGATGGTGAGCTGGGCACAAGAGAGTCATATTCAGGACCCAGAGCTGGTGCGGGTGATGTTCAGCCTGCTGCGGCGGCAGTACGACAGCATTGGTGAGCTGCTGCGGGCCATGCGCAAGAGCTACAGCATCAGCGCCGCTTCAGTCCAAGACACCATTCTTCTTCTGGCCTCATTGGGCCAGATTCGCTCACTGCTCGGCGTCCGCATGGGCAAAGAGGAGGAGCAGCTCATGATTGATGGTCTAGGGTAAGGGGCTTGGTGATATATAGAAGCTAATAGAAATCGGTATAATGTATCAGTCCCAAAGAGGAGCTCCTGCTGCACAAAATGTTAATGCTGACTGTGATAGAGAGGTGTAAGAACACCACAGTCAGAGGTATTTTGGCAGCATGAGGGGGACCTACACAATCTTAGGCAAGTGGTGTTAATGTTATGGCTGATCGGTGTAACAGCTGAACAGTCTTCCTTCAGTTCTGGAATGGTTTATTGGGCAATAGATCTTTTTCAGGTCTTTTTTCAGACCCTTGGTTATCTAGTTAGAGCAAGAAGGGTGAAAGAAAAGCATGCAACCAATACAATGAGCTGTGAATGCTCAGCAGCTTGCAAAATATTCAAGTAACAAATTTTCCCTTGTTTGTTGCCGTTTTCAGAAAGTATTTTATCAAATTCTTTGAATAATGCTTAGCGTTTACTATGGTTTTGGGTCTATACATGCTTCATGTACACTTAGTTTGTAACTGTAAACTTACATTTGTTAGATCCTGTGATTCGACTGTGACAACATAGCAGGACATTGTGAAGCCAGACATCTGTTTATCTAGAAAAGCTAAAATGGAATGACAGTTTTTCAAAGAGCCTGTGATAACAGTGCCATGTGTGTTGAATGCAGCAATATTCCTAATCTCTGAATATCACCAAGGGAATTCATTAAAAATGAATGTATGCTTTTGTGATCAGTGGAATATCTCAGGCTTGTAACGATTAATGCCTTTTCTCTTGTCTTGTGTCATTTAGTGACATCATGAACAACAAGGTGTTTTACCAGCACCCCAACCTGATGCGAGTGTTGGGCATGCATGAGACTGTCATGGAGGTTATGGTGAACGTGTTGGGAGGAGGCAAGTCTCAGGTACTGCACAGCTTACGTGTGAGAGAGGGATATAGACTGTATATGTCTATTTTGCCTTTGCTCCTAAACACCAGCCTTCTTAATGAAGCCATATCGTTATTTTAATTAATGAATTGAAATGCAAAAGATTGAGCTGTTTTGTCTTGATGGGGCAAGCTTGGCAATGTCAGTAATGGGCTAAGGGTCGAAAAGACAAATTTTAAAACGTATTGTCTAACATTACACTATATTTTGTTAAGAATACTTAAACCTACTGTCTTAAAAGGTAAAGTTAAATGAAGTATAACAGTTTGCTCATTCTGTCATTGGATGAAGGGATGGCACAGTTGAACTTTTCAGCAAGCAAAATGAAAAACATTGTATGTTTTATCTTGGCATTAAAAATCCACTTTTGTGATTTACTAAAAAGCCCTATGCGGGTGCTGTATGGGCCAGTTCGCAGCCATAATAAGACCAAAGAAGAAGTTTGCTTTTTTATGTTTTTCATCATTTGATGAGTTTTCCTCTCAAAGCACCAAATGCTGGAAAAAGATTCTCTCCCCATGTTCGCTTGGGTTTCCTTCCTTGCCTGTAGGTGTGAGTGTGTGTGAATGGTTGTCTGTCTCTGTGTTGCACTGCGATGGATTGGTCTCCTGTCCTGGGTGAACCTTGCCTTGTGCCTCTTATCAGCTGGGAAGATAATATATATATACAAAAAAATATGTTCGTGAATTCTTGCTTTGTCACATTGTCCTTAATTTGACCTCAAATGAAACGGTTTTAGTAAAACAAAGTTTTAAACAGCTTTTCATAATACTCTGGGTCTATTTAACCCTATTTGTACTGGTGATTGTGACAGCCCTGTTCCAAACACAATTGTCATTTAAAACGTCAGGATCTGCAATTAATCTACTGGTTAAAACACCAAAACTTCAACATTACTTGATTCTCTGAACTCCAGGGCACATGCCTACACAATTTGACGATTCTATGTGTTTTCGTTCTTTTACATAAACAAGGTGGCGCCATTGCAGGCACGTCACAACCAGAATTCGTAAAGTCGTTATAAACATCACCCGTGCAGTGACGGGTCAAACAACATGATATACAAACTAAACTCAGAATAAAATATAAAAAAGGTTCTTATTTTCAAAATTAAACTTTATTTTCTTCATGGTGCATTTGTCTTGATCCATTTTCAATTTGAATGATGTTTCCATGACATTTCTAATCTGAAGATATTAAGCTTTAAAGACAAGTAAACACAACTAGGCAGAAATGACTCGATCCACCCCCATGCAGAAATGGGTTAACAGCACTCATCGAAGTGATTACAGCAGGTTGTACCTTCAGTTTTCTTTTCCAAGAAATTGTTAAAAGCACTTACCACAAAGCTCACATTCCGCTGGTCAGTTCCCTATTAATTTATTAGTTTATATGCACTGTGGTGTCTGTTGCCGAAATGACACACTTGCACGTAGCCACGAGGTTACACTCACAATTTCTAAATCAGAATATACTGGGTAAACATTTTCTATTAAACAGAATGTCAAAATAATTTTTTTATTTTCTCAAAATACAAACATATTTAATTAAAACAATTGCATTGTTGATGTGGAATAACTGACCTTTTTGACATAAAATGCATTAACATTTACATTTATTCATTTGGCTGACACTTTTTTCCAAAGCAACTTCCAAGTGGAAAGAGACTACTCAGCGTAGCTCATTCCACCATTGAAGAATAATGAAGGAGAAGAGTCTTGAGTGGTGTTTGATACCGCATGGGGATGGAATTTCCAAGCGCTGTTGCCTTGCTGATCTGAGTGATCTAGTGGGTGTGTAGGAATGGATCAGTGTTTCTCCCCCTTAATGATGACCATTTCAAAATTGTCCTTAAAATTTAAAATAAAATCATCCATCCATCCACTTTCCAAACCACTTCTGTCATTTTGGGTCATGAGGACGCTGGAGCCAATAGCAGCTGACTACGGGCCTAAGGCGGGGTTCACCCAGGACAGGAGACCAACACATCGCAGGGCAACACAAAGACAAACAACCACTCACACATGCTCACCTATGGGCAATTTAGAGAGTTTCCAGTCAACCTGGACTGCAAGCCTTTTGACAGTGGGAGGAAACCCACGCGACAATCGCAATCTCTCCACAGCAGGGCACCTGTGGTCGACCCAGGAACCCAGGACCTGCGACAGCACTACTGAATTAAATGTATATGTTAATATTAATATTTTTGACTTAACCTAAGATTACCATTTTAGAAATGCGAGGTTTCATAATGACAGCAGCGATAAAAAGAGAAGTAATTCATTAAGCGTAGTGTGCGTGTGTGTGCGTGTCTTACAAGACATTGCCTTTTGCTGGAGGACTCCAGTGACAGCATCATTATGGCATCGTGGTGAAACCCAACTCACAATGATGCTAAGTGTAAGTGGGTAGATGTCACTGTAGTCTCCTCTGGCTCCAGATAAAGTACTGATTGGGTCCTATATATATGTATGTGTATGTGGCTGGACTAATGAGCACTGGCCATTTGCCACAGCAGGTGGAGGCTCCCTTCCGTATCCTGTATCTTCTTAAATTATTTTGGGGGGAGGGCAGCCTTGTCTGGACTTTCAGATTAATTAGGCTTGGCCTGTAATTTAATAACTCAGCGGCGTCTGAACCTTAATTAGCTTATATAGAGGTAGAGAATTTTTTTTTTACAACAGCCTTGGTGGTCAAATTAAGACATGCAGAAACACACCCCCACACGCGAGCACACTCAGTCTTGAGCGCAAATAATGAGACTCCATGTCCCAAAGGAAGTGCTGTCAGTCTTTGCTGTTTCTTAATAGGCAAATGCAGAATCAGAGCTCAATTTATGGACTGTCATATCACTATTGATTTGAACTGAAAGTTGAGTGGAAGTGTGCATTGGGCATCTGTGAATAGCAGGCATATTTTACACAAGTCCTGAGGAACGGTAGAACCCATCATGACTGTGGATTCAATTTGACATTTCTTTTGGGAATTTTATAGAAATTGTCTTTTTTATACTGACATGCCAACAAGTTATTAGTTTGACATCGTAAAATGTGACATCATGTGAAACAGACCTAGCCCAAATTATTCCTGTATTTATGTATTTATTTTTTATGTTGGTATTCACTTCCCTTAAGTGACAGTGACTATTTTATGGTAAAAGTCACTATTTGTCATGGTGAACACACCCCAATTGCACTGAAACAAAATGTGCATCCACACATGGAGTGGCGGGCACCTTTCAGCATTGTTGTGGGAGGCTACCTTGCTTAAGGGTACCTCAGTGGCCCTCCAATCATGAAGACAAGTCCCAAAACACTAGGCTACCACTGCCACCTACACTTCATCAACTTCATCACTTTCTCAACCAGTTAGATCCTTATATCATTCTGGAACACTCTATGGCAATACATTACATGAAAAAAATGGCAATACATTATATAGTGAAACAGGTGTGGACACCCCTCTTTATTATTAGTGAAAGTGACAATTTGTCTTTGTGAACACACTCAAGCACCACAACGAAATGCAATCTCTGCATTTAACCCATCACATGTGCACATCTATCAATTGCGCCCTGGGAGCAGTGTAGTGGGACAGTACCTTGCTCAAGGGTACCTCAGTAGTGCCGGGCTGGGACTCGAACCTGCAACCTTCAGGTCTCAAAGGCAACGTCCTAACCCATTGCTAGCAGGCTTATCAAATCATACACATAGCTATGCTATCTCCATAGACATTGACAGTAGAATGGATGGTACTGAAGAGCTAAGGGACCTTTATGTGGCACACTTATATGGCAGATCATGCAGGCTCACAGAGCAGGACTGCTGAGTGCTGAAGCATGTAGCTGTTGAAATCACCAAACCATTCCAAACTGCCTGTGAAAGCAACATCATCAGGTGCTTCATGAAGTGGAACTCCATGGCTGAGGAGTTGCACACAAGCGAAAGATCACTATGCGCAGTTCCAAGCAATGGGTGGAATGGTGTAAAGCATATCACTGAACTCTTGAGCAGTACAAAAGAGTCCTCTGGAGTGATGAATCATGCTTCACTACCTGACAGTCTGATAAACAAATCTTGCAGGAGAATACATACCTACTGGTGTATATAGTGGCATCAGTAAACAAACAGAGATATCAGACTAGCATATTCCTGTGTGATATGTACTGCTGGAAATCTGTATGAATTTAATATAAATAGTGAAATAACCTACTGAGACAGAGAGAAAAAGATTCACAAGTGTCTGGAAGTTATTTTACTCACAATACAACTTAACCTGAGCCACTAAGTTGACTTTATTTATGATATATTGATTTATGGGTAACACTTTACTGTGGAGTACCATTTAAAAGGTTACATGACATCTACATAAGCCTTATATGACAATTGATATTAACTTACATAGACATTTATAAAGGTTTATTCCAACGAACGTCCATTGTCATTACACTTTCTGGGATGAAACTGATGAGAACGGCCTTAATGACGAGTGACGCTTGTTTGAATAAACCTTTATAGGTGTCTATGTAGGTCAATGGCAACGTAGCCTTAGGAACACTACCCTACAGTAAAGTGTTACAGATTTATGTCTGTTTCTCAGTTCTCTATCATTTTATTCTATCTAGGTTAGCAGAAATCCACTCAGACCAAACGTTACAGCATCTTTATGATGCCATTGTAAAAAATAAAAATGTAAAACTTTATTTTATATTTTATACTTTATATCTTTACTTAAAATTGTATTAGTAAACAAAGGTCTTGTCATGTACAGTAAATAATATAATGATAAAAAAAATAAAGAAACATCAATATGTGCATGCAAAGCAATTTTGTAAATCTTTCACATAAATAATGATGTGACAAAGGAGTCAACAAGTGATGAGCTGATGCTTTTACAAAATAAAAGAAAAAGAATGGTACAGACGAGAATGAGGGCAGTTACACTGCCTGGTTCAGGAGTTGAAACTCTATGATGGCTGTGTTGGGGCCTACTTCAGCACATCTGTGGGTCAGTTTGAGAACTTGTTGGAGATGCTAGCTTCACAAATGAAGAGGCTGAGGAGCCGTTTCAGGGAACTGATCAACCAACTAGCTGAATAGCAACGAGCTGTGTGATACTTGTAAAAAGATCTAAACTGATTAGCCTGCTGCTAAAGAACACTGGGGCGAGATGCTTTTTCTAAGTGTGGTGTTTCCAAAACCTATGTCTATGATTGGTTAAATGCATTACCGTTTTGTGAGAAATATTGAGCCTGATGTGAGAAAAGCAAAAGGGCCCACTCACACGAAAAAGAACTGTGTATGTGCTGTATGTGTTAACAGTAACAGTTCTTTATACATGAACCAAAGTGTGACTTTAATGAAAATATCTTTCTTAAAGAATGAGAGTAGCTAAAAATACAGGAATAGCTTTGTTTTTGATTGACAGTGAAGAGTTAATGCCAGGTGGATTTTGCAGGCTGTCTGTTCAGTTATGGTTCTGTCTGGCAGTGACTGAGTCTGCAGATGGGTATAACTGAGGAAATTGCTCTTATGAAGTGACACACCTCTTCTCTGTTCACAGGAAATTGCCTTTCCCAAAATGGTGGCCAGCTGCTGCCGCTTCCTCTGCTACTTCTGTCGAATCAGCCGCCAGAATCAGAAGGCCATGTTTGACCACCTGAGCTACCTACTGGAGAACAGCAGTGTGGGATTAGGTGAGTTAACCAGCATTATTGTAGGCCTTTAAATACAGCAGCACTGCAGCTGAAGTGCTTTGCACCTTTTACCTGGACTGTTACACTTTAAAATTCACTGTAGGGCTATGGCAGATTGCCCAACATGTTCTTAAAGCCATCTTCATATGTGATCAATATGAAGCTATTTGAAATTCATTATGAGTGCAGAGAACAGGCCCTGATCAATGATCTATTTGTTGGAAGAGATACAAAGCAAGACAAAAAGAGTGTTTTTTTTTTTTGAAAACGTCATCTTTGCAGAGCTTAAACCTAAAGGCTATTAGCATTAAAATACTTTAGGTTTAAAATCCCCTGGTCAAAGGACATGTTCTGTTGATTTTCTACAGGAATATAAATGTACATCCTGTACAGAACACACTTCTACACAGTTTAGTGCACAATTATTATTTACTTATAATTTAACAAATTGGGTAAATCAAACATATAAAATATGACCTTCAAGTTATGAGACTTTGTTTTTTATTATTATTATTATATTCTAATATGGTAAGCTAATTGAAATTGTGTTCTGATAATTCCAGAAAATGCCATATTTAAGCTTTTACCCTTAAAAAATCATCAAAACATGTTCATGCATCACAAAATTGTTTAAAGGTATGTAGACCTTTACACTGATTCAGTTTTTCTCAGCATGTTTACATTACAGCTGGCAGTTTTCTGCTTTGTGCTGCTGTGTAGTACTAACATGCTATTATCATGACCAAATCCATATAAACAATGGTTAAGATTTCTTTTAAAAGGGCAAAAAAGGCATATTCCAGATACCTTGCAGATGAGCTGTGTCATTGAACTCATGTCATTTGTCCTTTATGGCGTCAGTGTTCTGTGGTATATTACTAATGTGGTACTTGGTTTTGGGTTTGTGTCATAAGCAGTTGAAACACTGCCTCCTTCTGGTTACTGCTGTAAAAAACATTTAGCCAAAATTGGAAGGACAATAGAAAATTATTTTTGTCAATTTGTGTGTGTGTGTGTGTGTGTGTGTGTGTGTTTGTTTTCACAGCTTCTCCATCTATGAGAGGCTCCACTCCACTGGATGTAGCTGCTTCCTCTGTGATGGACAACAATGGCCTTGCACTGGCACTTGAGGAACCTGACCTGGATAAGGTATGTGGGTGTGTTCTTTGAATCAAAAAGTCATTTATCTATTGCATTTTAACAAGAAACTTTTTCTTTTTTTAACCCTTAGTTTTTGGAATGTACAGTAAAACTAAATAAATTATTTTGTTTATTCATTTAGTATAAGGTATTAATATGTATAGTATTTTTTATTATATACACTAAAATATTAATATTCCATTAATATTAATGTTCCATCAGCAGCACCTGAGGGGAACTGTAAATACTGGACTTGGAAATGGTTTAGCCAACACATTCACCTGCATGCATTCTGATGTAAAAAATTAGATTCAGACGCTCTGTACTTATGTGTGTGCGCACACGCTTATCTGTAAATCACCCACATTTGTTGGTTTTTTTTGTTGCTTTTTTTTTTGTTAAAGACAAATATCAGTACGTCTTTACAATAAGACTATCTTTATAAAGGATTGAAAAAAATTAAAGTGTGTGTGTGTGTGATTAGGTGGTAACATATCTGGCTGGCTGTGGACTGCAGAGCTGCCCCATGCTGCTTGCTAAAGGTTATCCGGACGTAGGGTGGAACCCTATCGAGGGAGAACGTTATCTGTCCTTTCTCCGCTTTGCAGTTTTTGTCAATGGTAAGTTTAAAAAAAATTTCCCTCGGGATCAATAAAGTATCTATCTATCTATCTAATCTATCTATCTATCTATCTATCTATCTATCTATCTATCTATCTATCTATCTATCTATCTATCTATCTAAAACACAGCTAAACAGCAAGACTCGCTATGACAGCATAACTAAGGCGTTCACACTTTCCATTCACAGTCATCGAAAGCCTTTTTATTGCTGTACAGGTGAGAGTGTGGAGGAGAACTCCAGTGTGGTAGTGAAGCTACTGATTCGTCGGCCTGAGTGTTTTGGACCCGCCCTGCGCGGAGAGGGAGGGAACGGACTGCTTGCAGCCATGAAGGAGGCCATTAAAATATCCGAGACCCCAGCGCTCGATCTGCCCAGCACTGCCCAGGGCCTTACGTCAGACGCGTAAGACACATATGCACAGACACATACATATTTTTGTGGGTTTTTCATTGAAGTGTGAATTCCATTGCACTGCAGCAAAACACACCTGTAAAAGTGACCTAATGTCTAATGTCTGTTTTGGGGTCACACATAGGATGTATAGTCATTTCCTGACAAGAAAACGTTAACATTAAGCACATATTACATATTCTCTGCTATTTCATATACAAGAAAAAAATTTTACATTTCTCTTCAATTGTTATACACAACACTAAAGGGAAATATACACATGTGTAAATAAACATATAAACATATGTTTGTTTACAGGACCCAACAGAATGTCCCCAACATGTTTTCCTGTCTATTCATTCTCTAAATTAGCCACACACCCTTAGTAAATATGTGTCATTTGGTTTTTCTCATACTCTCTCTCATGTTCTCCTTCACCCTCCTCCATGTCTTTTTCACCTGATGTGACTTTAACTTTTTAACTATTCATGTGTTTTCTTGTTCAAAAATCTATCTTTCTACCAGATCTACTGAGGATGACGAAGAGGAAGAGGTGGTTCACATGGGCAATGCCATCATGTCCTTCTACTCAGCTCTCATTGATCTGCTGGGACGCTGTGCACCTGAGATGCATGTATGTTAACGTCTTCTTCACTCTTATGCAGATGCATTCTGTGTTATGTGCTCTTAGCTGGGTCAGTGAGGGGTCTTAATTTGTGTACAAACCCCAGTTCTGGAAAAGTTTGGACATTCTGTAAAAAAACAAAAATCTGCAATTTATAAAATTCTATGAATTTTATTCAGCAAAAGTACAAAGAAATGACTTCTAATGTTCTTGGCTGACATATTCAACTGTCTTTTGTAATTATAAAAAATAATAACTTGATGCTTACAAGAAAGTTGAAACAGGGGAAACATAAGAGTGAGAATATTCAAGTTATGCCATTTTGTAACAGATGAGGGTATTGGTATTATTGGGTATAAAAGGAGCATCCACTGCAGGTGGCACTGAATGACTCACGATTTGAGCAAAATTTCATGGGAGATTTGTCAGTCAGTTCTGACAGAACGTTTCTCCATTCAAAACAAGAAAGGTGTTAGAAGAAAGGTTTGGTATTTCACCATCTATTGTCTGATAAAAATTACCTCATGGGCCTGGGAGTACTTTGAAAAGCTGTTGTCACTTAACAGAGTGTGTTGCTACATTAAGAAATGCAACCTGAAGAGACAGCCATACATGCAGAAATGTCACTGAATTCTCTGGGCGCAAGCTCATATGACATACTGAAAGACAATGGAAACATGATGTGGTCAGATGAGTCCATGTTTAAGCTCGTTTGCTGGATAAACCGATGTGAGGTTCTTAGAGCCAAAGACAAATTGGACCATGTAGACCGGTATCAATGTTATAACGTTATCAAAAGACAGTATCTGTCATGGTGTGGAGGT
The DNA here is from genome assembly GCA_037974385.1 of Arnoldichthys spilopterus. NCBI lineage: Eukaryota > Metazoa > Chordata > Actinopteri > Characiformes > Lepidarchidae > Arnoldichthys > Arnoldichthys spilopterus. Next base: position 44,154,902 of record JBBPDA010000001.1, read on the forward strand.
GCGTCAGTGCCATTATTGGTAACATGCATAATGGTGAAGATACTACAGATATGGATGCATACATTGGGATTTTAAAGTGATATATGCTGCCATTGAGGGGACAGCTTTTCCCTGGATGTCCATGGTTATTTAAGCAAGACAACACCAAGCCTCCTCCTGCACAAATGACAGCATAGCTTCATAAATACAGAGTGTCAGCAGTCCAGAACTGTGTTTTTGAAAGGGTGTGTTGCATCCTGAAGAAGTGAATCAGACAATGTAACTGCAGACTGCTGAGCAGTTTAAGAGTCTTGTATCTGTAGTTTGAGAGTCTTGTATCAAACAAGAATGGCAAAAAAAAATCCACTTTCAAGACTGTAACAATTAGTCTCCAAACATTAAAAGGAGTATTTAAATGGAGATGATATAGCACAGTGGTAATCATGCCTTTCCCAACTTTCTTTGAATGTGCTACAGGTGTCAAATTTGTTTATATTTACAAAATACATTAAAGTTGTTCAGTGAAAACACTGGAAATATTTTCTTTAAACTGTTGTCAGTTAAATGTTCAAGAGAATAAGCAACTCGCAATCTTATTTTTGTTGCGTTTTACAAAATGTGCCAACCTTTCTGCAAATGGGTTTTGTCACAAATCACAACTATTTAAATGTTTTAATCTATTCATACAGTATATCCTCTGAAAACATATGTAGCAAAGTAAAACAAATGACTGAATTTGCCATTTTGAAGTTGACTGCCATGGCAAAAATATAAAAGGTAGTTTTCTTTTTCTGCCACACAGAGTGTGCACACAGCAATAACTTTTTTAGCAATTGTAAATCATAATAAAACATCCTGTTCCACTCACAAATGCAAAAGTTGAATAAAGTTTTAAATCTTCCCCAAATGTGGCAGAATTTCTCTGCTTGTTTTAATGAGGTATGAATGTAAGATTTATATAAAAAGAAGCCATGCTTTTGCTATTGCTGGTGATAAATGAAACTTCTAGTGGTCACAATGCTTCTAAGATAAACCTCTGGCCATTACAACACTGTTGATTGCAGTATGTTAGTCTGCACATGTAACCTTTTTCTTTCATTAACACAGCTGATCAATAAGGGTAAAGGTGAGGCTCTGAGAATCCGTGCAATCCTGCGTTCTCTGGTGCCCATCGAAGACCTGGTTGGGATCATCAGTATTCCACTCAAAATGCCCGCTCTTAATAAAGGTAACTTACTAACTTTTAGTGCATTTGATTGTTGTGACGGTGTTCCATTCACCGAAAAGCCCCTGTATAAGCTACACAGACCTTGCTTCTGCAATCATTGTTTATTTTAATCAGCTCCACTGATACAGTTTGTAGTTTACACCAAATACTTTGTAGTTTACAGTTAGAGACTGCAGTCTGTCTGTTTCTCTGCTTTATTGGTTAGCCCCATTTAATCCGTTCATCATCGAGTAGGGCAACTACCAATAAGCATTTTTTATTTGGATGGTGGATCATCCTCAGTACAGCTGTAACACTAACATAGAAACTACACAGTGTACAGAGTGTATCACACATAGCAGCACTGCTGTAGTATTTAAAACTGACCTGTTGCCAGAAACAAATCACTGATGAAGCACTGAAGGAGCACTAACATTGTACAGAAAATATCAATACCTTTACATGTGCAAGGTGGACCAACAGGTTAGGTGTGTATTAGAGTGGATGTTAAGTGGGCACACTGTGTAAGATCTCCAGCAACACTGCTGTGGCGCACTAACATCTCACTAACATGGCAGTGTCCACCATCTAAGATGTAGATGTTCTGACGACATTTATTGTTATTCAGCACATGCAATAAAGGTGAACTCAGTGTCTGAATTTAGTGTAATCAACAGCAAAACTTTTGAAGAAATAGTGCTGCATCTTAAGCCATCCACTTTCTGTCTTGACAATGCCTACAGACATTTTAATTTTAATGTGTTTTCAGGTGTATTGCAGCCGAGATTTTGCTACTTGAAACAGCTGTTGATAATCCCCTCCTGAAAAAGAAAAGCCTGGATGCCTCTCTACGATTATAGGCCTACTTCAATTTCAGAGTTATTGAGAAAGTAGTTTACAATCAGATCAGAACATACTTGAATCTAAACCTTTATGACTTTCAATCAACATCACAGTACTAAAACGGCTCTTATAAAAATATGAAATGACATTTGTTTGAACACTGATGCAAATAAAATAAATGTGTTGGTGTGTTTAAGCCGGTAATTGTCTAAATGCAGCAAAATTTCCTGTAACTTAATAATGGCTGAGATAGTTGAAAAAAGAAAGAAGGTTGCAACTCAGTGCCTATCTGGGGCTATAAAGACCATATAAAGTTGGTGTAATTATGGAAAAAAGATCTTAATTTCAGTGATCATATTAAAGCTAAAGCTTAAAGCTACTAAATCAGCATTCTGGCATCTCTTGAACATAGCTAAGGTTAGAGAGTTCTGTCAAAGTGGGATTTAGAGAAACGTATTCACGCCAATTCCTGGAGGGTTGATTATCGCAGTGCTCTACATGTTGGCCTCCCCAAAAAGATCTTCAGACAGCTCCAGCATATCCAGAATGCTGCTGCTAGAATTCATACAAAAACCAAGAAAAAAAGAGCACATTACTCCAGTCCTCAGAGTTCAAAGTCTTTCTCAATGTTTATAAGTCACAATGGTTTGGGCCCTAAATATGTATCTGTTATAACTGATAAATATCAGCCTGGAAGATCTCTTAGATCAACAGGAAGTGGTCAGCTAGTGATGCAGAGGGTAAGCAAACAGGGTGAAATAGCATTTAGTTATTACACTGCTCACTGCTGGAACCAGCTCCCCATGGAGATAAGAGCTGCCCCAACTATTGTCAGGTTTAAAAAGAAAATTTAAACTGCCTTGTTTTTCAAACCCTTTAATAAACTGGGGCTCTAACGTATGTGTATTGGATTAACTTATTTAAAATTCTATTTTGCTTTTATCATGCTCTTTCAACTCTTCGTTCCTTTGATCTTCTTTACTTTTTATGCTTATTTTATCTTTTATTTTATTTTATATATTTAAATCACATCAAATGACCTCTGTGTATGATAACGTGCTATATGAATAAACTTTACTTGACATTTATATCATAGCACCTTTCACTGATTTGTGTGAAGACAGGTGCCAGTCATAAGCAGAGGTTTTGGGGATGAAAGTGAAGAAGTGCAGTGCAGTGTATTGCTACACTCAATCTTTGTTGTGAAGACAAAGAAGTAAGGTCATTAAAATGGTTAAAACTATTACACTGTTTGAATTGTTCAATTTCTACCCATTTAGAGGTCAGTCCAGCCTTTAATCCTTCTTATACTACATCATTTAACATTTACTTGTAACATTTTGAATTATAATTTGAAGTCATGTGAACATAAACATTTGGGACAAGGGGAGAGTGGACTAACCACACAAATGGACTTGGGGCTGAAAATGAGACTGGACAGGGAACAAGGCAGAGACATGAACGAGGTAATGGGCACCGGGACAAGAACAGTAATTAGAAAGGGATAGACACAAAACAGAGACAGGGACTAAGATGAACACAGTGTCTGGGACCAGGATGTGGACAGTAACAGGCACAGGTACATAATCAGCTGGGAAGTTACAAAACGGGGGACAGGAACTTAAGCTGGGCAGGGAATGTAGATGTAGACCAAACGGGAAATGGTAAGGGAGCTGTGCAGCAGACCCATCCTGGGCTGCTTATTAGACATCCACCACATCGGCCACATGGACAGCTGCTACTAGGTGGCTAAAAGGCAGGACTGGGCAGACAATGAGAGTAGACCAGGAGACTGGGCAATTTGTGGCTTTGGAGTGCATTTCAAGGTGTTGGCTGCCACTGTCGACATGTGCTCCTGTTGGGTTCTCTTAGAGGCACCTGTGAGGTTGTCGACAAATGCCGCTCAGCAGTGCTCTACAAAGAACTGGGTGGCAGAGTTGACATTTGCAGCTTACCCAGTGGCATTCTCTGTGGCACTAAGTACTAAGGTAGTACAAGCTCCCAAAAAACTTTAATGAAAGTTCAACCTTAGAAGTGAATGGATATTTAGTAGCATACAACATTTTCCAGACTTTTTTTCTGATGTTGAAGCATCTGAGGCAGCCTTTTATTAGTTGGATCATGTCAAGTCAAATCAAGTTAATTTTTACAACTGGCGCTGTCACAAAGCAGCTTTACAGAATCCGGGTCCAAGCCCCCAGTGAGCAAGCCAAAGGTTACAGAGGCAAGAAAAAACTCCCTAAGCTGTAGGAAGAAACCTCGGGAGGTACCAAGGCTCAGAGGGGGAACTCATTCTCCTTTGGTCATGTGCAATTGCAGATGGGGTAGAACAACTGTGTGCTCTGACTGAGCATCTCTGAGGACTGGATTGAAAACCTCTGATGTAGAGTTTTGCTTTTATGACCATGTGATGCATTTAGTGTACAGTAGATTGTCATTGATTTGAAGAATGTAGAGGTTCTGTTGACTAAAGTTGGATAATGTTGCCCTACTGCTCTGTATCCCATTACCCTGCCATCACTCTGTCTGAAACTGCTCCGAGTCCACTTAATGTGTTCTAATTCTGCATGTCGTCCTGCACTAGTGTGTAAAACCCTTTGAATGCACAGCTGCCTCACTGTGAGAAGTGACTCCTGGCCAAAAACAAAGCCATTCATCTGTGCTTCCGCGACAGCATAGGGAGCCAGTTCTGATCAACGGAAGACATGAGTCAACACACTGATGCATGACCATATTAGTGTGTCACAGTAATATGTGGCAGTGGTGGTGGAGTTGCACTTGTCACATGAAGGTTGCCGGTTCAATTCCCTGAACTGTACAAGTACCGCTGAGGTACCTGTGAGCAAAGGTACCAAGCGCTGCTTCCTGAGTGCAATTAAAAAATAAAATTCACTCACTTTCACATTCTCCTGTTGGTGTTATTCGATCATAGATTAGATTACAGCTCTGCTTATAACTTTGCCATTTTTTTCTTTGAGAAATTTATCCCAGGACTGTATGAAAGTAATTTATTGTTAATTAACCTTGGTGTTCTATTGATGTTGGTGGTCCCCTAATGAATAAAAGACTGACAAACAGGGCGAGAAGAAAAACAAAATGAGTAAATACACACTTGTACCATTCCAAAAAGCAAAATAGCTATAAATATTTGAGTGACTTATTTGTCATTGTGAATACACTCAATCATACAAAGTGCACAACAATTAAATGTGACCTCTGCATTTAACCCTTCACACATGTACATGGAGTTGCAGGCAGCTGCCAACAGCGCCCGAGGAGCAGTGGGCAGCTAACAGCAGACCCTGGGGAGCAGTGGGCAGCTAGCAACAGAACCTGGAGAGCAGTGGGCAGCTATCAAAAGTGCTCAGGGAGCAGTGTAGTGGGACAGTATGTTGCTCATGGGTACCTTAGTGGTACCTGGGCCAGGACTTGAAAATGTGACCTTCTGTTCACAAGGGCAAGATACTTACCACAAGACCTCTATTGCTCAGGTTTGGCTATAGATTCTCCCTTAAAAACCAGAGCAGGGGCTACCACAGTTACAACACCTGGGGAGCAGTTTGGGGGTTCGGTGCCTTGCTCAAGGGCAATTTGGCCATTGCGGTTCCTTCTGGTTCAGGAAATCAAACCAGCAACTTCTCTAACCTTTAGGCCACAGCGTCCCTCTCAATATCCTGCTCTTACAAATTCATAGTCATAATGCAGTCAGTTAGCAAGGACATGACTGGTTTCCAAAGTTACCTTTAGAGGGCCAGTTATGCTCTTCTGGGCTTCTGACCATTGAGGGGTGTGGCATTACCAGGCATGCCATGGGGGGGGGGAGAAATTGATTGGATAACCTGCTCATTTAGTACATTCAGGTACTTCATTTTAATGCCACATAATGTTGCTGAGCTTAGACATGACAAACTAAAGCAACCCCAGATCATAACACGGCCTCCAGAGGCTTGTGCGGTATGCACTGTAAATGATGAGTGCATTGCTTCATACTCCCTCATTAGTTAGGGTTAAAAGAATTATTGCCAGCTAAAACATTAATCACTGCAGTAATTAATCAATCACCTTCTCTCTCTCTCTCTCTCTCTCTCTCTCTCTCTCTCTCTCCCTCTCTCTCTCTCTCCGCTCCTTTCTCTCAGATGGCAGCGTCACTGAGCCTGACATGTCTGCGTGTTTCTGCCCAGACCACAAGGCACCTATGGTGCTGTTTCTAGACCGAGTCTATGGCATAGAGGACCAGAGCTTCCTGCTGCATCTGCTGGAAGTAGGCTTTCTGCCTGATCTCCGGGCCGCCGCCTCCATAGACACGGTGAGCCCTCTGAGGGAGCACAGCCTCAGTCTCAATGAGTAATGATGTACAGCACTATGATAATAAGCCTCATATCTGAAGAGCCCTATTTCTGTAACACTGACTCACAAGCTGCACACTGCACTGCTTTTCCCACAGCCCTGATTCAGATTACCATATCTGTCAATGATAGTTTTGCCACTGGGGAACCAAAAAGGATCACTTCTTTTGTGCGTACCTCATGACAATACAAGCTGAACTGGTTGAACCTGACCTGGCTTTAAGCAGGAGAATGATATAACTAAAGACAATGTTTTTGTTGGAGAGAATGACCTTTGAGAACTGACTGGCACTGTTTATTTAGAACTATTGAAGTAGAGATGGGCAATATGATGATATTTATCGTTATCGTGATAAAATGTGGTCAAAACATGCTTTTCTGAGCAAATCGAGATATCATTAGTACTTAAAAAATACTGGCAAACTTCATGTTTAATTTTAAGGAGACTATGATTGATCTTCCTTAAGTGGACATTATGTACTGCGGTGAGAAAAATGCTGGATAAAAATTATTTGTACTCATACTTTTTTTAGAAAAAAATGGCACTCTTTTTCCTTTGTTCCATCTTAATACATGTCGTGGCATATCGCATATCAGGCATATCAGGTATAAAAATAAAAAAAATATATAACTCTTTAGTTAGCTATTGAAATATGAATATAAAATATATAAATAAAAATATAGAAAGCAGATATAATCACTTTGGCAGTTTTTAACTTGTTAACACTGGTTAAAAAAAAAATCAGACTAATATAGATGGACTTATAAATTCTGAAGGGCACTGTACTTTATGCTTATGTCAACACAGCCATTTCCTGTTTTCCACTGAAAATAATTTTAGGCTAAAATTGGTAGACAAGAGACATTTGACATTTTGCCATTTGTGGTTTTAGAACCCTATGGTGATTCCCTGTTGAGTTGTTATGCCTCATGAGGTTTAGAATAGCTCTGTCTCGACTTGTTTTGGGCAGCTCTTACGCAAGCCTCTAGCTCAAACAGGCAGCGTTAATGTGTTAAAAGCTAAGAATAGCTCCGGATCTTTCAGCTACCATGACTTCCAGAAGAGCAACCAAAATTTGATGCCAGCTGAAGAGCTCTAAAGATCACATAGTCAGACTTAATCTGGCAGTTATCGAATGAGAGCCTGGTTGATTCCCACGCAACAGGAGAGGCAAAGGGATTGAATGTGATCTGACATGCAACCCATGGCAGTGTGTGGTTCCTTACTTCTCTTACTCTGATATTGTGGTGCGGTCTGACAAGCAACTTTTTAAAGATAAGCACAGATTTATTGCTCTTGTAAAACTCATGTTAAACTCATGAATATTATAAATAACAGAGTAAGGTCAACACACTTGGTCTTTACCACAAATTAGCAAGATGACTTGGTTAAGCTAAAGTAACCGTAACCATAAATAATATGATATGTTATTTAACATACTTATAGTGCATATATCCACTTTAATTATACACTCATATATGCTTTGTTTGATGACCTTAAAGTCTCGGAATGGACTTCTGGACCTGGAGTCTCCTCCTGTCCAAATCTCGACTCTGAGGTGTAACATAGAATTTATATATGATACTGTTTTCATAATTTGTAAAATTTTTAAATAATCATTTGAAATGAATTATGGTCTTTTAAAATAAATAAAGAATACACAATTTATTTAGAACACTTATGATACTAGAGAAAACATTATCCAATAATAAATAATTGATCATGCTATTTACAGGCTTAGAGGTCTATTTTTACACCCTAGGTTTTTGATTATTAAAATGGGATTTAAGATTTCATTTTAAGGACATGTCATGAATCTAATGGAGACTTTTCTTAGGAACTTTCTCACTAAAAAATTTAAGAATAAACAACCAAAAAACTATTGGCGAATAAGGCCCATTGTTTTGAATTATTTTGATCGTGTGTTGGTGCTTGCTGTCTTGATAAAGCACTCATTTTCTCCTCTTCTTGAACGATAAGATTCATATTTTCCTGTGATATCTCCTTTTACATTGTTTCCTTAAACAATGTTTAATAATATCCCAGTACCATTGGCAGAGGACCCCCATGCTTCACTGTAGTTTTAGTGTTATTGGGATACAGAACCCTTCTTTCTCCGAATGTGATCTGAATTTTAATCAGAAAAATATTTTTTGTTTTGTCTGCCAAGAGTACATTGTTTCAAAAGAGATCTGATTCATCTTAATGTTCAAGTGCTAATTTCAAACACTATGCTTCAGGTTTACCACAGGAAAAATATTAAGTTATGACTTTTCATATTAATGGGGTTTAAATCTAATATTAGTTATTTACAGGAACTTGCTTCAGTTTATGTACAATTGTTCGTTTTTTTCTCACATCTCTGACAAAAATGTCCAGAATTCAGGAGGTAAATTGGGCCAGAACACTGAAGTGGAGTTATGACACCTTTCGTTTATGAGAAAGGCAAATGAGTAATACAATTACAGGTGCAGTAGTTTGATGGAAATATAACAAGTTTCCACTGACAGATTACAATTACACATTTCTCCCCCTACTACCCCCACACCCCTGCTCCAAGTTTTCAGTGGTTTGTCCTCCTTGTGTTTTCACAGACATGCAGTATTAAATACTTCCTGCTGTTTGTTAAGCCCTCCTCTTTTTGTAGACTGCATTATTTACTAGTTGTATGTATTTTTTTTGTATTTAATTTCTGCTTTCAAGAAACCTAGTGATGCTGCTTCAGGTTATGGAACACGTGGTCACTGATTGGTCAGCTCTTGGTTTAAACAGTTTGTTCAAGATAAAATGTAGAGAAATAGGTCAGAAGAGGAAGAAGAAGAGAATCATCTTGGTGAATTGATTGTATTTGGGAAAAGGGGGGAAAGCAGTGTAAAGTAGATTTTTGTCTATGTTATTTCTTTGGGTAAATCTCTCTATAGGATGCACTGAGGACGACTGAGACTGCTCTGGCCATGAACCGGTATATTGGTTCAGCCATGCTACCACTACTGACCCGCTGTGCTCCTCACTTTGCTGGGACAGAGCACCATGCAGCCCTCATCGACTCCACACTCCATACCATCTACCGACTGTCCAAAGGCTCCTCACTCACCAAGGCCCAGAGAGACGCCATCGAGGAGTGCCTGCTAGCTGTCTGCAAGTGAGAACATCAGCGTTTTAGACCTTGGAGGCTTTTTTGTTTGTTTGTTTTTTGTTTTCTTTATTTTTTTCTCATTGTTGGTTAAGAAAGCCCTTAAAATGTTGTTGGCTTGGGTGCACAGTAATGTTTTTTTCTACAGATACTTGAGGCCCTCCATGCTTCAGCAGCTGTTGCGTCGGCTAGTGTTCGATGTGCCTTTGCTGTCTGAGTACTGTAAAATGCCTCTCAAGGTAATGCAAGATGGAATGTGTGGTTTTTCACCACCATTTCTCAGTTTACAAGTATGCTCTGTGTACTTTGTGAGTGTTTTATTAACATTTTGAAATAAAGTTTTCTTTGTAAAATCATTTTGGATGTACATTATAAAATGCTATGTAATTTACTAGTACTTTGTAGCTGTACTCTGTAGTCATTCTCAGAAAGCTGTGGAGAAGCTAAAGGAGAGCCTGGACTTTCCCTTTAGTTGGATCATATAGATTACATGTACAGCACTAGAGACATGAGCGAAGCCTCATGGGGAATGTTTCTCACAAGAATCTTCCAAAATTTTGCATTTTGGAAACTAAAATTAAACCAGTTTAATTCCATGTTTCTGCACCAAACTAATTTTGGGCATCAGCTCACTGATGAAGTCTTATAACTGGAGTAAAAAGTATTCACAGCAGCGGTGTTAACATGTTCTATGCAAGGCGGATAAAACGGCTGTAAATAATTACATTTATTTGTTGTCTAGCTTCTTATTATTAGATTCCTGAAACAGTGTATGTAGCATCTAAAATACATTTAAGTGTCTAATTTATATATTGTACTTTTTAAAACTCTTATTTTTGACACATGCATAAAGCCAGAAGAGACCATAAAATGAAATGTACTTTAATGCTGTAAGCAACATGACTTCTTGAAGCTGCTGCTTCTTGAGCTTCAGGGGTTGTGCTAAACTGAAAAGACATGACTAAAAAAGAGAGTAATCTAAAAAAATAAGGTCCCATTTTTGGTATGCAGACCTTGGTGAAATGATTGTTCTCCCACTTAACAAAAGACACTTCTTTTCCACAGCTTTTGACCAACCACTATGAACAGAACTGGAAGTATTACTGCCTGCCCTCTGGTTGGGGAAGTTATGGGATGGCCTCTGAGGAGGAACTTCTTCTCACCAAGAAGATCTTCTGGGGGATCTTCGATTCACTCTCACAAAAGGTGAAGCTCCATTGTCTTGATGGTTTTCACCCATTTTTCTCAATCCCATCATAAAACATTTTAAAATCTTTTTATAGTTGCGTAATATGAACATGCATTAAATAGTGAATATGCTGTTAAAACTCAAACCATATGATAGAAAAAGGTACATCTTAAAAATGTTTAGCAATTCCTGAATTCAGAAGAAGTCATAAGAGTTTGCTAAACAAAGCTTTCACACTGCTCACCTTCTGCTGCTATCTAAAGGTGTTCTATAAGGCAAGAATCCTTGTTAAAATCAATCTTTTTAAAAATTCATGTTTATTGAGTGATTACACCTTCATCTTTGTGAAGAAGTTTAAATTGCCTTTCCTCAAGCTATAGTTCAGAATGTTATTTAAAGTCATGTTTTATTCACCTGATAGACAGTACATGTTGGGTACCCTTGGTCAAAAATGATGTTCCTGTAATTCGTTAAGTACATGATCTTACCTATAGCTGGAGAGGGGTTCTGCACATTTTCCCCCATTACAGCCAAGTTATAGTTTATCTATCCTCAGTCCACTTGTTTCCAATGTATCAGGCTTGTTTAAATGTTCCTTTGCAAACTTCTAATTAACTTCTGCATGTTACAACAGTGCACCACTCCAGCGCTTGCTTAATTTTCCAAGGTCTTTTCAGTTAATTAGGGGTTTTGATTTGTTCTTCTAGCAATCCAATGAGAAGGGTTTTCTTAGCCCTCAACTTGTCCTCTGCCATTCCTGTTAACTACCGATCAAGCACACTTTTTTTTTCAACTGTCTTAACTTTCAAAATGCCAAGCAGCTGCTTAGAGCAGCCTGTAGGTTCTGAGTGTTGGGACATGGTTTAAGGAGTATTTCAAAGCTTTGAAATTTGGCCTTTCCTTGCAGTAATTGTGAACAAACCATAGCACTAACAAGCTAGTTAAGATAGAAGACCTTATTAAAAGTAAACTGAGAACTCAAATCTCTTGGGGTGCCAAAACTTTTGCTTCTTTCCTTTTTTTTAAAAACAAAACTTATGCCCTAATCTTGCTTAACATTTTGAGAACACTGTTTCATGTTTAACTGTATGCCTTTTGGAGAGCAGTTCATTTTCTACTTAATAAACTATTCACAAAAACAGAGATTTTGATCAAGAGGTGTATTTCATGTTGTTTACCAAGAACTTTTCATACAAGACCAAACAAGAACAACCATTGCTATAGCTAAAAACATTACATTAATATATTTTATACTTTAACATTTATATTTAAACATTCCTAACTTACCAAAACTCATTTTATATTTGTTTGTGTGAATGTGTGGTGTGTAGAAGTATGAGCAGGAGCTGTTTAAGATGGCCATGCCGTGTCTGAGTGCTATAGCTGGAGCTTTGCCACCAGACTATGTGGACTCATCTCTCAGCACCACTCTTGAGAAACCTGTCTCAGTGGACCCTCAGGGCAACTTCGACCCCAGACCCATCAGCACCACCAAGTGAGAAGGGGCACACCTCAGACACAATAAAAATACTAAGCTAGTTAAGGAAACAAATTAGTTTTTATTTTCCCCAAAGGACAAAATTTTGTATTATTGAACTGAATTGAACACTTATACTTTAGAAGATATTTGACTACAAAGACGTCAGTTGTTGGAAGATTTTTTAGCCTGCATTATGTGTGCGCGTGTGTGAATGAGTGACTGACAGACCGGTAGACAAACAGGCAGACAGACAAGCCAATTGGTCACACTGCAGACACTGAGCACGCTGACTGATTTCTGAAAACGCACCTCATTGCCACAGGTTGTACAAACCCAGTTCTAGAAAACTTGGAATATTTTATGAAATGCAATAAAAAAAGATTATTTTCAAGAATTTGTTAGTTCTCTTAAACCTTTATTTAGAGATGTCCAGTGTTTTCATTGTACAGCTAAAATGTATTTTGTAAATACAGTGGTGCTTGAAGGTTTGTGAACCCTAGGCTAACAGCAGCAACTGAGGGTTTGGACGGGATGGTCTGGAGCAGTAACTTCCTAGTTGGGTCAGAGGGGAGAGAGCCCTGAAAGTCTCTCAGATGTTACTTTTGTGCTCCTTTTATCATGGAGAGCACCCCCAAGTGAATATTATATGCTGTAGATTATCTACATTATTTGTAATCTTGTGTTAACCCATGACTGAAAAATCTCTGAGCCGTTACCTTTCATTGCTTTTAAAGACTGAGCCTTTTGTGGATAATCCTTTTATACCTGATAATGGTAATCTTACCTCTAACCAATTTATTGCTTATTGAACTTTTTTTCAACTTGGTCAGACAAACCATTAAATATCTTTTTTATGCCTTTTTCATTTAAAAAAATTCAAGACCATTTTCAAACTAGAGATTTATTTTACTGCATTCTTCAAAATGTTTTTGGAAACGGTGTTTGTATGTTACATCAGTGTTGTAAACAGAGCACAGTTGAGAACTGAAGCATAAAAAAGGTTTGGAATTGGATAAGCGTTAAAAATATGCCTGGATCTGCACTTTTACTAGGTTTTATGGGGGTTTCACTGTAGATCTTTTTCCAAAAGGTTTCAGTATGTTTGGTAAGGCTTGCATTGATCTTGAAAAATGTATGCACTGTGTCATCCTCTTCATATCTTCATAAGTGGGAATAGCTTCTCATTTGAAGCTTTAAATACAAGATAGTGCTGTATATCTAACAGCTGTTGGTAAATTGCTCTTTGAGTTATGTTAGCCCCAAAGTACATAACAGTAATAAAGGTATAATCCTGTTATTAACTACTGTCCCTTTGTTGTCAATAATAATTGAAGGGTTAACCTATTACTGATTATTTTCCAAACACTGCACAAACAAATGCAACATGTTAATCAAACCATCAGAAATTAGCCTGTTCCACAAACGAACCAAGAATTAACTATGAAAAGTATGAAAGAGCCTTTAAGGACATCCCTGACTGCAATATTTGTGCATGTGTTTGTGTAATTAATTGTGAGAGGAAGTGTGAGATATACACTTGTCATACAAAATTGCCCTTTTGTTTTTATTGCAATATTTATAGGAATTTATAGCTAGAAACTAGTAAATAGATTACATAGAAACAAGGATCAAAGTTGTTCCCAGTTTAACCATTCACTAAGGAAAACACTGAGAAATTGTCATCATTTTTCAATTCTCTTAATAAAACATTTGCTCTTTTCACAGCATTTCTCTCCCAGAGAAGCTGGAGTACATTGCTAACAAGTACGCTGAGCACTCCCATGACAAATGGTCTGCTGAGAAGGTAGGATTACAGCAGTCCTCCGATGAAGCCACTGGGCCTCAATTTCTGGCAAATGAGCTGTGAAATGCACCAATGTCTTTATTTTTCCTCATCATTAGTGACAGCTCACTGACAAGCCTATTTGAAGCTATAATATATTAGGTTGGGCCAAATTTTTGAAAAGCTTCGGAAGTTTACACAGGATTAATAATGGGCTGGTGATGGCTTATTGATGGAGTACTTTTACTTGCAGCAGTAATATTGGGCTGCATTAAGGAATGTGTTAATCTTAGTTTTTTGTACACTATATTTACTAGCATTGTTTAGAATGATGAAAGTTTATTTAGGCCACCTTCCCGTAGATTTTATAATGCAAGCAGTAACTGATTATGAATATCTGTGAACAGCTTATGCCAATAATCACAAGATGTTTTTAGTTCAAAATGTTTTTTGAAGTCAATAAAATTGTATTTACATAAGGGAGATTAAAATATGGTCCCAACAGTGTAACAGTGTTAACAGTGTTATTATTCATCATTTTCAGGGAGTGGGCATTCTAAGGCAGAGAACTAATTAAAAACAGTATATATAACAGATTTTGATACTCTCTAATTTGAGGAATGATTTTAAAATGTCCCTTATGTATATATGAAAAATCCTGTACTCGAGTGAGTATAGAGCCTTTTAATGACAACCACAATGAACACCTTAATAAAAGCCTTCATTTTGTTCTTCTTAAGAGTACAGCATACCCACTGTAACATGGTAAAATAAAAGTAATAATAAGAACAATTAATTTATTATTGTAAAAAGGTGTCACATCAAAAGACTAGGAAATGATACTGAAGTGGTAGTGCCACAAAGATTTGATTTATTGAAAAAAAGATACAAATGAAGACAACTCAGTATGTAACACTTCCATGTCCTTCTGAGATTTTTCAGTACTCACAAATTGAAAAAGGGTCTTCTAACAATTGCCTTTAAAATTTCAAGATCATTGTTACCATCTCCAGGAGTGCTTGACTGACAAAGATCACTCCAAGAGCAAGAGGTTTAATTGTCTTATAGTCTGATAGTTGTGTTGTCACAAAGGAACCAAGATACTTTTAAGCAACTAAAGATATCTTTCTCATTGGTTAAGCTTAAGGTTCATGAGTACACTATAGGAAAATCAGTGCAATGCTGTGCGTGGCAGTATTGCTAGGAGAAACTCACTACTCTCCAAAGAGTTTCCAGTTTTGTTCCAAGTTCATGTGGACAACCTGAAGGCTTTTAAAAACAGACGCAATGTTTAGAGAAAGGAAATTACTACATTTTAGAGTATTTTAGTGTTATTTGTGAAACATGGTGGTAGGAATATCATGGTTAAAGCATGTTTTGTGCATCTGGCCCAAGCAAGCCTGTAAACTGTAATGGAAAATGTCAGGACATCTGTCTATGAACTAAATCACAAGAGAAAATAGAATATGTAGAAGGACAACGACCCTAAGCACACATGTTGTTCTACCGAAAATGGTTAAAGAGGAATAAAGATTTGTAATAGGCAAGTCAACATCCTGAATTCAACTCAGTAGAAATGTTGTAGTAGTACCTGCAGTTCAGTAATACAAGCAATTCATGTGTGGAAACCCACCAACATCCCAGATTTGAAGCTGCTCTGTATGCAGAAAAAGACTCCATGCTGATGTGTAGAACTGATCTTTAATTACCAGAAACATTTAATTGCTGCCCAAGGGGATCCTGATACTGAAAGCAAAGGTTTAACTTACCTTTTCCAGTCACACATGCTGGAAGATGTTTTTGTCTCTTTTGTTTAAACTGGGTTCTATTTTTGGTATGTGTGTGAAATTCTGATGATGTTCTGGATCATATTAATGTAGAATTATAGTGTGATTATCATATTATATGTTTTTTTAACCTGAGTAAATGAGCTTAATCACAGTCCTACTCTGCACCAGCTCTTTAGACATCTGTATTATTTGTATTGTATAGTTTTACATGTTTTACACTGTGTGCATTTTGCATTCAAAGTGAACATAACTATTTGACATTGTAAACTCACTCAAGCATCACAATGAAATGTGACCTTTGCATTTAACCTATCACACATGCACACGTGGAGCAGGGGGCAGCTATCAACAGCACCCAGGGAGCAGTGTACTGGGATGGTACCTTGCTCAAGGGTACTTCAGTAGTGCCCAGGCAAGGACTTGACCCTGCGACCTTCAGGTCTCCAGGGCAATGTCCTAACCACTAGGCCACCACTGCCCATAACTAAATTTTTGTTGTCAGTAGAGATAGCAGTTTAGTTGGACTCACAAGCTGGACCATCTCCTTTACAGGTCATTTTGGGATGGAAGTATGGAGATGCTGTTGAGGACAAAGCAAAAACCCACCCCATGCTGAGATCTTACAAGTCACTCACAGAGAAGGTATTTAACAGCAGTATTTTCATGTATGAGCCAGTTTATTCCCTCTGCCGTGTGTTTATGTCAGTGTCTGTGTGTTTTCTTTTTCAGGAAAAGGAAGTTTACCGCTTTCCAGTGAAGGAATCTTTGAAGAGCATGCTAGCCATGGGCTGGAGCATTGACAGGACCAAAGAGGGAGAAACCATGTTTCAGCAGCGGGAGAATGAGAAGATGCGCAAAATCTCCCAGGTCTCTCAGGTGAAAATTAAATCTACTGTGTAAAAGTACATACTGCATGGAGCTTCTCCTTTTTCATTCCTTAAGGCCGTTACTCACCGAACACAACACAAATATACAACATGAAACTATAAAAAAATAAACAAAAAATAAAATAACTCAAGTGTTAACTAAGAAAGCAAGTCTTGAATGTTTTATATTATTGAGCCTTATGTCTTTAGTAAGTTTTACTATAATGAAAGGCTCATTATTTGATGTTATATCAAACATGAATGACATAGCAAAACTGACAGGCAAAGTCACCAGTGTAGGTTAGAAACAAAAGGTTTTGTTAAAATTAACGCCATATTGATGAACTTTATGAACATAACTGTGTCAAAAAGTAGTTGCTGAAATGAAGACAAGTTAGCTTGTGTTGTCCATAAAATCCATTCATCTATATATATTCATAATGCTTTTCCAAGCAATAATGTTTACTGGCTGGATAAATAGCTCTAAAAATATTTTTCTCACATTGTTTCCACATGAATAAAATATATTGCATCAACACAATTCTAGCCTAAAGAGAATAAATGAAAAAAATAATTGTGATGGTATATTTTATTCATGTGGAACAAATATACATTGGAATGCAACGTTTTTTCCTGTGCAGATGGCCTAAGACTTTTACACAGTACTGTATATGCATATGCATCCATACACATCTTTTTTGTTATATCTTTAAATGTTCTAGTTTGTATGTTGTGTGTTTACAGGGAAGTGGCTTCAACCCAAGTCCAGTAGACATGAGTAACGTGCTTCTGTCTCGAGAACTGCAGGTTTGTATTGCTGAATAAGCATTACTGTGTGTAAGGACTAGCCTTTTTATTTATTTATACAGCAAGACTGACACTACTCCCAGTAACTTCCGATTATACTGTTGCTCCAGGAGCTAGAATGTTAACTTAGAAGCCCTTGAACTGACTATTTGTCATTGTGAACACACTCAAGCACTGCAACAAGTTGTGACATCTGAATTTAACCCATCACATGTGCACACTTGGAGCAGCAGGCAGCTATCAACTATCACCACCACTTCTGCTCCTTGTGCCTTAGTTATGTCTCTCAGTTCCATCCATTGGGGTGAGAAGGTTTTTTAGATTAAAGCAGAACAGCCTGAGTTCTGTTCTGTATGTGTGAGCCTTCAGTACCATGGACAGCATCCACTGGCCTTAGGATGATGCACCCTGTCTTTGAGCACAGCAACATCACCCACTGAATTCCTTTCACCTTCAATGAATCTGTCTTGTCATTGTTGTAATCAGGCCATGGTGGAAGTGCTGGCAGAAAACTACCACAACATTTGGGCCAAGAAGAAAAAGAGTGACCTTGGAGCAAAAGGTGAAACTTTTTTTCCACACATGCAAACAGGGCTCCAAACCATTTAGTGTGATATGTTGTAAATGAAACTGACTGATATTTTTAGGTTTCTAAGCCCTGTTTGCATGTTAACCAACACACAAGCACAAGTGAGACCTATGAATTACTGGAAAAGCTTTGTTTTCCATGAACCATGGTGGACCCTCACCTTTCAGGCAGAATGCCATAACAATAAAGCATATAGTGTTCAAATAATCGCATGCAAGTTTAATACTCATATACTGCTATATTTGTGTTGATCTAGGTGGAGGAACACATTCCTTGTTGGTGCCCTATGACACCCTCACAGCTAAAGAGAAAGCAAAAGACAGAGAGAAAGCACAGGATTTGTTTCGCTTCCTTCAGATCAATGGCTATGCCATTACCAGGTGTGAGACTGTGCGTGAGACTGTGTGTGTTTGTGTATGTGTGTGTGTGTGTGCGACATGTATTTTGTGTCACCTCAAAGTGTTTTCTAGGCTGCGTACACTGGAAGTGTTAATTGTGATTTTTGTGTGTGGGGGAACTTTAAAACTTTGTGCTTGTTCATTGTAAGGGGTTTGAAGGACATGGAGCAGGACTCTTCTTCAATGGAGAAGCGCTTTGCCTACAAGTTCCTGAAGAAGCTGCTGAAATATGTTGACTCTGCACAGGAGTTTATTGCACACTTGGGTAATTTATTCATTTAAGCTGCAGTAGTGTTCTATATTTAATATTGGTGTTTGCTTCTCTAACACAACACTAGAATCAAGTCCATCTTAAATAAATACACACTATGAAATGTGTCATTCAAATTTTTTGTTTTTGCCTTTTTTTTTCCAGAGGCCATGGCCATTAGCGGGAAGAATGACAAGTCACCTCACGAGCAGGAAATCAAGTTTTTTGCGAAGGTCTGATCCGAAGCGTAGCTCTGTAAAATCAAAATCACCACATGCATCTTGAGGTGCATTTCTCCAAGATTTTGCTTTACCAAGAACTCTCCTGTTCTCCCGTTTGATCCTGTACTCCCTGCAGGTCCTTCTGCCCCTCATAGACCAGTACTTCAAGAACCACTCGCTCTATTTCCTCTCATCTCCCAGCAAGAACCTGAGCAGCAGTGGTTACGCTTCCAACAAGGAGAAGGAGATGGTTACCAGGTGGTGTAACAGAACTGTTACAATGTTATAAACATTTAGCAAATATGTAAAACAGTGTCAGTCAAACGTTTGGACATGCCTGCTCATATGCTTTTATTTTTTTACTATTTCCCACAATTTAGAATTAATGTGAAATGGTCAGAAAGAATGAAATAGAACTGATTGAACTGAAAAATGTTAATAGCATGAGAATGATTTAAATTAATTTTGATATATGAAAAACACAATCTAGCAATGCTAAAAAAAAGCCATTTTTTATTCATATTTCTTTACTGTAATAACAAAACAATAATAAGCTCTAGGGGGAGGTGAATGATGCACACACTGATTCAGAAACTATGACCGCTAACCCAGCAAAAAAGGTAACATGGTTACATAAGATAACATAAATTTTTTATACAGTGAGAAAACATCTAGAAAAGCCCAATTCCACCTGCTGATGCATTATACTGCCCAAAATGGAAACTGATTTAGAGACAGCAAAGCTATAGTGTCTGAATCTGTCACCTAAATTTGTTTTAAATTATGGCCTTTTGACTGGAACTTTACACACACACACACACACACACATAACATTAAATCCACTGACAGGTGAACTGTGTAACATTGAATATCTTATTATCGCATAAGTGTTGCACCTGTAAATGGGTTGGATGTATTAGGCAGTAAGTGAACAGTCAGTTCTTACAGTTGTATTGTTTGAAGCAGCAAAAATAGGCGAGGGTTAGAATCTAAATGATTATAACAAAGATGAATGAAAGTGACTCTTTGTCATTGTGAACACATTCAAGCACCACAACAAAATGTGACCTCTGCATTTAACCCATCACA
>JBBPDA010000001.1:44174972-44185255 GCA_037974385.1 Arnoldichthys spilopterus
GTGGGACGGTACCTTGCTCAAGGGTACCTCAGTAGTGCCCGGGCTGGGACTTGAACCTGCGACCTTCAGGTCCCAAACGCAGTGTCCTAACCACTAGGTAACCACTGCCCACTGATCATACTGTAATGGCTAGACAACTTTGTCAGAACATCTCAAAGATGAAAGGTCTTGTGGGCAGTTCCCAGTATACAGTAGTTAGGGAAAGACAACCAGTGCTGCTGTGTGTGGTTCACTTTGTTCAGTACACACACACTAATGCCACTACCATATCAGTGCCATTGCTGTCCAGATAACCATCTACCACCCACATACTACCTGCTCACTGGTGGTCCTGTGAGGGTGCTGACCATTGATGAATAGGTTAAAGAGGCTAACTAATAATGTAGAGAAAAAGATAAACTACAGTCTAAAATTTGGGCATCTATATGGTGAGTGGAAAATGCACAATGAGATTTAGACATAGTAAAGTGGCTTGTGAGTGTGTAATAAACTATACAGTACTGGACAAATCTTTACAGTGCCACTAGTCAAAAGGCTTATCGGCAAATGCAAATGCCCTGGGCTTTCCAGGTTTTTTTAAAAAAGGGCTAATGATTTCTGGATACTAGAACATTTCTAAATGTCTTGTTTTGTATTTTATCCTGTTTGTAATTAAACTACAAGTAGTGCAGTACTACTCTAATTTCATTTAGGCAGCAGGTTCTCTTATTGGTTAGGCTCTCACATTCAAAAAGTGAATGAGGTGTACTGGGCATCTTACATTAGATTTTTATTTTATTGTTTTTTTTTTGTTTACTTCAAATCCTTATTTCCTTAAATACACTTTCAGTATTTCTTTAACAATGCTGTCTTTATGTTAAATGTTTAATGAAATGTTTGTTAAATAAAATGCAAGGAACCACAGTTTTGTGAAGAGAAATGTCTTTAAAGTTCTAGACCTAGAACAGCCAGAAAATAATTATATGCACTGCCACTGGTTTAGCACTAAGAAACTACTAGAATCTCATAGGGCTGTTAACAGAAATTAGCATTGTCATTTGTGTGTTTTATCTTTATTTTTTTGACTGTTGATTAACATTAATGACCCAAATTGAAGGCCTAATCCAGGGTAATCTATAATCTATGGGCCTTTATGTTTATAACATACACTGAAAAAAGTGCCAATGTGTACATTGGTCCCACTTTAATTTATGTTACACCAAACCAATAACAACCTTTTATTTACTCTCTTCTGGCAATAATCATTTTGGTGTCATATATTGCAGTTATGGGGGACTAATGTAAACATTTGAGTCAGATCATTCAAGGCAGATTTTTTTAGTGTATACCATAAACTGATATAAATGACTCCTAGTGAAATATAAAATGAGAAGCAAAAGTTGTCATAATGCCTTTTTAAACTTTAAGCTTTGTCTTTAATCTAATCAAATTTCACTTTCTCCTCACTTATACTTTTCCAGTTCATTTTCCTTATAAACTCCCTCTGCCTGTTTTTCCTTGTCTGTTCTCTTTTCCTACTTCAGTCTTTTTTGTAAGCTGGCAGCTCTTGTCAGACACAGGATTTCTCTCTTTGGTAAGAGATTCATTCTTTCCCTTGGCTTGGCTTTACTGTGCTTCATAACGTAAGTGTGCATAACTTTGCTGAAATCTGTATGTTCTGTTTCCAGGAAGTGACTCTGCCACAATGGTTAGCTGCCTTCATATCCTGGCCCACACGCTTGACACAAGGTAAATTATACATCTTTGACGCTTAACTTTAACACTTAAGTGGCCTTAATCTAGATTTAGCTTAAAGAGCCCATATTCTATATTTTTTATTTGTTTTATTTTTCACTATGTGGTCCAGTTATGAAATTTGTGTGGTTTTCTGTATTAGAGTAATAATTAATTTGTCTATAACTATATCCAATATGTCAATGAACTCTGGTCTTTTATTGTAAGTCAGTCAAAAAGGAGTCAACGCTGAAACATTCTTTAAACCTGAATAGTTGCAGCTAAACTGCTGTAGGATAAATGGGTGGAATAATGTTTGGTTTATGTGACATCACAAGAGTAATGAATTCAAAATGGACTTAGCTTTTATAAACGGAAACTGTATGGACTGGGGAGTGAACAGTCGGTTAAAAAAAACTTTTAACTGTGTTTACTTGGGCTGGGGTCACTTATCAATTTATCTGTAATTATTTCTAACATACATACAACATGAAACTAAAGTGGAATTTGTTGTTTTTTATGTTCTTTCTTTTTCATAAATTTGATTGTTCTGCACTGATTGATCTGAAACTCTATTCCTGGCTTTGCTTGGTTTACACAATTAGCACCAGGTAGCCCTGCTAGTGACTGTGGCATGCTCAAAAAGGAAAAAAATGCACCATAAACTGTTTTTTTTGTATTCCTATAGTAGTTACATGATCATTGATCTTTGAAGATTATGAAAACACATGTCATTTTTAATGCTATATTTTATATATTATATTTAATATTCACAATATAAAGAAATATATGCCATACCTGCCCGTCAAATCAGGAACACTAACAGTAAATAAGAGTTTATAAGATATTGCACCAGTGGCAGTAACCTCACAGTCTGTATTGATCAGCTAATCAGATTTTTGTTAAAGATTACATTTGCAAAATAATATCACAAAATAAATACACATATTTTAATAGTGTTGATTTAACCCATGATTGAAGAAGTCTAAGTTGAAGAAAAGTAGATCCACTGGGCCATAACAGCTACGAAAAGTTGTACACTGTCTGTTTTTACCATGAGCTCAGATTTAATAATTCAGTTCAATTCAGTTTTAATTGTATAGCACATTTAACAATGGTCATTGTCGCAAAGCAGCTTTATAGAAAAATATAAATTCCTGATATAGATACATGTAAATTTATCCCTGATGAGCAAGCCTGGAGGCAACAGTGCAAGGAAAAACTCCCTGAGATGACATGAGGTAGAAACCTTGAGAGAAACCAGACTCAAAAGAGAGAACATCCTCATTTGGATGACTAATCCATTCTTTAACTATGTGTAGTATGGTCAAAAAGTGCAAATGTGTAGCCATGAAATTCATTAGAATTTAAATACAAACTCTGTTTTGTTGAGGTCACAGCTGTTCTCTTATAAAGATTGGAGTACAAAACTGTTTGTGGAAACTGCGGTCAAGTTGTCATGGCGGTTGTAGTTTTAGGCCACAGTAACAAAAGGTTTGTCATTTTCAATCCAAAGCCATCTTCAAGCTTACTTAGTGTATCTTTGGGCTGTCTATAGGATGCCTGTGTCAGCAGCAGTGAGGGGTCTGGTGAGAAGTGATGAGAACTCCAATCAGGAGTTGAAATCAGGATAGCGAGAGAGGGAGAGAGTGGGAGAGAGAGAGAGAGAGAGAGAGAGAGAGAGAGAGAGAGAGAATTGCTGGAAATGCTCGTTGTTATGCAGTGATTAAGAACAATGTACATCATGTTCTGAGTGCATGCAGGTACTCTCACAAGACTAGATATATAGATATGTAACTAAAGGGAAAAGCATGAAATAACATATACAAAAAAAACTTTGGTCTATAAAACTCTGATTCATGGTGAAAAGACCATTTGCTTTCTGTGACCTCCAGAACAGTGATGAAGTCAGGCTCTGAGCTGGTGAAGGCAGGTTTGAGGACATTCTTTGAGAATGCAGCAGAGGATCTGGAGAAGACACTTGAAAATTTAAAGCTGGGGAAATTCACACACTCCCGCAGCCAGATGAAAGGCGTGTCTCAGAACATCAACTACACCACAGTGGCCCTGCTGCCTATCCTCACCGCCCTGTTCGAGCACATCACTGAGCATCAGTTTGGAGTGGACCTGCTATGTGAGTTGGACTCCCTTTAGTCTGGCCACAATGTGATCTGTTGCAAATGATGCATCACACTCATCTGTTGTATGCTTTGTTTTTGTTACATAATGCATTACTGAAGGTTCTCCTGCAGGTGAATATTATTAGCATTTTGACAAGATTTTGACCCTACATCTCTAAAGATAATGTGCCAACCCAATTTCCAGAAAGTTGGGATTTTTTATAAAAGGCATTAAAAACATGAATGTGTGATTTGCTAACTCTCTTGAACTCTTATTCACTGATAAAGATTTCCAGTGATTTAGCATATTTTTAAATTAAATGCATTTTGTAAATATAAACAAATTTAGAAATAGATGTCTGCAACACACTCAATAAAGGTGAGATGCAGCAAAATATTAGTGACTAGTGTCACGATTTAGGGGTGTTTAGAAAGCATATGCAGCGAATTATACAAAAGGGGTTATTAAAGAATAAAAAGAACATTAGAAGACATAAACTAAAAAACAACGAGACTTAGGGAAAACATACGACAAAGCTAAGGAACATAATGACAAGACTAAGGTGCTCACAACTACAACAATATAACAAATAACAAAGATTGAGGCAAACACAGAAGGTTAAATAGATACATGAAACAAGGGACACCTGACAGAGGAGGAGACGGGAGACGAGACACAGCTGTGCCACCTGGGGCGTGACACATCACAACTAGTTTATAAAATTTTTAGGTTATGCTATTTTACAACATTCCACAATAAGCAGGTGAGATGGTCACAGTTGATGGTTGAGTACAAAAGGAGCCAAAAGGATCAATCAAAGGTCTCTGCAAGCAAAAATGGGTCATGGCTAATTGCTTTGTGCCAAACTTCATGAGAGAATTGTCAGTCAGTTAAAAGGGAAATTTTATGTCTTTCATCATCTACAGTACATAATATTGTGAAAAATCCAGAGAAATCTCAATCCTTGTTAAAGAAGGCCAGAAAACTTAGAGCCCTCAGAAGGCACTGTATGAGAAACTGTCATTAGATTTTAGGGGAAATGGACTAGATACTCTCTGTCCCAAAGAGAAAATGGACTGTCCAGACTGTTATCAGCAAAAGATGCAACATCTGCCATAGTACAGGGGTGTATTAGTACCCAGGGTGTGGGTATGAAGGAGGTCCTATTGATGTGAAGGCATATTTGGGGTTTTTAGAGATATATTCTTGCATCAATTTGCTGTGTTTTCCTGGAAATTCCATGTGCTACAAAAACATGGGTTTGTATGTACCGAGTGTATATTCTTGACTGGCCAACCATTATTCCAGATCTGTCTATATTGAAAATGTATGGAGCTTCATAAAGAGAAGAATCAAACTATGGCTGCCAAGGACTGTTTAGCAGCTAAAGTCTTGTATCAAGCAGGAAAAAGTTAAAAGTTCACTTGCAGAACAATAACAGTTAGTCTCTTCACTTCCCAAATTATTAAACAGTGTAATAAAAAAGAAAAGTGATGTAACACAGTGGTAAACGCCTCTGTTCCAACTTTTTTAAATGTGTTGCAAGCATTAAATTCTAAATTCATTTATCTTTTTACAATGCAGTTAAGTTAATCAGTCAAAACATTGGAAATCTTTTCTTGGAATATTTATCAGTTAAATAAATACTAACAAATCACAAATTCTTGTTTTTTTATTGCATTTTACAAAAAAACCAAACTCTTTTGAAAATGAGGTTTGTATATTCAAATAGGGCTTCTGTTGCAAGAATGGCTTTACAGTGATAAGTGGTACCATCATTGCTAATCTAATGCTGCATTCACATGTTGGTGGTCGACAGATGGAACCAGATATTCCATTGTTTTCTATGGTATGCTTTGTGTGCTTTCAGTTTTCATTGTCAGGCTAAACAGTAACTATAGGCAGTGGCATGTGCAAGAGTTTAACACCATAGCAACATTTGTCTGTGTAAATAAACATCCACGGGGCAACTGGAGCCTTGCAGAAACACATTTTAGACGGCTAAACCTAAAGGCAATTAAGTTAGCATCTTATAGTCTAATTGTATATATATATGAACCAATTATGTTGTATTATATATTTCTTTTTAGAAATGTCCATGGTGCAGTTAATAACTTCTCATTTTGTGGTATCTAACCACTGAGGATGCAAAAACATTTGAATGAGTACCTTGAAAAGACTTGGGAGGGAAAGAAAAATGATCAAATTAGTCTATAAATACCTGTGGTCCAAGCACACCCATTCATATACATCAAACTTTGAACTCCAACAAAAACACCATGTTGAAGATACTGATAAACATGAAATGATGGCTTACACCAGCACACCACACGTGGACAGAAATTATACCACTGGTACCAGCAACACTATCAGCATGGCAACATTGACATAGATACCTGCCGCTATCAGCTGCTTCCCATCACCAAATTCTGACATGAGGCATGAAACAATGTTTTTTAAATGCCAACATGTAAATGTAGCATATGATTTGCACATAACCTTCTCTAATAGTTTGGCATATCTGTTGTAGTGGATGATGTCCAGGTGTCTTGCTATCGAATCCTAACTAGCCTTTATTCACTTGGAACTGGGAAGAACATCTATGTTGAAAGGTAAGCATGCTTCATCCTGTCATAAAATGCAAGTTATATAGTTGTTAAACTGTAAAATCTAGTTTAAAAAGAGTTTTAATTATTGTTGTTAATTTTCTTAGCATATTTGGATTAAATATGACTTTATTATTTGAATGTAATAATTGATAAAAGCTCACTTGATAACTAAAAGAAATTAAAAGTGACAATGAGACGTGTGACATACTACTTTTTTCTCCATGTCTGCTTGGTTTTACTGTAGACAGCTTCCAGCTCTTGGGGAGTGTTTAGCCACTCTGGCTGGAGCCATGCCTGTGGCCTTTTTGGAGCCTCATCTCAATACACACAACCCATGCTCTGTCTTCAACACCAAGACAGCCCGGGAACGGGCCAGTGAGTGTCAGCCTCTTTCACAAAAATCTGATTAGCTGATCAATACAGACTGTGAGGTTACTGCCACTGGTGCAATATCTGTCGACTCTTATTCATTGTTAGTGTTCCTGACCTGACAATGTGGGGGGCAGGTATGCCATATCCTTTTTTATAATGTGAACTTTTTGTTTTTGTCTTACTCTCCATAAACTATGTAAAGCCACTTACATGAAGAATCTTCAATATAATTGATTGTGTTCCTAACCAGTATAACTGAATGAGTTTTGCACAATGAAATGCAAAATATATATAAATATATTCTGAATCAGTACATTCAAAACTGCGTTTGTTTTCAGTGCTTTAACATCAAAATGTGACAAAACCAAAACAAAAATGTTTGGTATATATATATATAATGTAATATTAATGTTATAAATCTTATAAATATAAATATAAAATGTTATATGTAAAATGTAAATTTCTTTTAACTTTTGTATTTTGCAACTTCTTTCATCTTTAATACCTTGTTTTAAACTTATTCTTTTCCCTTTCCTCAGTCTTAGGCATGCCGGACACTGTAGAAGAGATGTGCCCAGAAGTTCCTCATCTGGACTGTTTAATGAAGGACATTAATGACATGTCTGAGTCTGGAGCTCGCTACACTGAGATGCCACATGTCATTGAAGTGGTATTGCCCATGCTGTGTAACTATTTATCCTATTGGTGGGAGAGAGGCCCTGAGAACCAGCCAAAGTGTTCAGTGACTGTCTGCTGCACTACTGTAACCTCTGAACACCTCAGCATCATTCTGGGGAACATTCTCAAGATCCTGAACAGCAACCTGGGTATCGACGAGGCCTCCTGGATGAAAAGGATAGCGGGTATGTTGAAAAGTAGTTGGGTGTGTAGGAAATATTTAGGCCAGTGGTTTATTTCTGCTTGGACAAAACACATACCCTGTTATAGATTGAGTGCAAGAAAGTCTTGATTGCTCAGGTACATTTTAACTTGATCATAGTGAGCAAAACAGCTGCAAAGTTTTTCTTCCATATCATCATAAACAGTGTACGCTCAGCCAATCATCAGCAAGGCTAGGGCGGACCTTTTGAAGACACACTTCTTGCCTACCCTGGAGAAGCTGAAGAAGAAAACTGTTAAGGTGGTAGCAGAGGAAGAGCTTCTGAAGGCCGACAGCAAGGGTGACACCCAGGAGGCAGAACTACTGATCCTGGATGAGTTTGCAGTTCTGTGCAGAGATCTATATGCCTTCTATCCAATGCTGATCCGCTATGTGGACAACAACAGGTAGACAGAAACACAAGGGTAAAAAACTGAGTCTAACGTCCAGTTTCCACCAAGCAAACTGTGTTTAAAGCTACATAAACATTTGTTGTTAACCCTTTAGTGTTCTGGCCAATTATTTGGTTAAAATCATTTTATGTCTTTATGACAAAAAGAAATCTCAACTGTTTGATAGAAGCTTATATTAAAAAAAACTATGGTGTTGTTGAAAAAAATTTGACATTATTGTTGTTATTGTCCCAAAATTAATGTAAAATGCAAAACTCTCATTGTTTTTTTCTTGATGTGGCCATTAAAGTGTTAATTCACAGAGATAAAATATATATATAACCATATATATATATAACCATATAAAATATATATATAATATATATATAACCAATTTCAGTCTATATAATGTCAGCATTTTTGTAAATGAAGCGTATTTGTTAAGTAGTTCTGAAGTTCTTCTGAATGTAGAGAACATACTCTGCCTTCTCCCCAGGTCACGGTGGCTGAAAGAACCTGATGCTGACTCTAATGAGCTCTTCAGGATGGTGGCAGAGATCTTTATCCTTTGGTGCAAGTCACACGTAAGCTTTTTTGCATTAAATAGATGTGTACATTATTTTGTTAATATCAATAATTGTTATATAATAGTTTTATAGTTGTTATTAATCTGGGAATGTTTATATTTCACAATGGCACACTGTTCTTCTAAATGCATTTAAATGCAGGGTGCTGCAACTGTAGCACAATGTTTTATTGGAAAACATAGCAAACCTCATTTAATGTGTGACTTGTTTTGCATATTACTGTAATAAGCACTGCAGATGCTTTGGTGTTTTAGGTGTATTCTGATTATGTCAGCATAATTGAATTAGAGGACAAATATGCCATTCTAACTTACCGAGAATGTATTATGTGCAGCTAGCGTGAGCATTAAAACAGTTGTTGTTGTAATACAATTCATGCTTGCTGATTTCCTAACAACAGTTTAGTCACAAAAGAACCTAATTTACATACTATACCTCACCTTTATCCCATTCATGGCCTAAGTAAATGGTTGAAGATTGAAATGAAATGCATTCAGAAAGGATCCGGACCACTGCACTGGGTTATTAAATTCTGAGCAGTAACATTAAAGTGTTGTGTTGAATGCAAATGCAATATTAATATGAAAACAAATATGTAACTACTAGAGCCATCAAAACAATTCGCATATTTAAAATGCTTAAGCAATAAGTGATTAACCACACAAATTTTATTTAACACATTTCTCTAATTTGACACTTTGAACCAGTTGTGCTGTCTGAAGCCCTGCTGTTCAGGCCTTGTGTATTGTTAGGGTTGAATTTGTGATTGTATCCCTCTCATTCCGATACTGGAATGCTGGCTTTTGCACTGTCCATCTCTTCTTTAACCTGGAGGATGTGGCATTCCAAAAAGAATTTAACTCAGGTATCCCAGAGAAGGAAGTAGATCATTTTTATATTTGGTTTCTTTTCGCATGATGGAAATTTAACTTGTATAAGTGGACAAGGTCATGAATTTTGTTCACAGACAGAGTATTTTTTAGAAGTGTTCTTGAGCCCATGGCCAGAATTTCTACTGCATCATTTTGCCTGATTTTAATGGCAGGGGCCAAAGATCATAGCCATCCAGTTTTTATTAAACAATATAATTTATCAGTTTCAGCATCAATGTTGTATGTCCGTTTTTATTTACATTTTATACAGCATCAAAACTTTTTTGGAAGCAGGGTTGTGGACCCTGATATATATGAAATAAATATTTATTTAGATTTAATCAAATGATGTGTGACTAATTATTGTTAATTATTGTAATCGTTTGATACAATTGCACAAATATGTTTTAGATGTAGTTTAGACATTTGGTGTGAACTGCTTATAGCCTTAAATAAGTTACACTTCTGCACTACAGTATGCCTGATTGCTGTGGGTTGCCTGTGTGCAATACTTGAATATTTTAATAAATCAACATGATTGCAAAGTGATTACTGTTGTAAACAACTCATACAGATGCCTGAACACTTGCAATTCTCATTGGACCATTCTGATATTTGCTCCCACGATTCCTTCTTTTCTCTCTGGTTTCTCAGCTTTATAAGGTCTTCTGTTACTCAGTGGTGAAATAGTGACTGAATGTGTGCATCATTTTCACATGACTTAATTATACTACAGT
>JBBPDA010000001.1:44185355-44219901 GCA_037974385.1 Arnoldichthys spilopterus
TATATATTTGTTATAACACAATGGTAGTCATAGTATAATGGGTTTGGGCCCATTTTGCTGCATTTGGCCCAGTATGACTTACTGGTGACTTAATGACGAAAACCCTAGACTCACAAGTTGTTCTACCAAAGCATAGTTAAGGAAGAAGAAAGTTAATGGAAAAGCCAAGTCAAAGTCCTGACCTCAACTAAACATGTAATGGAAGGACCGGATGGAAGCAGTTCATCCCACAGTTGAAGCTGTTTTAGGGCTTGTGAAAATTATTTATGCAGAAATATGCACAAATAGAGCATATTCTAAAGGCTTCATGAACTTTCAACAGCAATTGTATTTTAATAGTTGCATTCTTTAATTATTTGCACTAGCCACCCCAGCTAATGAAAAAATGTAAATAACATGTACTTCAGTGGGATAGAGCATATTTGTCCATCCTCTGTATGTCCCGTAATGTCATTGTGACCGTGGATGTATGTGTATGTACATAACTTGTGTCTCCACAAGGATATGTGCTGATTGGTTTTTGTGCTCAGGCAGGAGGACAGGACCAGGAAAGGAAGCATAAAAAGCGACGTGGCGAGTTTTATTCCATTCAGACCTCACTCATAGTGGCAGCTCTGAAGAAGATGCTTCCCATCGGCCTAAACATGTGTACACCCGGTGACCAGGAGCTCATATCATTGGCTAAGGCCCGCTACAGCCTGGTAAGGGGGATCAGCTCAAAGCTTACATAGCTTTACTGGCTTTTTGAGACTAAAAATATGTTTAATATGCCTCCATGTGCTACTCTTCTTTTAGAAAGATACAGATGATGAGGTCAAGGAGCATTTGAAATTAAACATGCACCTGCAGGAGAAGGTAAGCCAGATTCATCCTCAGAAGTGTGCAGTTACTGTTTTCATATGGCTGTATATATGCAAAATTGTATTAAATATTTATGTAAAGAATTTTCATCCTTTTACAATCAGAATTGGCAGATTGAAAGCTGCACAAAAGTGATAGTTATAGAAGTATGTTACCTGATCTGGAGCTTAGAGCCTCAAACCTGTTTGTTGAGGCAAGTTCTGCCATGTTGAGGGTATTTAAACTGGTCACACATTTACTACCTACATGACTTATAAAAGCTGTGCTTGAATGAGAGGCTGCAATCACAGCATCTTTAACAGTAATTCAGTTATTTACATTGATGGTAGTAGTCAAGTACCAGGCATTCAGTATCTGTAAAATGCTGTTTTCGGCTAGCCCTGTGTATAATAGAACAATAACAAGTATACAAAGTGGAATAATATGTTGGTTTTTTTCTTCTTTCTTTCTCTGTGTGTCTGCCGGTCTGTCACATTCACCCTGACACACACATACAGTCAGAAGATCCTGCAGTGAGATGGCAGCTGAACCTGTATAAGGATGTAATAGTGAAGAATGAAGGGCCTCCTGACCCTGAGCGAACACTTGACCGTCTGCAGACGATTTCTGCTGCAGTGTTTCACCTTGAGCAGGTTTGACAGCCCTGCCATCTCAATTTATTTTTCATCCTTCTCCAGCTTTTCATCCTTTTGACAAGTCCTAAACTCTCCACCAGATCTGTTCAGTAACCATAAACATTAAAGTAATTGAAACTGTAGATTCTTTGCCTAGAAGTAAAGCAGAGATTTTGAACCAGCAAAATGTGTTGCTAAGAGAATAACATTTGATCTTTTTTCCTTTCTTATCTCTCTCTCTCTATTACACACACATGCCCTATAGGTGGAGCAGCCACTGAGGTCCAAGAAGTGTGTGTGGCAAAAGCTACTGTCCAAACAGCGTAAGCGTGCAGTAGTGGCCTGTTTCCGCATGGCACCTTTATACAATCTTCCCAGGTATTCTACTGCTCTATCTGGCCATGAAACTGCACCATTACAGCATTACCGGGTTATTACGAAGAGTCGCCTTTTTTGTACCCATCACAGATTCCTTTCACGGCTTTAGACCCTGATCATGATGCACATAAAGACCCAAACCATGTGCACTGACACAGATTGTATTTCTTTTGCAGAGATTTCAGATATAATGCATTGTGTTCAGGACTTTTATAGTAATATAATAATGGATTGTGATTAATCACAGTACATTGCACATCACAATCGCCTTATTTGCTAAAATCCGATGTAGATGTACTTTCAGTTTAAATCAAAGCCATTTAAACACTATTTTAAGAAGATAAAAGTTCTAAATTCACAGTCAGGATTAGTGCACAAGCAGATGGGATTCAGCCTGGATCACTACAAATTTGAAAGGTCAAACTATAAAACACATTAAAAAATTATGCTTACAAGTTAACTGCTAGATGTTAGATATACAGCAAAAATGATACAGCGATCATACATCTATATGATAGTCCACCTCTATTTTTCCTCCTGTCTTATCTGTTCTCTCTCCCCAGCATTCTATTCTTCTTCAAGCTGATAGGGGCAATGTGTAATTTCATGCTCTGTTGCTCTGTAACTGTGCCACAGTACACTGAGCAGGAGGGAAGTTATGAGTTTAGAACTGTACCTTTTAATTAGGCCTGTCATTTCTTTTTATTACTGAAGCACTTTAGCACTTCAGCTATTTCTGTTTGTGTTTTTTTTATCTCGCTTCATCATCAGTTGCTTACTGCTTACCTGCCTGTAGAGTGAAGATGAATATTAGTACTAGAATTTACATTTGTCTTTCAGTTTGTTTGTTCAAGGGTCCGAGGACTGGGAAATCCTGTTGTTTTGTTAGGTTTTACCTTTTTATTTAGTATTTCACTGATGTTTAATGTTTGAGAAATCTGAGTTTCATTTTTTGCTTGTATTGTCTTTTTTCCCCCATTCTCTTCCAATGACAATACTACCCTTCCCTTTAGGCACAAAATTAATAATTACTTCCTGAATTCCTACCGACACTTTTGGCTGGGAAAAATGCATGAGAGTACAGATTATGACAGTCTGCTCTCCATGCTGACGGTAACGTAATGCTTGGGGAATGTGTACTGGTTGCTGCCTCGGTTTTCTCCATCTCTCCATCTCGGCAACTCACACCTCAGATGGGAGTCTCATTGGTCATCTGTGTAAAATGTTACCACTTTGTTTTGCCCATGTAGAAAGTGGCATTACAACTTATCTCTTAAAAATAAGATTTCTTTCTTTGATGCCATAGAAGAAGAATTTTCCCTAAAGGACATTTAAATGAACGGACCTTTAACCCCTTTCCAAGCGGGGGTGGATTTGGTCATTTCTGCCTAGTTTTGTATAGTTTAGTTTAGATTTGTTTAGTTTTTGTATAGCCTTTAAAGCTCAATAACTTCAGATCAGAAGGTCACAGAAACATCAATCAAATTGAAAAAAATAACCTGATTTTTAAAAGTGTGCATATGCAGATCCTTTTTAAAGTTAAAAAACAAATGTAAAGATTATTAATGAATTCTTAAATTGGTAAAGAACTTTCACGTTATTTGAACCCTTAAAAGGTTCTCTGTATTCTCACGTCATTTTCAAATATGGTTTAAAATATGGCTTTTGTGGCATCACTTAAACACTTTATGGCATTTTTCTTATTTAATATTGCATAACTTGTTATAATAAGATGACCACTTAGACATCCTGTGTTTCATATTAACCAGTAATACTTCTTTCTCCTCAGCACTACCTGTTTTCCAACTGCAACTGTCCTCCTCCTGCTAGTCCCTCTTTCCATGGTAACCCTAGTAACTCTAATCGTCATGGTAACCACACCTAATCTCTTGCCCCTCCCACCCTTCAGGCATCGTTCTATTAACCTGTTCCTCACGGGCTATCAGAGAATATGGATAGAGACAGAGACCTACTCTTTCGAAGAGAAGCTAGTGCAGGATCTGGCAGTAAGTACCTCTTGTGCCGATTGGTTCCTCTGTGTTCTGTGGGCAAACCCAACCTGACAATGGCAATCAAGTGTACAGCAAGCACTTGGGGTCGCTTGGGCTTTTTGTTTTTGGTGACACTTTATTTGAAGAGCAGTACATATTCATAAAATAGCACATAACCTAAAATAACATGTTTATTGGGCCTGAGTCCATTTCAGGTCATTTTAGTTTCAGCTAACTAAAAAAAGCTAACTAGTAAAAATCTGAGGCTTATTATATCATAAAGCTTATAATGTAATACAGACTTTACAACACAAACTATTTTAGTTACAGAACTATAGAAGTGTGGTAAATGTTCCACCAACGTATTGTTCCAAGTTCTGATGCAGGAAGTAAGGCTTGGCTAAAAACAAGCATGAGTAAAATAAATGCAATTAAAACTACTAATAGATCTGTGGATAAACAAAGATCATACTTACCTCTTGCCTGGCCTCTGGCATTCCACAAAAAAACAAGATTCATCATTTTAGACAAAAAAAAAATTATATTTTTCTATGTAATTTAACAACATGACTGCATTGCAAACATTACTCTTTATAGCCTACAATTACATTTTTAATTATGATAATGCCTTGCTAAAAATCTTCACTTTTTTTAAAAAAATAGAAAAAATAAAGAATAACATTTTAAGAAGAGAAAGTAATAGCAGAATTCAAATCTGTTTGATTAAAAACATGCAATTTTTTTTTACTTATTGAGAGACACAACCATTTGTTTTACTTTCTGTTAACTTTTTTGAAATTCAGTGAATTCAGAATTTTAAGACAGCACTTGTTTTACTTAAACCATCTTCACTTTTTTGGTGTGCCATAACACCATCATGAAATGCACATGTATCCAAAAATAACTTTTAACATGTTTTCACTTTTAAAAACCTTTATCTAGGGATAAATAAAAAATAAGAAACATGAAAGATGGGAACCATTTTGAGCATATTGAATTATATCAACTGACAATCAAGTTATGTGAAATTTTTTGCTGTATTGCTATCAAAAATGTCCATGCTGACTGAGCCCTACTGGAAACATTCTATTAGAAAATTGGATCCTAACCTTAAAGCGGTTCCCAAGTTGCACTTCAAGTTGTAACATTTATTTTTTCACTCACATTCAGTGTTTCAAACGATTGATTTGCAATTTCTCTTAAATCTGCAGCTTCGACTGAGAATGGCTGAAGTCACTGTAGTAGAGAAGTCTATAGGGCCTTCAACTAAAGTGTTACCTGTTTTTTGTGTTGTTTTTTTTTTCTTTTTCTTTAATTCTGGCTAATTGCAAACAGCTGTGCCTCAGGCACGCATGACATCTGGTGTGTGTGGATGTCAGTGCTTGTCGTGATGTTGTGTCTCTATCAGAGATGTGCTCAGAACATCCAGTAGGCTTGTAAGAAAACATCTTAATCAAATGCTTACTTTCTTTTATTTGCAAAATTTATGGAAGGACGTCTTAAGTGTGAGAGACTTTCGTAAATTTTCTGAGTCAAAACTGTGGCCGTGCTCATGTTCATACAGGTTGAAGACAAGCGGTTTCATTTGGGTTTCATTCTTTTGAAGCCGGTTAATCATATAGACAGAATGTGAGGATTAACTGCTCCTTTGTCACTTCAGACCATTCATTGCCTTGATGCATGCAAATGTTTGTTAGCGTCCCTCATGCTCCATTAACATTGTCCTCCATTACATAATGACTTGCTACATATACACAAAGCTACCTGTGCCTTGTGTTAATATGCATGTAATGTGTGTGTGTGTGTGTGTGTGTGTATTTTAGGCTTAGGTAATGGTGTGAATTGAAGCATGGTACTAAGTAATACTTTGTTCCAAATTCAGTCACAAATTACCACATTATCACATAAGTCTTACCTTATGGGGGGTCGAGCACTCACTAAACCTGGCAATTAAAAGTTGAGCTGAACTAGCTGTGTTCACAAAACTGTGCTGAACACCAGCCCTCCAGAACTGGATTTGGCACCCCTGCTACATAGATAACATTCCCAAATAGTATTCTATTTACAATATAATTACCATATAAGATATCTCCCGATGTCCCTTCATCATGTATTATAGGAAATATTAATTTATAACAGATTGGAAGTATTTTGGTTCGATTTTATCAGATGTAACAACTTCTGTATCTACATTTTTGTTCCATTTGCATATGTTTTTTAGACTAAAAATGTTTTAAAATATTTTTAAATGGTCTTTATTTATGTTTGAATTTAATCATATAATGTCAATGTCTTGTTTGTGGGGCCTATTATTAATTACAGTCTTGTATGTTGTAAAATTTAACCATATATCAGAACAATTGTACAAAGGAAATGTTTAAAAAGAGGAGCAGTTATGAAACATTTGTGCAGCACATGAAGGAGTTTTGCACATAATACCAACACTTGTTGAAATATCTCAGTAGCTTGAACTGATTTAACTTTGTGAGGTGTACGGTGAGTAACTGAGGACAGAAGCGCAATACAATATATCTTTGAGAATTGATTATCATGCGTTATGCTTCAGTGGTGTGTATGTGTGTTTTCTTATATTTTCAGGGCAAAAATGTTCTGACAATGTTGCAGGGCTAATTCTAATGATCAGTCTTTTTGTTTCCGTTTGAGTTTTAGTAAAGGTGCATTAATCGTTTTTTCTGAAATTGTTTTAGTTTTTAGTTTGTAGTGGAAGCTAATGGTATAATAAACAGGATAAACAACTCCCGTTCTTACTCTAACTGACATGAACTGATGCAGATTTGATTCTTATGATCATATACACATGTTGTTTCTCTTAGCATTACTCCATTCCCTTCACCCTTACTACCAACAGGGAAAAGTTTGCTCTTTTCAGAATCTAACTTATTTAGCCCAGATGGACTTTACTGTTTTTGTACTAAATAGGTACATGAGTAGACTATGCTCTGCTATGCTTCCAGATTTCTTTATTGTAGACACAGGAAGTCAGGGTGCTAAACGTTGCTGCTAAAAAAATAAATGAAAGAAGTGAGCTTAAAAAAAATTGAGCACAGTATTGAACTGTGTTCTTGTTTTTTTTGTTGTATTTTTGTATTTTTATTTTATGATTGTACATATTTTCATCATTTTCAGAGGCCAACTGAATCCATTTGAACTAAGCGTCAGCACCTTACCCTTCATTCTGTATTTAATACTTTGTGCTTACCTTTTGTTTTATTTTTGTATATGTACATTCTAGATCTTTATATATTTTATATATTTTTTGATGTTCTATGTTCTATTCCTATTTTGTCTTAAGGGATCTAAAGTTTTCCTCCATAGGTGTTTCATTCGTACAGTGACAATAAAATTATTTTATCTTATCTTAGCCATGCCACATTTTCATAACATGACTTGTCAGTGTTTGTTAGATTAAACCACACCCCTCAAATGAACCTTATGAGGTAAAAAGGGAAAATTGATGTACTCTGTGGGACCTTTAATATCAACTAATTGTAATGATGTTTTCATTATTGCTTGAAATCAAATGTTAAATCTATGACATGAATATAACTATGAACATGACACAATCAGTGACCATGTAACAAATCAACACTAATGAGTCAGCTGATTTCCATAAAGTTGCAGAAGAAGGGAGAAGGGCAGAGTGTGCAGGTTGTGTCAGCGTTTTGATGCCAGTCATGTGTACTTTGTATCCTCTCTTTCTGTTATAACATGCTGCAGCACAATAGGTTTTGATACAAGTTATCCAAAAAACTCAAAACAGTTAAAGATTTTGCGTCATGTCATGCCATTCCTGCTTAAAAGTTTGTCACAACAGTTTAAAACACCTTGCCACATCCCGATAGGAAACAATACAAAAGGCACTAAAAATGCAAAACCTACCTTTAAAAAAAACCTTCAAAAAATCATATATATATATATATATATATATATATATAGTTTTTGTTCTTGTTTTAGATCTATCAAGATCTGTCTTGTCCACTGCAATTGTTCATTTATACAATATTTTTCTTAAGGATAATAACTCTGTCATGAACCAGCAAAAATTGTAATTTTACTTTTTACAGAAACACGTTCAATTGTTTTACAATTAAAGAGTAAAAACATTTTGTTGTTTGTTCAGTGAGGTTAAGTTTAGGGTTAGAATGTTTTGTTACATATACTGTCAGCCGCTGGACCATTGATTAAGACTATTCTTTAAATTGCAAGGATTCATGAAAATTATTGAAAGCTATTTATCTTTAGGTGGAAAAAAGTTGGTATGGTTCCTGATTTTTCTGTTAAATCATGATCATTTTTATGGATTGTTCACTGCATTGTTCAGTTCCATTAGCATCGAAGGAGTGATTAGCTGAAACAGGTAGAGGTCTGCTCCCTGACCTGAGTCCAACAGGGTCTGACAAAATTTTGTTAAGTTTTGAGCTTCATTTAGGCAGGTTTTTCTGGCTCAGTTGGAGTTCAGCTTTGTTTTGCTTTATTGATATTATCAAACTTTTAACATACAATGAGCACACACACACACATTTATACAAAAACCTGTTGAAATTATACATCAACACAGGAATATTTTTAACAACCACAGATATGTTTTTAATGATGTAGGCTGTCAGTCTATTTATGTTTTAGATCACTCTCACTTTTGTGCTCTTAGTTCTCTTTTTTTTTCATTATGTTAATTGTGGTGGGCACAGCATCAGCATTTGAAGAGTGGGTGAATGTGCCCCTTTGTGAAACCAGTGCTGGTGAGAGGGATGTGATGGAAAGTTTGCCCAAAGCGTGTTAAGCATTTCTGCAAGTACCCACAGCAATGAGAGGAACTTTAGCACAGGAAGGCTAACTGTTGGAGGTTAGATGCTGTTTTTTACTAGGTATGATCAGCACTGACACTGTGATTATTTTACAGATGCGTTAAATGCCTGTACATTCCGGCAGGGTAGTCCCTCAACTCATTCTCAAGAACTATGCAAACCTCTGAAGAGTCATCTGTGATAACCCATCTCTGTTAATGCATATGAACAGATTTGGGTTCAGGATTCAAATTTAGCAGTACCTGTCTGGTACTTGTCATTGTGAACCACTCAAGCACAACAACGAAATGTGACCTCTGCATTTAACCCATCACAAGTGCACACGTGGAGCAGCTGACAGCTATCAACAGCATCTTGCTCAGTGGTACCTTGAACCTTTGACCTTCAGGTCCCAAGGGCTATGTCCTAACCACTAGGCCACCACTGCTCTGATAAGGCTATACAGTAACTGTAAACTTTCTCCAGGAAGGGTGTGGAAATGGCTAAGCTAACACACACCACATATATACATACATACATTCATCAAAAAATGCTTCCTGCGCAGATAAATGGCTATCCATACCCTTTTATACTGACCTTTGCACACCACAGCATGTATGATCCCACATACTGACAGTGTGTAGAATCAATTGTGCGTGTGTGTGTGTGTGTGTGTGTAGAGGACTCAGAGGAAAGTGGAGGAGGAGGAAGAGGAGGTGGCGGAGGAACAGCCAGACCCTCTCCATCAACTCATCCTGCACTTTAGTCATAACGCTCTGACAGAGAGAAGGTAACACACACCTACACACAGATCCCATCCTGCACACAGACAGATACACTCTGCAGACCAATAAATATATAGAGTGCGCACACACACACAAACACACACACATTCTCTCACCCACACACACCTGGGCACCTGGCTGTCGCTTAGTGTGTTCCATCTGCACAGTGAAATGTCAACGGCTTAATTTTCAGCAGCTCGGTTTTGTAATGAGCATAATCTGTGATGAACGCTACTGTTATATTTGCCCTGTTTTGAAAACTCTGACATCTCATTTCAGTTCCCTAGATGAAGATCCACTATACATAGCCTATGCAGACATGATGGCAAAGGTACAGTTGTGAATTACACACTTTTGCAAATGCTTTTTTAAGGGCATTATTCCTTTACATTAATATGTTCTCTCATTAACGTCTTTGCAACCCTTGTAGTTACACAGCCTTGTAGTCACTTGTAACTGTAAGTGCCTCTGTTGTCCTTAGAGTTGCGCTGAAGATGAGGATGAGGATGAAGAAGGAAAAGAAAAAACCTTTGAGGTTTGCTTTTCAGTATTCTTTTCATGCATTAGTTTTTCCCCAAGCCTTTGTGATAGATCTAATCTCATTTTCGCCATGGTTACCTAATGACGATGCTTGAAATATGATATTTTGAGTACGTTAGTGGAGAAAACTAAAGACTGATTACTTTGTAAGACTGTTACTGTGTTATAGTTTTAAAATTGCTAATAACATTGAGCAGGATACTAAATCATATTAAAGTCCCGGATCATTTATTGTTTCTGTATTTTGCTTTTTTGTTTATGTGGATTTTTAAAATCCATTTTCCAAACTCTTTTTATCTGTTAAAATTAAAGGGTTGTTTTAATTACTGGGCCTTATGAGCTATCCTATGATTTTCCTATCCTGCACTGTGTTTCAGTCAATACTATGTCTGAGCTAAAACACTTATAGCTACGTAGAACTTCAGTGAAGACAAGTGTGGCTAAACTGCTACCCTGAATAGGTGGATATATATATATACATATTGGCAGCTGGAGTATAGACTAGGGAGTAAAGGATATTTTCCGAAACTTTAACAGTTTTTTATGTACAGAACTACAGAAAAACAGTGTGAAAAATTCAGTTGGTGGTATATTTGTAGTCCTTACAATGTTGAAAAATGGGCCATGGTAGAGTAAATCTTTCTATTGTCACTACACTGGGTTTTCTCATATTACCACAATCCACCTGAGAAGCATACAGTTGATTCCAGAAGTTTAAAACCCCTGGTCAGTTTATATGTTTTGTTAATTTTCTTTAAATGAAAACAGTTAAAATCGTCTGAATGAAATAAACGTAAATATGGCTTTTTCCTACATTTCCAAATTTTTTTGCTGAATTATTTGAAAAAATAAAGTATATTAAACATCATATAACTTTTGTACACACCACAGTGTTTGCTTTATTTTTTCTCAGTATACTACATTTAGCAAATGAACTATAACTGTATCTTAAAATGTGCCAAGGTGTGTTTTCTGAGGATATGGACTTATTTTCTCTTAGAAAATTAACCAAATGTGTTTGTGTATGTGTGAAACAGGAAAAAGAAATGGAAAAACAAAAAACGCTGTATCAGCAGGCCAGGCTACATGACAGAGGGGCTGCTGAGATGGTTTTACAGACGATCAGTGCCAGCAAAGGTATACACACACAGCCACACAGTCCAGCCAGCTCCTCTGACTCAAAATGAATTCACTGACCCATGCCTCTTTCAGGTCGACTGGGCCCCATGGTAACCTTCACTCTCAAGCTAGGCATCTCCATTCTGAATGGAGGAAACATTTTAGTTCAGCAGGTACTACACCTACACTGCCTCACATGAAAAGATCAAGACAGAACTTTTTGTTTCATTTCTATCAGTTAAACACTGAATGGAGTGGAATTTTTGTGTAGTTTACCGTTTACATATATCAGTTACATTATATTCAGTATAACAAGGAAACCTATTCCTGCTCTGTTAGATGCATTTTTTGTTTAAACAGAAGAACTAGTGCCATCCAGTTTAATTTGATTACCTGTAAATCTCTCAACAGAAAATGCTGGACTATCTGAAGGAGAAGCGAGATGCTGGCTTCTTTAAGAGCCTGTCTGGCTTAATGCAGTCGTGCAGGTGATACACAAATACAGCTAATCTTTTTGTCTGGTATTACTGTAACGTTTATTTTGCAACTGTTTGACATGTGTGAGTTCACTTTTCATGTCTCCTTAATGTATATGGGCCCATAATAAAGCTTCTTTAGCTCTCAGACAGTTCAAGTAGGAATAGCTTTTTCTCATAGTGCTCTGTTCTCTGTAGTGTGTTGGACCTGAATGCATTTGAGAGGCAGAACAAGGCAGAAGGACTGGGCATGGTGACCGAGGAGGGCTCAAGTAAGTGTCACATATACATACACATACTAAACTTATCTCATCTGCTTTGATTGTGCCTTTGTTACCAATACAAGCCACTGTATTCTGTGGTGATATAAAAGTGGCTGTTACTGTTAGATAGGAGGCTCCTACATATATGTGGAGCCTAATCTGTTCATCCCCATTCCCCTCAGTCAGCCAAGTTTAGATTAAGGATTATGGACTATGCTTATACTGTCAGGAGAAAGCAATTCCATTCATTTTTATAGCTAAATACTGCAACATGGTGCAATGCAGTAATTGACAATTAGATGCATTCTC
The DNA here is from genome assembly GCA_037974385.1 of Arnoldichthys spilopterus. NCBI lineage: Eukaryota > Metazoa > Chordata > Actinopteri > Characiformes > Lepidarchidae > Arnoldichthys > Arnoldichthys spilopterus. The sequence goes on from JBBPDA010000001.1 coordinate 44,197,497, forward strand.
TAAAAGAGATGTTTGATTGTTTTTTTGGAAAATGTCTCTAATTTAAAAATTTTATTTCATGACAGTGATGAATGAAAGATCAGAATTAGAAACTCTCGCAGTTGAAACAGCCATAAATGGCCCATGTCATGAGAAAAATATTTTTTTGTCACGAATGGAGGTGAGTCTGCAAACCAGTGCGGTTAACAAAGAGTCTTTATTTGCAAAAACCAGCAACACAGGAACAGGCGCTCGGTAGGAGAAAACCACGAGGGGAGCTAGGTGGCAACTGCCTTCGCTGGAGCTAGGCTCGGCTCAGTTCGTGTAGAGTTCGTACTCGGGGGATGGGGACCGGCGCCGACCGCTGGGTGGCGATAGTCCCCCTTCCACTGCAGGGGGTCCTACCTGTTCCCTTACATTTTTCCTCATTTTTCAAATATATAGCAATGTAAGCACTGTTAATCAAAACACATTGTTCACTCTCAATTCATAAAGAAATGTGAAAAATAAGTACATCACATGGAAGTGGTGATTTTCCTCTTTAACACAGTGATTACAGATAAAGGTGAGCAAAACGTATAAACAGCTTTTTTCATACTTGGAAATGAAGCTGCAGAAATAGCTTATTTTGCCTATTTCATGTCATTAAAAGCAACACTGCCTGTCTTCAGCCTACAGCAGTTTAGCCCTGCCCATTTACGCTCAAGTTATAAAGAGTCTTTTAGCCTTGAATGCTTTCTGAATGAGGCTCAATACACAGCATGAATGTAGAAGAGATGTCTTATTCTTAAGGGCACTTTAGGCCCTGCCGTAGTGTCTGGGATCCACGACTGGCCATTCATACATAGTTTCAGTTGGGAAATTGCTGCATGATGCAGTATTAGCTCTTCATACATATGTTTATATGTTTATTTGTCATCATCCACATTCCCTTTTACACTTTCGTTTAGAAAATCCAGGTTTAGATAGCAAAAGGTTTTCACTATTTCACATAAAGTCTGAGAAGATAATCACATTCACCACATCTTCCACTGCACACATATTCCAGATAAGTTTTTAACATCTTTCAATTCAGGCATAAGTGATGGTGACATTAATCTAGTGATGCGTCATATATACATTTATATACATGTTAATGTCAGTATCTCTCGTTATCTTACTGAAATTTCAATGTCTTCTCCTTTGCTTATGTCTGCCTTTTTGCCTGTTTGTTTGTTTCTTTCCTCTCGTTATGTTTTTTAATCTCATCGGTCGCAGTCAACGTGAGGGAGCGGGGTAAATACATGGTTTAGATTCTACTCGTTCCAGCATTGCTGCCCCCCCTCTAGTCCCTGTCTTGTCTACCTTTTTTGTCTCTGTCTGTTTTGTGCAGAATGCAGTGATCGATTGCTGTGGTCTTCAAGACAACATGCATGCCTTGTACGACTGACAATAGAACTGATAATGCCACAATTTCACAATAATGCTATCTCGTCTTGTCTCTGTCTTTCTCTCTGTCCTTCTCTCTTCTTATCATTCTTTACCCTCTCCTACATAATAAATGCTTGTCATCTTATCCGGGATTTGCTGTAAACTTTAGTGCACTAACATCTCAAAAGAAACTAAATAGTTATGAGAACCACATATCCCCGCTTTGCCTTTCTGCCTGAGAAGATATTCATATGTACAAAACGTATCCCTTATCCTGTGATATGTTTAGCAGTAAGCATCTTATTGTGTGCCAGATTGTCCAAAAGCACTGCCTACTTTTCCAGAACAAAGTCTAATCTTAGAGGGTGCAGGCTAAATTGCAGTTTTGTGGACGTGAGTGCAGTGCTGCTTATGTCATATAAGCAGCTCTCTTTCCTTTGCGTGCAAGAGATGATCTTTAATTTTTTTTTCCCCATGAAGGTTCCAAGGTACTCCAGAATGATGAGTTCACAAAAGATCTTTTTAGATTCCTGCAGCTGCTCTGTGAGGGTCACAACAATGGTAAGTCTTTCTGATAAATGGCAAAATTACACATTTACGGTCCATTTATGACATTTTCTGGTCAATGCAGTCTTGTGCAAAATGACCAGTGACAATGGTGGCATTCTACTAATGGTGATGACCCTGCTTAATATTTGTGTGACAGTCTTATTTAACTTTTCTCAGACTTTCAAAACTTTTTGAGAACTCAGACTGGAAACACAACTACTGTTAACATAATCATAAGCACAGTGGATTATCTTCTTCGACTACAGGTAACAGACTGTTACACACACACAGGCACACATTATCTAATATTACCTTTTACCATATTGCTCTCATGTTCTCTCACTGTCATTGTAGGAATCTATCAGTGATTTTTACTGGTACTACTCTGGTAAAGATGTCATGGACGAGGCCGGTCAGCGGAACTTCTCTAAAGCCTTGGCCGTGGCCAAGCAAATCTTTAACTCCCTCACTGAATATATCCAGGTAACTGAGAGTAACAGAGCTTTATCACTGCAATTAATCAAGTGTTACTTTTCATTTAACACGTTTACTGCAACTCTTCTAGATAAATAACTTTAGCTTCACTAATGTGTTTAGTGTGACCTTATGTGTGGCCTTATGTGTTTTCACAATCTGAACAACTGTGCAAACGTTTTTTAGAAGAATTTTGAAAAGGCATATGTTTAGGCTATGAAAGTATTTTCAGGAACCAAACAGTTCATCTGTAGGCTGGAGAACCTTAGCAGAACTTCCAAAAGCTAAAGAACTATACGAGCACTCTTTTTGGTTTTCTTTGCAAGGAATTTACTATATACATATAGTACTGTTCCTTATAAAATATTTTTTATATTAAGGTATTTAATTTGTTTGGCAATAGCATGTTGTTTGGCACACTGTTTTCTTGAAAGTTAGTTTGTATTCACTCTTATTACAAGTGGAAGTTCAGTAAGTTATCTTCTTATTTTTAGAATGCCTGGTGGGCACTTACTGTCAATTGCCCACCCACCCGCATAGAGGCATAGAGTCCTGCCCACATGTTTCCGTTCTTTCAATATTTTGAAACTTTAAGAAAGCAAAAACTGACAAAACCTTTAATTTATTTCTACTTTCTCCTCAGGGTCCATGTATAGGCAATCAGCAGAGTCTGGCCCACAGTAGGTTATGGGATGCAGTGGTTGGCTTTTTGCACGTCTTTGCCAATATGCAGATGAAGCTCTCCCAGGTAAATCCATTTAAGAAAAACTTCAACCAAACAATAATGTTGTACCTTAAACTATACAGAGCAAAGTTTCTGATTATAGTTTATAAAGTGTTCAGATCTGTTCTTTTTAAACAATGATATAAAAACAATAACTTTTACTTTTGTTCTGAAAGCAGAATAAAAAACGAATACCAAAGTGCTCCCAACATGTCAGTTTAGAATCAGAATCGGCTTTATTGGCCAAGTATGTTTGCACACACAAGGAATTTGTTGCGGACTGATGGTGTCTCTCTAGTACTAAAAAAAATAATAATACGACAGTGCACATACAGAATATAGACAGTATAATATAAACTATATAATAAGATGCAATAGGCATATGGTACAATACAATGTGATACATACTAGACAATATACAGTCCATAATATACAAAGTAAAATGCAGACTACAACCTGAAATATGCAATATACAATACTATATGCATAAATGGTGCAGTACAACATGCAGCATAGAATATGTTTTACAATATTTAGACAATATACAGTATAGTACAGTATAATACTACTTGAGCTATTTCATTAAAAAAAGCAAAAATTATTTATATGGCAAACAAAAGAAAGACTCAGATAGGGCTGAATATTTATATTTAAACTCATATTAAATTTATTGAAGTAATGCATGCTGAGAACTGCTGTTTTGTGCTAAATGAATATCTGCTGCTGGTTGAAATAAGTTCAAGTTCGGTTTATTGATCATATGTATGTTAACGTTGGGTCAACAGTACAATGAAATGTGTTGGACAAGAAGAGCCAGTATATTCAGCAGAAGAACATGATAAATAAGAATGAATATAAAATACAAGTAAAAAATTAAGAAATGTTGTGTGTGTATATATATATATATAAAGAATATTTACAAATATATAAAGGAACCATGGGTCTTTATAAATGTAAACATAGGTTTGTGCCAGTTGCAATGAAATATTACGTAGGTGTCATAAAGACTTACCAATATATTCGTTAAATAAAGTGTATGTGTAACAGTGTAGTGTGCACAGTTAATTGCCACATGCTTGATGCTTGACAGTAAATGTGCAAAATAGAACTGAAACGTATATAAATAAACTGCTTTATAACTGCTTAATAACATTTAACACTGCTGTTAAATAACTTTTATATACAAGTGCTGCTAATTTGTGTTTTCTCATGAGTATTATAGTGACCACTAGATGTCTCTCTCTGCACAGGAATGTTAAACAAATTCCCCAACTGCCCAGTCTTTCTTTTAGAAATTTGACCTTGAGTGTAGGCAAAACATGTCCATAACAAATGGCAATAAATTGACAGTTTTCTTGTCAGAAACAAAGGTTTTTAGTTTTTTTTTTTAGGTATTTATTGCATGGCTACAAGCTATATATCTGACCTTATCAGCCTTCATTCTATGTCCGTTCTTGAGCACTACAATCCTCTAATCAGATGTTTTTAGATGTTTGACATTTTTGCTTGAAGTCTACATATGACCAGGCCTTTTTATTGCTACTCCAAGTCTCTCTCCAAATCACCCTCACGATAGACATTTTCAATTCAATTTTGAAATATTTTTCTTGTATTTTAAAGACTGGCATTTTCTGGCAGTCAGCCATGTTCTCTGTATTTATAGCTTTCTGAAACATTTTTTTTCTTCTTGTTTTCATTTTTAGTTGCCTTTTATTCTCCTCTTTTTTTGATCATATATCTTATTTTGGATTATTTTATTGTGCAGCACTCTAATTGTCTTTTAAATGTACTAAAGATGACATGAATTGCAAATATGGCTATACTGTTATACTATAATAGACTTGACATTTCTTTTCAGACAGTATTTGGTTACCCATGGACACTTAACTGCTCCATTAATTAACACATTCAGAGACGCTAAGACACTTTTGATGTATTCAGTGAGAAAAGGCAGAAGGAGAGAAGACATGTCCTTTCTTGCATCTATTCTCTTTTCCTCCTGCAGGACTCCAGCCAAATTGAGCTGCTGAAGGAGCTGATGGATCTGCAGAAGGACATGATAGTCATGTTGCTCTCCCTTCTGGAAGGTTCTCTTACGCAATCTTTGCTTAATAATAAAGTGAACAGAATGTGTCATTTGCATTCTGTTCACAGTCACTGTTGTTTGTGCATTCAGATCATTGGGGAATATTTGTCTTTTGTATTTTGATTTACAACCACCTCATTGCCACATTAAAGGAGCAGTCCAGCAGTTTCAAACTTGTGTTCAAACAGCAACTTTTCCCAGCGGACCTATTAATGTTCAGCATAGCTCTAAATTAATTCAGCCGTGCTTGTTATCAGTGGATGTTTGTCAAAGAAAAAGAACCATTTTATTGTAAATGACTTGGTATGTCATGGTGAAGAGCAAAGCAATGACCATTAGGTCTCCGATGCTTTGAGAAGGTAATAATTAATGAGGGCAACTGTTCAATTTGACAATGTATGTTAAGCATCCTGTCAAAGACTAGATGCAAGACAAAATTCTGAAGCTAGTGTATTAGGTACATTTAGGTACATAGGGATTTTTACAAACCACCTTAGTAAAGTAGTCCCTACTTCAGACATCTTATAACATGATTTACATTAGCAGATGCTCTTGTTCAGAGCACCTTACAATTTAATCATGTTACAGTAGGTGAAAATAGGAGTCTTAACCAAGAACTGAGGTTGATGTTGCATTGTCTGCTTGCCCAGATGAAGAAACAAACCCCAGTCTGCTGGGTAAAAGACATTTTTTACTCAATGCACTACATCAACCCGCTACAATCAGTGGATAAAAAAAATTTATCAATGCCTTAAGCTGACTTATGAGAGAGGTGTAGTTTTGGATTATTCATTTTTATATTTGTGTTTTGGTAACAACTATATTGCCACTATCAGAAGCTTGCATCTCCAAAAACCTAAAGTAAGTAAAACTTGAAGTAAAACTGTTCTTAATTTTCAGTTAATTAAATAAGTTTCATGTAAGTAATTTACTGATACTTTTATCATGGAATTTATGTCACAGAGTAAATAGCAATTGGCAATTAAATATATATATATATATATATATATATATATATATGTAAATAATAAAATAGTTACAAGTTTTTTTTCTGGTGGTGACAATGTTTTACTTTTGTAACTACAATTAAACTAAATTAAACTAATAATGTTATCCAAGTTATCCTCTTAAACTGGCATGGCCCATACATGGGCTCACAATTCAATTCCTACCTTAATTTCTTTTTTCAGTTACTGTAAACTACAGTACTGTAAATTACTGTATTACTATAATTAAGATTCATAAGGGAAAAATCAACTTACACATTTAGGGCTTAAGGCACTTAGGAGTCAATTACTGTTCCTTGTATTTCCAGGTAATGTTGTAAACGGAACCATTGGCAAACAGATGGTGGATACTTTGGTGGAATCCTCCAGCAATGTGGAGATGATCCTCAAATTTTTCGACATGTTTCTCAAGCTGAAGGATCTCACCACTTCTGACAGTTTCAAAGAGCATGACTCTGATGGCAAAGGAGTCATCTCCAAAAGAGAGTTTCAGAAATCAATGGAAAATCAGAAACAGTACTCTCAGTCTGAGATAGAGTTCCTGCTATCTTGCGTTGAAGCAGACGAGAACGACATGTTCAACTATGTGGAGTTTGTGAAACGCTTTCATGAGCCTGCCAAGGACATTGGTTTCAATGTAGCTGTCCTGCTCACCAACCTGTCAGAACACATGCCCCATGACTCCCGCCTGGCCAGCTTTCTGAATCTGGCTGAGAGTGTCCTCAATTACTTTGAGCCTTTCCTGGGCCGCATTGAGATCATGGGCGGTGCCAAGAGAATTGAAAGGGTTTACTTTGAGATTAGTGAATCTAGTAGAACCCAGTGGGAAAAGCCACAAGTCAAAGAATCCAAGCGGCAGTTCATCTTCGATGTGGTCAATGAGGGTGGAGAATCAGAGAAGATGGAACTCTTTGTTAACTTCTGTGAGGACACCATCTTTGAGATGCAACTGGCCTCACTGATCTCAGAACCAGATGCCATAGAGCGGGCAGAAGAAGATGAGGATGACTCACAGAGTGTGGCTGAGGAACCAGAAGAGGAAGAAGAGGAGAGAACACTGGAATCCTTCTCAGCTTTTACCATGGCTTGTGTATCCATGAAGAAGAATCTGTGCAGCCTTCGCAAGTTGCTAACCCTTAAGAGCATGAAGAAGCAGTACAAAAAATTTCGCAAGATGAGTGTGAAGGAGATGATTCGTGGCTTCTTTTCTTTTTTCTGGATGATCTTCTTCAGCCTCTTCCGCTTCCTCTACAACCTGGTGTGGGGCTTCTTCCATATCCTGTGGTCCACCCTATTCGGTGGGGGTCTGGTGGAAGGCGCCAAGAACATGAAGGTGACAGACATCCTCGGCAACATGCCGGACCCCACACAATTCGGTATCCATGGAGATGTTCTGGAGACTGAAAAGCTAGAAGCAAGCGAGGCCTGTTTGGTGGCAGAGATTGGCCAGATGGTAGAGGGAGACCAAGTGGAAGTGGACCTAATGTCTGAGCTGTTAAGTTTTCAGCCCAAGAAAGAAGGGGGCAAGCATGGGGCTGAGCCTGGACTGGGGGATGTGTCAGAAGTAGTTGGTGTGGATTCTCCATCTCTGGCTGCTGCTGTCCGGCAAAAAAAGGCCCAGGTGAACTACAGTGCTGTTTCTTCACCCCTCACTAGTGTACTTTGTGTAACGTTTAAATGTGTGATTTGTTAATTCTCTTGAATTTTAATTTTTTCTTTATTATTCTATATTATTTAAATATTTGCTTGCAGAGACTGAACCTTTTATGTTCCCGTCCATGTTACCAGTTCACCTGCTTATTGTGGAATGATTCAAAATGTCATAACCTGAATTTTATATCAACTTTTCACTGTTTTTTTGTGATTACTTTGGCTTTGTCTGCTAACTTTTTTGAGTGTGTTGCATACATCAATTTCTAAATTTGTTTATATTTACAAAATACATTTAAGCTGATCAGTGAAAATATGGGAAACCTTTTCTTTGAACATTTATTAGTTAAATGTAAAATGTAAAATCATTGTTCTCTACTACTCTTTAGGAAGCTGCAACCAAGAAGGCAGTTGAAGGTGAATCAAAAACAGAATTTGAAAAAACTGAGTGAGTGAAATAAAATTATTCTGGAATTTATGGGCAATCAAACATTGAAGTTGCTCTTTTTTCAGTTTTTTTAATTATACATTAATTAAAATATGAATTGTTTTATTAATACCTCTTATAGGTTATCATAATAATTGCATTAAAACGCATTCTATTGGTGACTGTCACTCACAACTATAACCATGCCACTCTTGTGGAGCAAAAATCAGCTTGTGTGTGATTGTTAACAGTGCAGAGGATGGAGAGAAGAAGGACCAAGACAAAGGTAAAGATGATTCTCTCATAGAATCCTCATCAGACGAAGAGAAGAAGCTACCAAAGAAGAGACCTGGGCAGAAGAAAGAAGAACCAGAGGCTTTCATGGCTAGCTTTTTTGCTGGATTGGACATCTATCAAACCAAGTTTCTAGTGAGCATGCTAATAGTTGTTTATTTAAATATAATATGATAAAAAAGCATTATGCTATGCTATGCTAAGTATTTAGAGTGCCTCAAAAATTTTGAAAACCATGCCATCAATTTCATTACTCTGGATAGCTAATTGGCAGATCAGCTTCATATTAACATATAAGAATCTCTGAAACATTTCAAATACTTTTTAGTTTTTTTGCAGGTATTTAAAAACATGGTGTTATTTTTACAACTTTGTTGTGCTATTAATGCCTTTTTCATAAATAGAAGTGATATTTATGTTGTATTCACACAAACAGTTGCTTGGAAAGTTCATGTTTAATTTTTAGTGAGCATTTAACCTTTTGGTGCAGAAAAGGACAGGATAGTTTGTAGAATATCTATAAGATCTGAAAGCTGCAGGCTACAGTCACTTTTTACAAATGTGTTGTGCATTGTAGTTAGTAATAATTGCTTTGCAAATGCCCTATAATTAAACTTGCCATACTCCGAGAGACTGGAGAAGAATTCACATCTTTTATATGTACAGAATTACCTGGCCCGAAACTTCTACAACCTGCGATTCCTGGCTCTGTTTGTGGCCTTTGCCATCAACTTCATCCTGCTTTTCTACAAGGTGACTCAGTTGGCTTTCTCATTTGAATTGTTTATTGCTCACCCCCTCCCCATTAATCTGCTTGTTAAGTAATTTCATTTCAACATGACACTTTTAATGATTTGTAGCTTTCTATTAAGAATAGTTCCAGCTGTGATAATGTATCAGGTTGATTATTCCAACAGTCAAATCCAGAAGGCATTATCCAAGTCCAAAAAAAGAAACAGCATGGCCTCAGAAGTAACTGTAAGTGGTAAAATGACAAGTTTTAGAATTATCAATCTTTTTTTGCTCATATCATGGTCTTTACTTATTGAATAACTTCTGTTGTTTGCTATAGTGGTACTATCTTAAAAACTTGATAGGTTTATTGTCATATTCAGGCAACAATGAAATATTATTACCAGCAATGCAATTCTTAGACTCTTCTGTATAAATATAACCTAAAAAATCAGATTTTTGCTCCTAAAGTCCTAAAAGTAGATAAAGAGAAAACAATTAAACAAGACGTAAATATGATACTTGGTCATTTATTTATTTAGGACAATTACCCAATATTACATGTCTGTGAATGGCAAAAGAAAAGCATTCTCTAGGGTAAGCATTTTTAGGAATAGAGTTTTCAGTCAATGGGATGACAGGTTGGCTTGAATGGGCTCATAAAATGAAGTGAAAGTGACTCTGTCATTGTGAACACACTCAAGCACCACAACAAAATTTGACCTCTGCATTTAACCCATCACACGTGCACACGTGGAGTAGCTACCAACAGTGCCCGGGGAGCAGTGTAGAGGGACGGTACCTTGCTCAAGGGTATCTCAGTAGTGCCAGGGCCGGGACTCGAACCTGTAACCTTCAGGTCCCAAAGGCATTGTCCTAACCACTAGGCCACCACTGCCCACTGTCTGCCCATATTCAGACAGACTGTGTACATTCAAGACCATTGTTATCATCTCCAGCAGTGCTTGACCAACAAATATCAACACATAAGTAAGGCATTTAATGAGTCTGTGAGGTCAGGAAGGATCCCAGGGCAAATTCCAAGCAACTAAAGGACTCTCACATTCGCTTACATCACCTAACATAAGCAAAATACTGGACAACAATAGTATGCATGGCAGGATTGCAAGGAGAAAGCCACTGTTTTCCATTTCTGCCCACCTTTCTGCCCACCGACTTTTCAGCAGCTACCAGAAATGTTTAGTTGGAGTTATTTCTGCACAAGGAGGTCACACCAGAAACTGAAATGAAAGTTCACTTACTTTTGCCACATACAGTACCATCCACAATTATTGGCACCCCTTGTAGTTAGTTGTAGATTAATAAAATGGGTTGAATACATTGAACTTACATTAAATTTAAATAAATGTATTCAGAGAAAACAAATCTCTCTTCAACAAATGTACTTATGTGCCACCCCTAAAATTGGCAACCATAACAATGACTTTAAACACAATGAAACCTAAACATGTTTCCCATTTAAAATGTATGTTACAGTTGAGTGGTGTATTTCATACTGTAATCCAATACTCAGTGCTGTTTTATTGGCAGAGGGAGGTTTTACAAAGTATAACATGCAGGGATGTTAAAAATAATTAATAATTGATGAGGAATTAGTTTTTCTCTGAATAAATTGATTTCAGTTAGATTTTTAAAATCTCTTTATACTAATCTTTTGAGGTGTTAATAATTGTGGAAGGCAGTTTATTTAATGTTGAATAATTTTCCTCAATTAATAAATGGTCAAATTAATGAGTTCTCATCTAAAGGGTTTCCAGACTTCTAATCACCACTGTATATTGATGAAAAAAATCTTTGTGTGAGAACAGGTGACTGGTGAGGAGTCTGAGGAGGTGGACCCATGGGCAGGGAGAGGTGATGAGGAGGATGAAGGTGGCATGGAGTATTTTGTTTTGCAAGAAAGCACTGGCTACATGGCGCCTACGCTGCGCTTCTTAGCTGTGCTACACACAGTCATCTCTTTCCTCTGTGTGGTTGGATATTACTATCTGAAGGTACACACATAAATTAACATACATGGATATAAACTAATGCAGTGATACATTTGGAGCATATCCAACTGTTACAGTTACTACCCACTTCTGCAATGAAACCACCGAATCCTTAACTCAATCTGTCTGTTGAATGTTTTTTTCATAACAAGTCAAAGGCAACCTTTATGCAAGGCACTGATATTTTTGAAATAACTGTCTTGAATAGGTGCCTTTGGTGGTTTTTAAGCGAGAGAAGGAAATTGCCAGGAAGCTGGAGTTTGATGGTCTTTATATCACTGAGCAGCCTTCAGATGATGACATCAAAGGGCAATGGGACAGACTTGTGATTAACACACCGTAAGTGCAAAAGAAAATATCCCAGTTCACTGCTTCAGCCATGTCTTGTTCTTTTATTACTGTGAGAACATATTTAATATTTACCTGAACACTCTTTAAATGGTCACATTATAATAAAACTGCACAGGTTCCAACCCTGGCCTACCCCCTGCTCTGCACATTTTGAGGTTTGCTTACGCTAACACATGCCACTTTATTTCAAGAAGGACTCATCGGTTGGATCAAGCATTTTGGGAACAAGGAAAAACTAAAATGTGAAGTGTAGGGAGTTCTCTTAGAGTTGACATCTCGTGCCTTCTAGCTTTCTAGCAAGGATACATGAGCGAATTAAATAAAAGGCATTAACAAAGGTAACATTAATATTAATTACACAGAAACAGATAAATATGTCACATATTAACATGGGGTAGTGGTAGTGTAATGACAAATCCCACTAAGATACATGTGAGCAGGGTACCGTCCCCAACGCTTCTCCTCTGCATTTTGTTGTGCTGGGGTGTGTTAACAGTTATAAATATTCACTCACAACCATAACGTAGATTACTCAACATTAATCAATGATAGAACCTTTATAGGGAATGAAGATTATCAAAGCATTGATCAGTGTGTGAATTGTCTAAAATGATATCTTTAATTATATCTTATATATCTTATATTAAGATGTTCTTTAATATAATAGAAGCTGGGGCACCAGACATTTTAGCCCTTTTTCACAGTAGGCATAAAATGCAATTTCTACTGATTCCTCAGTTGGGCCTTGCATTTTTTTGTTCTTCATTAATATAAAACAGAATATACTTTGCTGAAAATTTTATGTTTTACAAAACCAGAAGCAAACTAGACTTTCATCTTGGCAGGGGAGCGAGCATGTCAACAATTATAGAAGTGATTGTATTGTATTTAAAAGTTTTTGGAACAAAAAAACTTTTTTTGTTGTGCCAGTACATTTTTTATGAGGCACAAGCTCCAATTATCTGTTTTATCTCTGCACAGCCTCTTTTATGATGCATCATTTTCTTATAAGATTGTTCTCACAGCAGAGGGTTTTCAACCTTCCACTTTCACCTCTCATTACTCACTAGCAGTTTAACACTAAGAGCCAGCACTGCCCTAGTTTATCTGAATATTAAGTTACAAGAAAAACTATTTTTGTGTTTGTGGTAAGAAAAGCATTGATGACTGGTTGTTTATTATGAGTGCATAAAGTAATATAAGATCTAGCAGATTTAAAGGATTTAAAGCAGCTGATAGAATTAATATTGAGTAATTAACCCTTATGGATTTTAATATATGACTTATATAGATTTGTATACTGCTTATTTGCTCATTACCAGCTTTTCTAATAGCTCCTTACCAAGTACTATTAGTTCATGTGAATTTATTGGAATGTGTTTCTGGATGAAAAGTAAAATCTCTACACAACGCACATTCAATGCACTGTTGTTTAATAATATGCTGTAGATAATGACAGAAAAATTGTATGATTTATGTGGTTTGTATGAATGAGAAATATATTGTTCCCTCTTTTTGTATTGCACAGGTCATTTCCCAATAACTACTGGGATAAATTTGTCAAACGGAAGGCAAGTAGAATTTTTAAGGGTTAACATTTTTGTGATGAATGCAAACTGTAACTAGAAAGGACAATTAGTTTAATGAGTGCAGTTTGAAAAGGCTACATTTCCAGTTTCTCCATTCTACAGCCCTGTAAGCTTGTAAGAAATGGGATGAAAGATTTGCAGTGAGAAAGTGACCACTGTGATGGAAGTGAAACTTGAGCCTTTAAGTTCATTGTTTATTGGTTGTTTTACTTTAGGTAATAAATAAGTATGGAGACTTGTATGGGGCAGAGCGGATCGCTGAGCTTCTCGGTCTGGACAAGAGCGCGCTGGACTTCAACCCCACAGAAGAGGCCATCGCAAAAGAGGCCTCTCTGGTGTCCTGGTAAGAAAAGCATGGAAATTCATTCTGAGTAGTATATACATGGCTGTTCCAAAGTTTGGATTCCCTATGCATATTCATTTTATTTCATTACATCTGGAACAGTAAATGGAGTAGAAAGAAGTATTATTAACTAAAAAAAATTATTTCAAGAAGAATATGAAATAAATAATATACCATAGCTATCAGGGATGCACCATATTTTTTTATATACCCAAAATTTCAGCCAAAATGGTCAATGATGGGTAGAGAAACATTCCCGTGCTGTAAATATGTTTTTGTATTCATGTCTATTCTATTAATAATTCGGGACAAATTATTTTAAGTATTTTACAATTATTTTATTTGCAGCTTCCTGCAAATTATTTAAAATATGTGAGATTTTAGATTACTAACGTCATGTTATTAGTTTGTATGTATGAAGTCTTATATTATTAAAAAGTGTTTCCAACTTTTGAATATTAGTGTGTAAGTAAAATTACCAAAATGTAAAGCAGTCACAACATCCTTTGGTTTGTCTGACAGGTTAAGCTCCATTGACACGAAATATCATATCTGGAAGATGGGTGTGGTGTTTACAGACAATGTGAGTTCACTAAGAACCCTCTGGTGTGATGCATAATTTTATTTATTTTTTTCATTTCTCTAGTGCTTTTTACAACTGATGTTGTCACAAAGCAGATTTATAGAATCCAGGTACGAGCCCCTAATGAGCAAGTCAAAGGAGACAGAGACAAAGAAAAACTCCCTAAGCTGTAAGAAGAAACCTTGGGAGAATTCAACTCAGCATAGCCCGAACAGAAAAAATCAAAAATATGATAATAATAAATATCTGAGTTTAAAGAGGCAGCAGCAGTTCCTTGTGTAAAGGTGCTGTTTATATGGGCTCTCCTCTGTAGAAGTGAGTCGGTAAAAGCCGTAAAAACGTCAACCAGAGATAGGGTATCAGGATGGGTCAGGCTGGTCCAGACAGCAGAATGGGACAGGATCACTGATAGCTCAGCACAGAGATAGAGCTAGAGAAAAAGAGAGAGCAGATTAAATAGATTGATTAGTAATTCTTGTAGGACTTCTACTGCAATGAAGGAATAATTCTCAAGAACACTCTTTCCTGTTTTTCAGTCTTTCTTATATCTGGTGTGGTACACCACAATGTCCATCCTGGGACACTACAACAACTTCTTCTTTGCCGCGCACCTGCTGGACATTGCCATGGGCTTCAAAACCCTGAGGACCATCCTCTCTTCAGTCACCCACAACGGCAAACAGGTTTTAGTATTTTTGAACAGGGGAAAAGTTTGATTTAGATTTTTTTTATATGTGTTAAGTATTTTTTTCTCCTGTTGCGGTAGCTGGTGCTGACTGTTGGTCTGCTGGCTGTAGTAGTGTATCTTTACACCGTGGTGGCCTTCAACTTCTTCCGGAAGTTCTACAACAAGAGTGAGGATGAGGACGAGCCTGACATGAAGTGTGATGATATGATGACTGTAAGCTGCCAACAATTGACTTATTTTCTAGGTCAAGAGCAAAAACCTGCACCACAGATAGATCAAAGCTTTGAATTATTCTGAGATAAAAAAGTAACAGTTTATTTTAATTAGTTCAATGCACAAATCACAAAGAATAGGCAATTCACATTTCTTCACTAACCTCAGCTCTTACATTTAATAGAACTTCAGGGAGATAGGACCGTTATTGTTTTTTCTGTAGTTTTCCAATGTAATTCTTTCTTTCTTTCTTTTTTTTCTTTCTTTTGTCTTGCAGTGCTATCTTTTCCACATGTATGTGGGTGTACGTGCTGGTGGTGGAATAGGTGATGAGATTGAGGACCCAGCTGGGGATCCTTATGAGCTTTACCGCATTCTCTTTGACATCACCTTCTTCTTCTTCGTCATCGTTATCCTTCTGGCCATTATCCAGGGTAAGATAAATTCAGTGGCCAAGGTTTGGGTAGAAAAATTGATTAAGTAATGTGGGGGTACCTTAATTATTTGATGAAAAAAAAGATGCATAGTTTAAATGTTGTGACTGCTGTGTTACAGTAAGAAACAACCCCATTGACACACTTGTTAAAATATGCATTGTCTGCAAGTACTGTTGTATGTGTTATTTATTTTCAGAAGTCTACCTAGGGCTGGGCAATGTGGCCTATAAATATTGCAATTTTTATAAGCTATATCGTGGTACACAGTATATATATATATATATATATAGATATATATATATATATATATATAAAGGTGTATTATTTATTTATATATAAATAAATAAAGGTGAAAAACTATTTTTAATGGAGGATTCACTTTCTGTCATCACCAGTGGGTGCTTTGTGGAAACAAACAAGTTCAGGGAAATCACCGCATTCTGAATACATTTGTCTACAATTTCACGTTTTTTGTTTAAGGAAAAATACATTTTAAAAAAGTTGTAGCTCCTAGCATCATGTCACTGGTTCCTGCAGGCTGTGTGACCCAAACAGTTCTAGCACACAGGTAAAGCAGGGCTTTGACTCAGTGGGTTAAAGTCACTCCAACTGTGTGTCTAGACCTGGGAAGGCTCAGAATGACACATGCAGAGAGAAAGGGATTATGGGAGCCATGCTGAGAGAGCGAGAGGGAGAGAGAGAGAGGGTAGGTGATAAGTTAAGAGGAAAAAACCAATACAGAGCTACTGACAAATGCAAACTTACGCATCCCTGCCTTATTTTACTGAACTGTATCTTCATCCTGAGCCATACCTGCTTAAAATATTTGTCTATTCCTAATTATTCAAACCATTGCACACCACTTTTCAGAGAATATTTAGGCATGGAATTAAATTGAAAAAGAGTCCAGGCTAACCTCTCCCCGTTGGATCTGACATGCTGCAGGGAACTAATAACAAAAGAGGCATGAAATAACAGCAGTGTTGGGTCATTTAAACCTAAATATTTTATTGCAAAATCATGAAATCATAAACAATGAAGTTGCAAGACAATTAAATTGCTTTACTGTGATGAATACTGGCTCCACACAACTTTTTCAGGTCTTTTTTCATCCATTACAGTTCGGTTAGAAACAGACCCAGAAATTATGTATTGAGATTCAAGACATTTCTTTTACAAACCTGTGATCACATAAGGTCATTAAGGAGTTGTCTATGTGACCACAGGTTTGATCATTGATGCCTTTGGAGAACTGAGAGACCAGCAGGAGCAGGTTAAAGAGGACATGGAGGTAAGAATGGTACAATAGCAGAATTGAATTTTCAAATATGACAACTTGATGATACTTTGCTTTGCTTTGTTTTGTTGCATTGTCTTAATGCAAGTTTCATTTCAAACTACATTTATAGCAGGAATACATGTTTTTATATTTTATAGCTTATATTTCTGTTTTGAAAATGCTAAACAACAGCATGCTAAATTTGAATATGTTTAAAATTTTAGACCAAGTGTTTCATCTGTGGTATTGGAAATGACTACTTTGACACCACCCCACATGGTTTTGAGAGACATACCTTACAAGAGCACAACTTGGCCAACTACCTGTGAGTAGCACATACCCACCACAACCACATGGCTTTCAGTCTTTCTGTGGGCACAACTTTTACGTCACAGTTGACCTCTCAGTAGTTCACAATTTGAGTTGTAAGCAGGGTATTCTCAGTTCACTCTGCAGTCTGAATATTCTCTACAATATTAATAGACAAGGCTGATAAGGTTTCTTCTCACCTAGATAGCAGCAATGACATGAAGGTACTATAAATCTTAGATAAATGTAGTCAATCATTGTTTTGTTTTAGCTGGTCTACAGAATACCTAGCCAAGTTCTTGTTCTATCTTTAATGAAATAATCTCAGCAGGTGAACATAAATCCTGTTCATTATCAATGACTTGGCAAATCATTTCAGTGCTTAACACCAGTTTGTATCAGTTAATCGTGATGTTTCATAGCGAAACCTTTAGCGAGTGTATTGCATTTTCCATTGACTGAGCTCAGTGTCTTTCAGCAGTGAAAACTACAGCCAAACACTGATTATCCCTTAATGCCTCTTGCTTCAGCCTGTCAAAGAAATGAGCAGGATAGTGAATTTGCCTCTGTTTGTGGAGAGTTCTTATATATGTATCTTATAAACAAGGATGAAACCGAGCACACAGGCCAGGTAGGTTTCTTTTCTTGTTGACTCTGATATCATAAACAATTCTCCTCCTAAAAACAGAATTAGGTCAAATGAAATATTACGTAAGAACACGGGTAGAAACTGTTAGAAGTGGGAGACAGACTTGAGAAGAAATTTTGTTGTAAAACCAAATTCTTCATTCAAGCTATTAGACATCAGCTCTGTCCAGAACATCAGCCATCTGTATAATTTACGTTGTAAACCTTTAGCGAGTGTATTGCATTTTCCATTGACTGAGCTCAGTGTCTTTCAGCAGTGAAAACTACAGCCAAACAAATGAACTTGTGTTTTGCTGCTTTCCTCTGTGTAAACACTGATTATCCCTTAATGCCTCTTGCTTCAGCCTGTCAAAGAAATGAGCAGGATAGTGAATTTGCCTCTGTTTGTGGAGAGTTCTTAAGATTTTCAGCATTCTATTTGCAATGCCTGTTACACATTCAGTGCCAATTTTCCCTTCTGAGTTGGGCTCACAGCTCTGCTAATTTGTATCCCTTTGTGTTGTTTTCATATTAACGATACACACCTTTAAAATAACATCACCATAATCACATTTTATGATGACCTATTCTGTTTAAACCACTGATTAATAATTCCCCAGTGGACTGCAGTAGAATTGTGCTGGGGTCTGACAAAAACAAGGCGATTACTCAGTTAATAACCAGAAGTAGATTGCTTGATTACTAAAATAATCAGTAGTGACAGCCCTTGTTATTATTAAAGGTTTAGTGCTGAAGAAAAGAGCCTGTAGTTTGTGAGACAAGGCATTGTATTCCTTTGTTTTTTCTCAAATCCAGCACCAGATCACTATGTTGGAACAAGATCAGTTTAGTTTATCCCAGTGTTAAGTCAAAACAAATTCAGCATCCACCTGCCAAGATAAGGCTTGTTGTTCTGGAGATACACTAAGTCTATTTGTCACTGTGTGCTTTTCTTAATCTTTCAGGTTTTTCCTCATGTATCTTATAAACAAGGATGAAACCGAGCACACAGGCCAGGTAGGTTTCTTTTCTTGTTGACTCTGATATCATAAACAATTCTCCTCCTAAAAACAGAATTAGGTCAAATGAAATATTACGTAAGAACACGGGTAGAAACTGTTAGAAGTGGGAGACAGACTTGAGAAGAAATTTTGTTGTAAAACCAAATTCTTCATTCAAGCTATTAGACATCAGCTCTGTCCAGAACATCAGCCATCTGTATAATTTACGTTGTGGTGGTTTTTCTGTGTAAACTCTGTTATTGGCAGTAGAGTTGAAAGCCCTTTTTATATGATCAAAAATGAATTGGACCCAAAATGCTTTGTTAGTTAATTATTGCTGAATTGATCACCTGCTATTAATAGCGTATATAAACAGCATGGACTGTTATATAGAGGAATGTGAAGAATCAAACACAATTTTTAAATAAAAATTAAATGACTACAAGAACACAGACCCATTCAGACCCACTCTGACCCACTGCTGTACCTACCCTGACCTTGTACATTGCTCCTTAAACATGGAGGATGCTTCACAACAACTACCTCAAATGCCCAGAGTATTCAACAGCTGAAAAAACTGTTATTCAATATTTTTGCTAGGGTTGCACTGATCATGAAGTTCTATGGCCAGTCCTGATTTTTCTTTACAGCTGGCTAATCCTCGTTTATGTGGCTAACATTAATTGACTTTCTTTACTTAAAGTTAATACTGCGTGGACTAAATAAACACATGAAACAAATGAATACATTTCCATTATCCTCTATTAAGTTACAATATAAATACATTTGTTTAAAAATATTAATGGGGCAGCCATGGTCTAATGGGTGGAGAAACATTGTATGGGTTAAATGCAGAGGACAAAGTCACTGCTTACTGTTCTTAGTGCATGAGTGCCATACAATCTGAATAATGCTTTTAAAAGAAAAATCATTTGCCTTTTTAAATAACATGAATCAAATTAGGAGCTCAAATTCAAACGTAAACAATAATTGGCTAATTGACTGTTTAGCGTAATGCTTTTTGCATAATTATGCTAATGACAACTGACGCTTGTTATTTACATCATAACATAGCAGAAAATAATAAAAATAAAAACAATAAGCTGGCCAATTGTATGTTTGGAAGAAATGTGTGGTAATTCAGTTTCATTCCATGCAAGTCCAAGGTGAAGTTTCCTAGCATTCTTCATGGCTGTGTTGGTTTTACCTCATCAACTTTTCTGAATTAAAGATTTAAAAATTTTCAAAAAGTTTTTTGTCGTTTATATGTTTTTCAAATACTAAGGGTGATTAAACTGACAGCATTACAAACCTCTGAAGGTAATATTTCTAGAGGTAAAAGTGTGTATTTATTATGATATAAAACTTCCATTATCAGTGGAACTTTAATATCTGCCATATTTATCAATATTAATAAATATCAGACAGGCCTAGTAGAGGATAGTCTGTCTTTCTGTTTTCCTTCAGCTCTCAGTGATTTTCGGTTTGCTCCTTTAAGTTTTAAGCCCCCAACCCCGACACCAGCCCCCATAGGGCTTACAGACACTCCATTCCATTCAAAAGCACATTCTGTTTCTGTCTTTAGGAGTCTTATGTGTGGAAGATGTATCAAGAGCGATGCTGGGACTTCTTCCCAGCTGGAGACTGCTTCCGGAAGCAGTATGAGGACCAGCTGGGCTAGATCGGCTGTGTTTCCAAACCACCAGCCTCTCTGCCGAGCCGAGAGCCATACACCAACTGCTCCACTCTTTCCTTTTGCATTCAAACCACTAACATTTTCCAAACCCTCAACACATTGGCCTTGTCTTTTACTCGTCAACTTGCAGAAGGAGTCTTGATGCCAGTTTTTCTTTTTCTACTAAGGAACTACGTGATACATCAGCGTCTCAAGTCCTAATCGTTACCTCGGTTAACAGTGCCAATGTAGAGACCGTCTTGTAAAAAATGAGCCCTCATCTTGGAGTTTTGATGATTTTTCCCTTTCTTTCCTCAGAAAAATGAACAAAAAAAACGTTGCCTTTTTTCCACATAACCCTGAAACCATTGCACAACGTTTCTTCGTCTTTTGAAGAACCGCTGGGTTGTGTGGGGTTGCTGAACAACATGTGAGTCTGATACCCTTATATGCACAAAAATATTTCAGTTGTTAAAGAGAATGGAGAAGAACAAACATGCCAAATGTGAGTGAAGAAACATTTATAGAGAGAGTTCATGTTCAGATATCATTTTACTGCTTGCTTTTATGAGATATGAGATGAGAGTAAGCCCAGGTTTTAAAAAAAAAGGTCATGCAATGAATTGCCTCTTATCAAGTCTTGATGAAGTGCCTTACCTTCATGACAAGTAAAGCTATGCAAAATCATGTTTGCTTTCAATATGTTTTGCTCCTGTTTTTTCTGAAATAAGCATAAAACAAACCCTCAGACTTACTTTGTGACTTTTGAGTTTCAGTTTCAGAATAATTTTATGTCTTGCCATCAACCGTGTTGTAACAGAATGCTCACAATGCAACAAACATTAATTCTAGCAAACAACCTAAATTAAAACAAACAAAAAAATGCTATTGTATGGCTATTTCTATGTAGTAGCTTTGCTGAATTGTGCATTTCTTTTGAAGAGAAAATAAAGAAATTGATGCAATAAAGTACTTTTATTTTGGCATGTATATTTTATTTGTTAATGAACACTACATAGGTTATATTACACAGTTTGGGTCAGTTTGTTTAAGTTTTCACCATCCTTCACAAATATATAACATTGTGGCTTTAGTTTGATGAGGGCCTACAGGCTGACTCAGGCCGATTGGCTTTTTGAAATACCCTGACATAATATCACAAACCTATTTAACTTATTTAGTGATGTTATGCACAAACATGCTTTTTAAATCATTTTGATCAAAAGTCATTTTTCTCTTCTGTCTAATCTCAGAATTAAAAAGGGAAACTGGCTAGGGCCCATACTACAGTGGTTTAACCCCCTTTTCTATAGGCCAGAGGTTCTCAAACATTTTCATGCCAGAACCTACATGTAGAGGTAGTTTTTCCCAACTTTTTTTCCCAACAAAAATATAAAAATAGTTAATTAAATTTTAATTACAGTTAAATGTTTTTTCTGCTTTTTCAACCACAGTGGTAAATCAGAAAAACAGAATATAACATACTGTCATATGCAAAAGCTTGTCAAATTACATGTTGTCAATGATATTGAAATTGTAATGCTATAAGCACACATTTGCTAAAAACAATACCTGTAGAGGTTTACATGAAAAATATCACTTCCATATTTCCACATCAGTGCTTCCTGACTCCTTTTGTTACATTGTTTTCTGCTACTTTGCAATTACGGACTATTGTTGCTGCAGTGTCAATGAGCCAAAACTAGGGATACAAGATGATTTTCATCATATCTGCGCGATATTTTAAACCAATATTTAATGATGCATTTATTGTTCTTTTGAATATTCCATATATCCATCCATCCATCCATTTTCCACTGTGAGGTGACAGTGCTAACCACTGCACCACCGTGTCGCCCTATATATATAAGAGAAATTCTTTCTTTTGAGAAAGAAAAACTCAAAATGGTCACAAAAATAACTTTAATCAGACAAAAGTAATAATAAATAAAAATTCTATGAAATG
>JBBPDA010000001.1:44220001-44233207 GCA_037974385.1 Arnoldichthys spilopterus
AAAGAGAGCAACTACAGCAATAGATACATGTGCCAAGTGCTTACAAAAACTGCTGCAGTACAACAATTGACAAGTGCCAGGGTAAATATTACAATAAAAACTGAAAAACTATTTCCTGGATGACATCTGGTTGGTTATCTGGGAGCTGTAGTTCTTATGTGACCACTGGGTTTATGTCCTGGGGTGGGCGTGGAAAAGTTGAGTCTTGAGTCGCTTCTTGAATGTTGAGAGAGACTCAGCTGATCTTTGGTCAGCTCATTCCAAAATTATTTTAATAATTCCCAGGAAAACAGGCAGCACTGATGGCAGAATATGTCTCTAAAATACCAAAATATCAACATCAGGGGAACTGTAGCACACATGCTATAGGCACTGCATCCCTGCCCCCATACCATGGCAGATGTTGGCTTTAGCTTTTGGTCCATCAGGTCTAGAGACCTCAATGGTGTAATAGTGTTTTTCAGGTTGCATTTCTTGACAGACTGTGTTAAGAGACTACAGGTTTCTGAAGTCCTCCTGAGCCCATGTGATGATATTTATCACAGTAACATTACTGGTTAATGCAGGGCCTTCTGAGAATTCCAAGGTTTCCAGCCTTGTTCTACAGGGATTGAGATTTCTCTGGATTCCCTGAATCTTTTTAATATTTCATTAGTAGACTGTGAAATACCTTAATTCTTTGTAATCATGTGTTGAGAAATGTTCTCTTTTAACTGACACACAATACTCCCCAGATGTTTGACACATGACCCATGTTTGCTTGCAGATACATAACCTCTAGTGGATGCTTCATTTATACTCAGTCATGGTCTTCTCAGCTGTTACCAGTTCACCTGCTTTTTGTGTAATGTTTCAAAACAGCATAATTTGAATATTGTATAAACATTTTACTCTTATTTTGTGCATTTGCTTTTCTTTTTAGTGTTTTTGCGGGTCTCACATTCTAAATTTGTTTATACATAAAAAAATACTTTTATGCTGATCAGTGAAAATGGAAGGCTTTTCTTTGAACTTTTATCAGGTAAATAAACATTCAAGAGAGTTAACAAATCACACATTCTTTTTTTATTGCATTTTAAGAAAAAATACTTCTCTGAAATTATATGTATCATGGAAATAATATTATATTAGCTTTATTGTATAGTAATATGCATATATATATCAGAAATTATGTTAATAAGAAACAAAAAGGAATGGCAATATTCACATGCTCCTGGGTCCAGTAAGGCTCTATTTTTTCTTGCCTGACAATGCTCATCTGGAGAACAGCATAAATGAAAAGACGCCTCCTTCACTCACATCAGATGGCAGAGGCTGGTGTTTGCATTAGTGATGAGATACTGTCATGGTTGATCATCTCTAAGACTGTTCTGTCACTCTCCATTTGTGCCTGGTTAAAAAGCTCTTTACGGTTCCTCTACAAGTCAAGGACAGGGGAACTCATTAATAAGCAGCATCAGCTTGTCATCAGTTCATTCGGCTGTTTACCTGACAGTGTATAAAAACACTTCAGACACTCAATCCACTCAATAGACCACTATATGTTCTAATAAAGACTGCACACAATTGCTTCCACAAAACAGGATCAACTGTGCGTTGTTATGCTGTGTTTTTCCTTGATCGATGTGGCATCAGCAGTGCAGGTGCTGAGTGATCAGATGCCTTTAATTCTTAAGAGTTCTGTGACCTTTCGGTCTGGCGGCTTCGGTGATGACAACGTGTTATTATCATCAGCACTGAGCAGAGAGGTCGTCTGCCCACAGGAGATGACATGCCCTAGCAGGAGGGGTTTGAAAGCTTCCTGTCACACCTCAGCACCTTCTGCATAAGCATGTGCGTGAGTATGCATTTGACCTTCTTTCCCGTCTGGCCATCCAGCATTAACTCATTGTCAGCATTCAAAAAAGAGCATAAGCAGAAGAGAACTATTTTCTAAGACAACACAAATATCACTGTCCACATCAGTACATGCAGACAATATTATAGAAGTTTTACTGAATTACGTTTTTTTTTAAAAATGAACAATATTTTAAATTTGGTCCAGTGGGGAGAGATTGTAGCCTCAGAGCAAGACGGTCCTGGTTTCTGTTTCCTGGCAGGGTGGCCTAGGTATATTCTCTGTAAAACTGCCATGTTCTCCGCAGTCAGTGTGGGGTTCTGCTTGCTACTCTGGTTTCCTCCCATAGTCAAAAGACATGTACATCTAATGAAAAAGTGTGTGTATCTGTGTATCTGTTCTGTGATTGACTGGTGACTTGTCCAGGGTGTTTCTATGCCTTTAGCCCTATGAACACTGGAGTATGCTCCAGGACAACTCATGTCCACATCTTTGCAAAACTGAATCTCAAACTCGGTTGTTTATAAAAATCCCTTTTCCCACAAATTGAGGACAAGGTGGGTTGGTCATGTAAAAATATCATGCTGCCCATGAGCATAGAAGATTGCCCAAGAAATGTGTCATTTTTTTCCTGAGACACTGAAAACAATTTCATGAAAAGAGGGGCTTGCCTGAGTTCTAAATTTGCTGCTTGGCTAATAATAGGTCTAACAAAATGTCAGAATCCTAATTACTTCTTTAGGCTTTCTAAAAGTGGAACTAAAAGGAGGGCAGATGTTTCTACTATGTTTCTACCATCTTTTAAAGGTGTGGGAGAGACCTGGGGGGGGGGGGGGGACAGGTTCCATGCTTGGGGGGCTCCATGCTGACGAGTGTGCCCTAATTAGATCCCATTCCACCCTTCTGCTCCAGGGCCCTTGCAGCCTCTCCATTCTGGTAAACAACATCCGTTCTTATTCAAATAACATGTCTATATACAAAGCAAAGTGACAGGGATGTGACAGTGGCTTGTTATTCTCTTTCTTAGAGGGAGTTTGAAGATGCTGACTTGTTGTTTCTTACCTTCTGAAAAGAAGGTGAACTAGACCAAGTACAGAAATGAAAGCCACATCATTACTAGAGCAAAAGGTGTAAAAGGGTCTCAATAGCACCATATAGGATTTTTCAACATTTGGTGTGCCAAATAAAATGGCCAATAAGTATGAACTAGGTGTGAACTAGCAGCATAGTGTTGTCTCACTCAGTGTAATTTACTATTATAAATTACATAACTTTGGTACTATGAAACATGATACATGCCTTACATTTTTTTTGTATGACCTCGTAGTACAGATGTATATTTCAGTCATTCTTGAACTTAAAATTTATGCTTGTAGTTTCTGTTTAGAATTTAAGCAGTACCCAGTAAAGTTAATTGTGTGGTCTGTTTGTTCTATGTCAGCTAGCTAAATAAAAGTTCAAACCCCATTTAAAGTTTTTTTATATTATTGATAAAAATGTTACATTGTTCAGTCAAAACTGAGGAGAACAACTGTTGCGGTTTTGCAAGTGGAATTTTTCTTTTTCCATTGTCTGTTTGTCCTCTTCATAATGTAGCATATTTTTTCAATAAGAAACAGATCTGGACTGTTGGGAGGCCAGTCAAGTGCGCACATGCTGTGTCTATGAAGCCACACTGTGGTTTATTGTGCAGAAAGAAGCCGGGCGTTGTCTTGTTGAATTAAACATGGACTACTCAGGAAAAGACATTGCCTTGATGACAAAACACAGTCTGCATCTCTAATTGATTTATGCCTTTCTCTTTGCATGATAGAGTTTCAGGTTCCATTTCCTGATGCAGTGTCAGACTGTGTTAAGTAAAAAGAGTTTTCCAAAACACTCCTGAGACCATGCACCCATATGTATCACAACAGCATAACAATTTCTCATGCAGTGCCTTCTGAGGGCTCAAAGGTTATGTACAATCATCAGTGGTTTCTAGCCTTGTCTTACACATACTGAGATTCCCTGAATCCTTCATAATATTGTATACTGTGGATGGTGAAAGAGCAAAATTCTTTGCAATCTTATGTTGAGAAAACGTTCTTTATTTAATTGACAGTTTTGGGTTGCTTCTTTTTTTACCCAGTCATGTTACTCTTATCTAGTACTAGGTTACATGCTTATTGTGGAGTGTTTCAAAATGTTGGAACTTAAATAAATTAAGTTATAAATTTTTTACTCTTATTTTTCCACATCCTATCTTTTTTGATTGTGTAACAGGCATCACATTTAAAATATGATTACATTTACAAAATACAATCAAGCTGGTTAGATAAACCATTAAAAGACATTTCTTTGTACTTTGGTCAGTTCAAGGGAATTCACAAATGGCAGTTTTTTGTGTTAACTGCATTTTACGAAATGGCCCAACTTTTAGCTAGCTCCTTATTAGCTAGCAAATGGCTAACCCTAGCTTCTAGCTTTAGATACGCTGCATTTTAAACACTTATTATAACTATTTAATTGGCCTTAAAATTTATGTTCACATCCAAATTAAAGCTGTGAAGCAAAGTGGTGCTCTCCACATAACATTTGTCAACTTACCATCATAAATAAAAAAAGATAAATGTTCAGCTTTAATGACCAGTGGCAGTTAACATTAGTTTTGTGCAAAACTACATTCCCCTAGTTGCCAAGCTATAATGTCACATTAAAGTGATTGGTCAGTTGGAATAATGGTCCAGGAAAATTAATAGGTTGTTATAGGAACAACACCAGCATGGAGATGAAAATCTGAAAATATCTTCTTAAATGATCTCTGATTTCGCATGACATATCAGAAGTCACTTTCATCTTGCGTTGTGCACAATTTTGAGGGTATTAATTAATTGGCAGTGGTGGCCTAGTGGTTAGGACATTGCGCTGGGGACTTGAAGGTCGCAGGTTCAAGTCCCGGCTCAGGCACTACTGAGGTACCCTTGAGCAAGGTTCTGCTCCACGTCTTGGAAGTCGCTTTGGATAAAAGTGTCAGCCAAATGAATAAATGTAGATAAATGTTTCACCAGGATATGTCCCAGACTGCTTATAGTAGGAAGAAAGGGGATGTGATATGTAAGTTATTGTACGCAACAAATATAGTTTTAGTATGTAGTAATTTGGTGAATTCATTTTTGTTTAGTTTAGCTCTTGTCCCAACCTCCAGATACAACAGGATGCACCTCAACCCATCAGAGCTTGACACAGCAGAGCATATTCACACAACAGTTAGCCAGCCCTGCTTGAAAGTTGCCTGCATCTTAACAATTCAAAATCAAACTTTATACTCCACAATTTAGGTTATAAATCCACATGGGGAAATACCTAATCGTTTAAACAAACTCTTGATTCCCTGCAGTATAACAGTTAAGATCTCAGATCAGGGTATAAATAGGAGTTGCTAAGCTAACTACTCTGCAGTTAAAATCTCTGGGTGTAGAAGCTTTTACCTCTGGGTTAATTGAGGTTTAAATGTGTTGTTTGTCAGTCTGTCTCCTTTACCCCCTAAGGGAGGTTCTGGGAGCAGTTTGATTACGTTCATAGTTTAAATGGCAGTTAAATGGATACAGATTGCAACAATTTAAGGCCTTAATTATAGTTTCGATTGTGATTTCCTCTTTTGTCTCAGTATGAGCTACACACCTGTGTTACTCAATTCTGAAGACAGATTGCACAACTGCTAATTGCCACAGTTCCACGAACAACATGTGGAGGTACCTGTACCTGGAAAAGGATGTCATCCATCTAATGTTGTCAAATAGCTAACTACATGGCAATTACCTTGATTTGTTCATGTTGCAGGAAGTGTTAGGTAAACATTATAACAAGGAGTAGAGCAGCAGAACCTGTTGCAGAATTTGAATTGTGGGAAATCTAAAATTGGTTAGCTTGTTTATTCTATTGCATAGATTTGTCTTGCTACAGCGCTGCAAGAGCACAATATACAAATTCTACTATAGGACAGAATTTTTTTAATATATGGAAGTTTTAACACAGGTTGAAATTTTGTAACCTAACACAAATACAATGGTAAAATTTTTAAAAAGTCGTTTGGAAATTGATGTTATTTCCCATGTAACAAACAAGTGATGGCCCACATATAGTACTTTTCTTTAGGCCTGCATACAACTACTGAATGATGGCAATGGTCATTAAACTCAGTTTCCAGCTAAAATACAAATAATATAAAAACATTTCACAAGGTGTCAAAAGCCGTGACAAACCTTTAATATGATAATATTTACTGCTGGGCCAGTTTGGGCCCACAGTTCACTTGATATTGCCAGTTAAGCCATAAGGGCTTTAACTAGGCTATCATTTGGCCCAGAGTTGTCTGCTATGGTGATCAAAACAATTTTCATTCATAAACTTTAACTGAGTTAAATAAAAGTTACATTCTTTATCAAAAGAAGTCCAGTTTTAGGTTGAACTATTTTAGTATTGAGTTTTAATATAGTTAATGTTTTTAGCTGATGAAAGCGTACATGGCTTTATTAAAGCTGGAAGTAATATGTTTTATTCCTTAGTGACTTAATGACAGTTTTCTTCCATCTTCCCCTTAGTTAAGTGTGTGTGTATCTGTGTGTGTGTATCTGTGTGTGTGTGTGTGTGTCTATGGTGGGGGTATCCAGTGCAAAAAATTAGACTATGTGCATGCAGTGAGAGAACAACTGCCTCCTACTGATAACACACTCAAAAAGGATTTTTAGAATTACCTTCAAATTTCTTCTTAATTCTCCATTTGTCTGATCCTTTATGGCCTGTACTTCTGATGACCACTGCATTGTAACCACTGGTCTAACGTCTCAGGGCAGATACCATCACGTTGGTTGTCCTAGAAATTGGAGTAATTATGTAAGAGCTCGGCAGGATTGCATTAATCCCCACATCCGCCAGGGTTGCTGACCTCGCCTCTGGAGTTGGGCTGGGATTTAGCGCCAGCCTTGTTTTCATCGGCCTCTTAATTCCTTTCACCCCCCCCCCAAGAGGGACACTTAAAAGGCCCAGACTATTGTGTCCAGCTTCCTGTCTCAGCTCAGGTCTCTCTGACCCCCAGTGATCAGTGAAGTCAGCTACTACTGCTGGTCACTTAAATCTATGAAAAGCCTCCTCTTAGCACACTACATCTTTGACTGTAGCTGTGCTTCAATCTGGATAAAAGGGGCCAGTGGTGTGTTTTAAATTGATGTACCTTGAGTGTGAGAGTCAAGGGGGGAAATAAGTCTTTGAAGACAAAAGGCTCAAAAGGTTAGTTCAGTTCATTCAGTGGTTGAACTCCAGCAACTAAGGGGAGAAGATTAAAGGAATACTCCACTTTACAGAGGTTTAACACAGTTTGCCACTCTTCCCGATGTTTGTACAGCTAGTGTGGATGGATAAGAAACCTCTCTCAGAAACAGTCATTTATACATGATGGTTCTCATCTTTTGGTGTATTATTAGATATGTAAACATTGTTAATATTGGTCGGTATAGTGGGTAACACTGCTGCCCGAAATGCAGTAGTTTTACCTGATTGGACAAGACTCCATACTTCATATGCCTACCTATGTAACATTGCTAGATTTTAAGCTTCTGCTATAAATGCAAATGTGGGGCAAAAGTTCATGAGGTTCATTAACAAAATGAAGGAATATCCCTTTATGTACTAGAAGCCCATTGTGATTCTCATATACATTACTTCCCAGGCTGCAGAGTTGGCAGTTGTAGCAACATCTGATCCCACATAAACTTGCTAAGCAATGACATTGTCTGCAGAGCTAGGAAACTACAGGGCCAACCAAATTCTATCACCATATGCATCACACCGGATAACACTGTGGTCAGCAGCGTAGCACCTGGCCAAAGCCTGTGTCCATAGTTATTATGTAATGTAGCTAACTCCCAGGCACACTTAAAAAATAGCTTTTTAAATAAGCTTCATTCCACATGAATTATACATATTACATCATTTAAACATTTTTGCACATTTTTCAAACGTTTTGCACATTTCATTAACTTACTTGGGACAATAACTGTGTTGATTTATTTTTTTCTCCATAAAAGTGTTGTAGATAATGTGCTGATTTGAATGTGTGCTATGAAAGAGTTCTCTGTGAATACAATATATATATACAAAATTCAATTTAATTGGAAAATTAATTTTTTTTCTCTTTTTTTCTCATTTCTCTCTTGGTTTTTAGAGAACCAGGGAAGTGGTTCTTCCATGGCATTGCTCCAAAGAAGGATTTTTGGAACCTTTATTTTTAGGAAAGTCAACATCCATTCAGATCAAGTCATTTCAAATCACTGATTTTTTCCCCAGTATATCAGCCATGAGAAAAATATCGCTTGTACAACCTTTCTTTGGGGAAGACTTTCTAGGGCAGGTGTGATGCTACCCTGTTAAAACATTTGTTCCTAAATGTTTAATGGGCTGGCCCTACATCTTTAATAGACCTTTTAATAAAGAGAAGTTATGATGGTGTACTATATCACTGTGCGTGTACAAGATAAAACATGATTTAGTTTCAGCATTTCCAAACAACAAATGGCAAAAGGAAGAAATGGTTTTCCACCAGTCAAAGCGCTGATTTAAATGTAAACAAAGGTAAATGGAGGACTAAATCTAGTGTGGAAAAATCACTCGGCCGTTAATGCCACAAAGGTCTGTCGTCTACAGGTCTGTCTTAGACATTATATTCTGTTCCACTTTATCTGGATGGTGTGGAAAGCCAATGTAGCCAAAACCTTTTTTCACAAATGTGGCTGCAGTGCTGTTCTTATCATCTGGTTGCATATGGCAGCTCTCCAACATAAACGTCACTCAATTTCTAATATTGTTTAAGGAAGAAAACAGAATGTGATTTTTCTTTTGCTTTTATTAAGCCAACTAGTAACTTGGTAAGTTTTCTACAGGTGCTAAATTTCTCCAAAGTAGTTTAGCATTAATTGTATTATAATAATAATAATTATTATTATTATTATTATTATTATATTTATTTATTTATTTATTTATTATTATTATAATTATTATTATTGTTGTTATTATTAATATTATGCTTGTAACATTTAAGCTAATATCTGCAAATCATTCTAAGCTGATGCTGGTAAGAATCTAAACTGCTAAAAGTTTAGCATATGTAATAAGCTAGTCTAGGATTAGCCACCAGCTGAAAAAATATGCTAACAATTATTTTTAAAAATATGAATATTGCAAAAATAATCAGCATACTCTCATGTGACAGAGCTGCTTTATGTTCACCAGCTGGTAAAACAGCTATTCTCACAGTCCACACACACACAGCATATTTTATTTAACTGTATTTAAAGCCATGTTGAACCCATGATCATGAACTAATTTATTTTTTTCTTTCAGTTTTGTTGCTTTACAACAAAGTGTTTGGATGCTGTAACACACTACAATGACAGAAATGAATTAGCACTAATTAAGTTCAACCAGAAAGAAGCATGACTCTACTGGTATAAAACAAAATGTCAGAACAGTGGTAAGGAAAATGCTAAAAATTTTGTAGCATCTCTATGCTATTTTAAATTGTGCTAAAGTGCTAACAGTGCTACATGAGTAATTGTCAAGTCTAGATAAAACAGACTTGTAGCTTGCAAGACACAATAACATACTTTGCATTGTATGTTCCTGTTTGACAGTGACTTCTTTAGTAGAGAGGCCTGTCATGAAACAGCTATCATGAAGCTGCAATTTCTTTTTTACTTTTTTTTTCATACTAATTTTCCTATTTCAAGATTTTAACCCATTTGTTTCCAACCAAAACATAACAATAAGAGATACATAATATTAAGGGAGAAACATGATTCTAAGAAACTAACATAAATGTAATGACATCTGTATTTTTTAAATTCTTTCCCTCTACTTAACAGCAGACCTTCTTTAATCTTTATGAATATTCCTCAGCTTTGTGCACAAAACAGTTCTTTAAGCCACTGAAGTCATTTATAGAGAACCAAAAGTCAGTCTACTGGCATCATTCCAAAAACCCTTTTTGCCACCATTATTTTTAAGTGCATAAAAGAGGAGAGAAGTAGAAGAAAGGGAAGGAATAGATGGACGGAAAGAGACAGAGTGCTCACTGCTGATGGAAAGGAGTTTGCAGAGACAGACGAGGGTAAATTGAGTACAGTGTGTAGAGCTGAAGTGGACAAGTCATACTCTTGCGGTGTTCTATTGCGCTGAGCAGGCAGCTGGTGACCTCCATCTAGCAAAAATCTGACCGTCAACAACCCTGAACTGGACCATATAAAGCACAGAAAGAATAGGCACATAATTTAGGTAGTGTATTTAATTGAGTTCTCTGTTTACTGCTAGGTCTAGGTGTGAAAATCAAATGTTTTAGGTCCTATTTGTGCAGAAATTCTGAAGGGTTCACAAACTTTTAAGCAGCATGATGACCTTCCCTTTAATCATCAGCGTTAACGTTTTTCAAGCTGATTTCAGCTATACATTGTTTTAAGCTCTTTATATTTGTGACCATGTTCCTGCACTGAAACTGCTTTCTGTTGCGTGTGTGAAAGACTCTAGTCAGCAGATTAGCAGCTGCTGCAGAAGAGAAGGGGTTCATCAAATATGAATCTCTGAATCTCTGCTGATTTACAGTGATGGGCACCTTATTGAAGAAACATGCAACATGGTCTCCCTTACCTAAAACTACTCAGGTGTTTTTTTTTTTTAATTCAGCATTGTTTTCTCTAATATTTCGGTTCTACACTGTAGGACAGCATTGTTATTAGCAATAAAAACATATTCTTACATCACTTGGACATGTCAGATGCCCTTTACAATGTATAAATATCCCTTTTCACTTTTAATTAAATTAACAAAAAGTGCAACAAATTAAGAATAACAATGTTAATGTAAAGTTGCAAAGTTTTATCTTCTACAGTATATAATATTATTTAAAGATTCAGAGAATCTCTGTACACAAGAACCAAGGTCCGACAACCAATGGTGTAAGGGGCAGGGCCCCTCCAACAGACAGAGAGGTATTGTCTCCTCCTAGTGGCAGGAGCCGGTAGCCCAGGTTCCTGCTCCCAAAAGTAGCCTGCTACAGGTGCTGTGTATCAGGGAGCTGATTACTGGGGTTACTTAGGCTCTGAGCAAACCAGGAGGAGGCGCAAGACAAACTGTCGATTGTCGCGGCCCAGAGTCAGAGATTCTAGTTTTGCCGACTCAGAAGGTGTATGAGCTTCTGTTTTGCCCTATGTCCTTGTTTTTGTTTAATTAAACCTGTTTTTGTTTTCGATTCATATTTGCGTCCTGCAGCGCTTTTGTTTGTGACAGATTGTCGCCGACCCCCCCCGCACCCAGCATGACCAAGCTCTTCTATGGTGAACCAGAGAAGGCAGCTCGGGGAACAAAGGCGGGCTTGTCAGGAAATATGCACCAGCCTGGAGGAAATCACCCCCAGGTCCTGCGGCAGGTGTCAAACCGACAGCTCCCTGGCCCTGTAGCTCCCCATCTCCCAGGCACTGCATGTAACTGCACAGAGGAATCCAGAGAGCCCTGCCCCCGCATTGTGGAATCCAAAGGGGCCAGCCCCAGTGCTGAGGACGCCTGAGGACTCCGTGGCTGCACCGAAGAAGCCGCCGAGCCCCACCCTCATGACACTGGAGCCGCCACGTCCAAACCCCCTACCGCCCCCCACCCACCCCACGGTGCTGGAGCCATCACTTCCTGTCCCCACAGTGCTGGTGCCGCAGACATCGCAAGCATTTCTTGGCTCCCCTGGACGTCGCTGATGCCTCCGCAGCTCCCGGGCCACAGGGGGAGGGGCAGATCTTGTGGAACGCCTGGAGGCATTCCTTTGAGAGGGAGTGGTGTAAGGGGCAAGGCCCCTTCAAGAGACAGAGGGGGTTTGTCTACTCCTGGTGGCTGGAGCCGGTAGCCCAGGTTCCAGTTCCCAAAAGTAGCCTGCTACAGATGGCCATGATCTTCAGGCTTTTCAATGGCACTGCATAAAAAAGAAACATAGTTCTGTAGTGTAAATCACTGCATAGGCTCAGGAACAATTCTGAAACCACTGCAACCACAAATGTAAGTTTATACTCTACCATGCAAATTAGAAAAAAAGTCTAAACATGATCCAGAAACGTGGCATTCTTCTCTGGGCAAATTCATGTCTGACCAACAGAGGAGGGGGATATCATCAATCCTTGATGATATGGGAGTTGATTAGTGCACACAGCATGGGCAATTTGGATATCTGAAAAAGGAATCATTAATACTGAATAATATTTTTTTAGATTTTGAAGCAACGTACACTACCGGTCAGAAGTTTTAGAACACCCTGTTGTCCAGTTTTTAAGTGGTAATTTAAGCCGTGTGATTGCAGTGGTAAACTGCCAAATGTAATAAACAAAAAACAATAATGTAAATTTCATGGTAAACAATCATCACCTATTTAATGTTTACACCCCCTGTGTAATATACACTGTATATATTATCTTGGAATTTTACTGTCCACTGTGAACTGAATAGCTCACTGTATAGCCTGTTGTTTATTATATATTGTGTAATGTATACTTTATAATGAATAGTGTATATACTGTATATTGTATACAAAGCACACATATAGAAGTCTATGTGCTACATATAACTGTACATACTTTGTATATTGTACTGTATATTTTATGCACCATACAACCTTACAGTATATTGTGCATATTGTGTATTGTATACTTCACATTCCTCTGTATATTATGCATCAGAATGTTTATTGTCTATTATTTATAATATTGTACTATATGTGTATTGTATTGTACTGTATGTATATTATATGGACACTGTCTTATTTGTTTAGTACTAGGGAGACACCGTTAGCTGGAACAAATTCCTTGTGCACAAACATACTTGGTCAAATAAAAAAACTGATTCTAACTGTAGAAGAGTCCTGGTGCTACATTTGCCTGTTTGCAGTCCAGACCGGTCATCTACTGAAAACAATTGATCCATCAGGAAAAAAAAAATACATCAAAGTAGAAAAAGAATTATTGACCAGCAAGGTTTTATATACAGTGGGTTCGGGAAGTATTCAGACCCCCTTCAATTTTTCACTTTTTGTCATATTGCAGCCATTTACTAAAATCATTAAAATTAATCTTTTCCCCTCATTAATGTAAACACAGCACCCCATA
Source organism: Arnoldichthys spilopterus (assembly GCA_037974385.1). NCBI lineage: Eukaryota > Metazoa > Chordata > Actinopteri > Characiformes > Lepidarchidae > Arnoldichthys > Arnoldichthys spilopterus. Next base: position 44,233,004 of record JBBPDA010000001.1, read on the forward strand.
TTGACAGACAAATTTTTTTTTTTAATTTTTGATTTATTAAAAAAGAAAAACTGAAATACCACATGATGCTAAGTATTCAGACCCTTTGCTCAGTATTTAGTAGAAGCACCCTTTGAGCTAATATAGCCTTCTTGGGAAAGATGCAACAAGTTTTTCACACCTGGATTTGGGGATCCTCTGCCATTCCTCCTTGCAGATCCTCTC
>JBBPDA010000001.1:44233307-44251469 GCA_037974385.1 Arnoldichthys spilopterus
CAGAAGAAATGGAAGCACCGGAGTTAAATATGAGTGTCAAAGCAAAGGGTCTGAATACTTAGGACCATGTGATATTTTAGTTTTCTTTTTTAATAAATCTGCAACAATTTAAATGTTTTTTTGTCTGTCAATATGGGGTGCTATGTGTACATTAAAGAGGGAAAAATTAATTTAAATGATTTTAGCAAATGGCTGCAATATGGCAAAAAGTGAAAAATTGAAAGGGGTCTGAATACTTTCCGTACCCACTGTATAATTGCCACCCGAGAGCACACTACTGAAGCCACCAATCCAGTGGTACATATTCCACATGCACTTCAAACACGATGATAATGTTTTACCAGCCTCTGAATGAGTTAAAAACTAAATCAACACACATCCCTATAGAACAACAGAAAAAATAAAAGAAGGTATTGACAAATATATTGCCCTATCTTATACCATATATTATTGTTGTTGGAACAAAACGTTTTATGTCTGCAATGGCCCTTTCACAGGAAAAGAAAGTAACATTATAAACTTGTAGTAGAAGTTTTTCTCAAATTAGGCAAAACACTCCTAACAGCAAGGATATGAAAGTATATGGAGGACAAAATGTGGCAAATAACTGACAAGTCTGCCTACAGAAATGGAATAACATGCATCCAGAAGTCTGACTTAAGGCCTGGGCACACTAAGCCGATTTGGCTCTGATGCAACAACTTTGCATCTACAGTATATTGAGAGAAAACCTGTTGGTGCTTACTGAAAGGATGTTCAGTTGCACACTTCAGACAGCGAGTGATGTTACAGTTTTAGTATTTAAAGAAAAAGACTTATAATAATATATATTGATTGCATATTACAAGCAGGAAAATGTGCAATAGACTGTACTAATCAAATTGAAATATTTAATCAGTTCACTAATGATTCAATATAATTATCAATTACCATATAGTCATAGCCTTCAAACTGAAGCAGACACATTCACTTGGCATTAGCCTCTGAAATGACAGGCGTTTCACAACGCACAATGTACCCAGCAATTTGCAGTTGATGCACAATGAAAGTACGAGTCTTAGCCTGCTAAGGCCAGGACTTTTCTCTAAAGTAAATGTAGAACTGCATCTTTCTGAAGCCCCTGCCATACCGCAAACTCAGCGGAAAACCTTAAGTGCTCAACTTAGTCACATGGCCATTGCAACGATGGCTGGGGGATGGGATATGACACCCTGAGCAGAAGCCATGCAGACACTCAGAGTGAACACACACACACACACACACATGCTCAAACAGGGTGAACTGGCAGAATTTTAGTTGCACATAGTGTCAGAAAATGACAGTAATTTAATAGCATTCTTGACTTAAAGTGAATGTTTTGCCAAAAATATATGTATTCTAATTCCATTTAAATACCATTTTCTTTTAGTTTTGTTCAATTTTCTGCCCAAGTTCCACCGATTAACTAGGACTCACCCTTTAACATGATATCACCAACACTAGAATGGTGAAGGCTAACAAGGCTTCTCTTTGACTTATACACCCAATCAACCATAATTGTTTCATTATCTACCACATGGCCATGTTGGCTAGAAAAAATTTAAAGGTACTATAGAATGGAAAACTGCGTTTGCATAGGCAAAGTTTAAATTAAAACACTGCTCTAAAATGACAAATCCCAGCAAATCGCACTGATATTCAAGCTCTGAAAATGTTCTGGATGTGAGGCTTCCACAGAAAATGGAAGACCACAGACAAAAATTAGTTGCCTTATCCTTACCTTATCCCAAAGAATTTAACTGTCAGAGGGCATGGCTGATGTTTGTCTTTAACAGTATCCTGCACAAATTAATTTAAAGTTGCTAATATGTTCTGTCCACTTCACTCTAAACTGCTTCTCAAGGCTCTGACAATATCGAGGAAGCTTCAATCAGTGATTGAGATGGCAGTTCCAACTTTACTGCCATCTCAACAATAGCCTGTAAGTTGCCATGCTATGGGATATTATCCACTTTTTGATAGTTGATGACAGCTATGTCATTTTAAACTGAAAGTTTAGTGCTTACAAGTTTAGCTAACATGTTTGGTTACTCTGCAGTATTCATAACATTATACACTTACTTACTTATACACTTACCTCAGCATCAGGTTCTCCCTCCACTTTCATCTTGTTATCATCATCTTCTAACATCTTGTTTCTTAGTGATTTGCCTTGTGGTAAACCATGGTAAATCAGCCAATCAAAGAAGAACTCACAAAATATTTATGAACACTCCAAATAAGGTAAAACAGCCTGTTCAAGTCCAAGGCCAACTTGTAGGTTTGTAAATGTACTTGTAAAACCAGGTCTGGGCTTTTTTGTACACATACCACATACTTTGTATGCAGACACCAGGTAACAATTTAAGAAAAAACTAAAAGCATTCTTTTGAACCTTTAAGTTAAGAGGTGGGGGGTGAAATCAGTTGTGCTCACTGGCCACAGATGGGTGAGGGACTCATGATGTCCCTTTGATCATATCAGCACTTAGACAGTTTTGCCACTTGCATACAATTTCCCCTCTACCACAAAGGCAGTCATTTAGCCAAAATGTGCAGTGTGTGTGATGTTTGCTTCTTTAGTTCGGTACCCTATTCAGAAAGCTGATGTACTGTAGCTGACAAATGATATAAGCTAGGACTGTAAAAACGGCATGCCTTAATCACACACTTTCTTGAAACTGTTGAGCTGTTAAAAATCGGAAAAAAATATGGCGAATAGTAGCAGCATTTGTCTTTAAAATATTAGAATCTGAGCCTCAGCAACAGGCCACACATTTATTCTACTATACAATATTTTAGTGAAAGCCCCCTCAGGGGATAGTGGGAGGTGTTTTTAACAGAGACTGTGCTGAACAGATGCTCTTCAGTGAGAGAGGGTGAGAATAAGAGCAGATTTAAACACTGAAACTCTTCTTTAGAGCCGTGCCTGTGTGATGAATTTTTGAATTGTCTCCCATCTTGCAGATTTTTTTTTCAATGCAGTTTAACTCAGACAGAATGAAGGTTCCTTTCTTTAGCTTGTGGTTTGTCATTGAATTTCAGTTAATGCTTCATCATTCATATTTCTATTTGTTCTTGACATAGATTCTGCTGAAAATTCAGATTTTTTTGTCTAGATTTCTAGATCTAGAGTAAAGACCAGATCAGGATTGTATAATCGAGTCCTCTTTGAGGACAGGCCTTTGCAAATTTTTGCCTGCTTCTGACATTGCTGTACTATGGTGGGAATTTAAGCTGTACACTGCTTTGTTACAGGAAAAAGCAAATACAATTCAAATACAACACAGGCAAACATATTGGGACACCTTTCCCCATTTTACTCATTTTGAACTCCAAAGTCACAACAGGTCTCTGTTGTTATATATATAAATCTTTTAATAATGTTGTCTAATTTAGGTTTTTTGTTCAGATAAATTCTGACAGAAACCGCTTCTTGTAATGACTATAATGTTAAGACAGAATTAGATGACCTGGAACCAGATCACAGACTTGCAGATATTACACTCATAAACCTATCCAAGCCACAAAATTATGATTAGAGACAGTAATAATTAATTATGTTCTTTATGTTATAACAAAACCTATGGCCATCATGTCTATCACTATAGCTCTGACAACCCTCCTTCATTTCATCAGATCTGTCAGTAATTGACAAATATACCAACCAATTGGCTTATTCCCTTTCAAGAAACTGAAGGCAAAACAATTGCTATAAAAAACACAAATGCACTTCAGTGCATGCTCACTTGGCCTATTTGTCTTTTTGACTACACATGTAGGATAAATCACTTTTGTGAAGGAGTTGCTGATGGCCCTTTCCCATTTTCAAAGTTGTAGGTGATGGTTACCAGATGTATCAAGCTATTTATAAACCCCATTTCCAAAAGAACATTTTGCAAAATACAATTACAAAAATCTACAATTTGTAAATAAGATTGTATTTTTTTAAACTGAGAATAGTACAAAGAAATTACTTTTAATGATTTATCTGACCTAAATAAACAAAATTTGTAAATATAAACTAATTTAGAATCTGATGCCTGTAACACACTCCAAAAAAGGTTTGAATAGGGCAAAACCAAGGCCAGAAACCACTGTTGGATGTGTTTTTCTTTCGATCACTAAAAAACATTGCATAGGAAATTGTCATGATACTATGATTAATATCACCACATGGTCTCTGGAGTGCTTTGAAAGACTGTTGTCACTGTTGTCACTGTGGGCAGTGGTGGCCTAATGGTTAGGACGCTGCCTTTGTCACAGGTTCAAATCCCGGCCCGGGCACTACTGAGGTACCGCCCCACTACACTGCCCGCTGCTTCACGTGTGCACGTGTGATGGGATAAATTTCGTTGTGGTGCTTGAGTGTGTTCACAATGACAAATAGTCACTTTCACATAGCACACTCTACCACTGCATTAAGAAATGCAACCTGAAATGGAGGTGCCCATAGCATGGGTGACTTGCATATATGTAAGGGTACCAGTGGAAATTTGACATTTGCTGCTATCAAGGCAAAGTGTGTTCCTATGGAGTTTTAGGTTATTTAAAAATACAGTAAAGTATTTGTAAAGTACAGTTTTCTGTTCTATGGCTTCTTCGGAACAATTTTACGTTTTATGTTTTTTTCGGAACAGTTTTCCATTCTATAGCTTCTTTAACAGGTCACTACCAGGTCAGCATCACTGCTGTTCTGAGAGTGATTCATCACCCAAATAATACATGCTAACCAGTGGTTCTGTGGAGGTCCTGAGCATTGATGAAGGGGGTAAAAAGTGATACAGAGAGGTAGACTGCAGTCTATAACTGTAAACAAAATAAGCAGATATCAGGTAAGTGTTCCTAATAAAGTGGCTTATCATAGTATGTACAGTATATTATATACCTAGATGTCAAAAATATAAAGAAGCAAAAGCTAAAACCAGCATGACTGATAAGTACACTGCATAACTCTCTAATCTCACACTGAAAATGGGGTTGTAATTCCCTGGCCAACTGGAGACTGTGAGCAAGACGAGTACCATTCTTATCACTCTGAAAAGGAGCATCTGCTTAATATGCAAAGCTTTGTTTTAAACCACTATCCCAGCAACAAAAGTGTTGAAACATTGTGTTTAGTGACAATTGGAAAGAACAGTAACATTTTGTATGCCAAAATTATCTAGTACTTCAAGCCAGATGGTTACTTGTGAGATTAGAAAGCTTAAACACCCAGGAAAGAAGATCAAGAACGCTGTAATTCTTTTTTCAGCACCAAATGGAAGACAGATGTATTAGGTCATGGGTTGACCTTTACTGGTTTAACGCTGTTTCAGTTAGCCATTTAATTACATAGTTCTTTTAAAAAAATAATAATAAAAAAAAAAAAATATATATATATATATATATATAAAGTGCAGGGAAATAAGTCCCTGGCAATGAGGTCTTTATTGTTTAGTTGGATTGTGTGCATGGGTGTATGTCTGTGTCTGCATATATGCATGTGTGGAGGGATAGGATTTGATTATGCCCCTGTAATAGCCCTCACCAAGATATGCCTCAGCCCTTTTACTTGTCCTTTTTGTATATATTTTTTCTGTTAGTATAATCATTCTCTTGGCAACTGGAAAATTATAATCTTTTTATGTTCTGATACCAATAAACTTGTGTTTATTGCTGATTTCATATTCTTATAACTCCTATTCCTTTGTAGATGATTCCTAAATACAATTGTTCATGCAAATCCAAGTCTGTTGTTTCTTTCTAGTGTTGACAAACCTGTGATTTCATTGTATGTAAGCAGAGGTTATTTAATTCCTTGTGTACAATCCCTATTGTTGGTTATAAATTAAATAATGTTTTTTACTAAATGTTATTATATTGTCATGCAACTTCTCCCTTCTTAACTTCAACACACATACCCTTTTAAGCCAGATAAAAAAACCCAAATTGAAGTAAGGCATGTACATATGCCATTTCTGGAAAATGAGACTTTTTGTTATATAGAATAATAAAAAGAATCTGTGATTTGTATACAGTATTGAACCTTAATTTAATTTAAAACTTCCATTTTCCCCTGACCAACTTTAATGTATTTTGGAAAAAAAAAATTCTTTTAATGCCTGCAACATATTTTAGAATAAGTTGGGACAGAAGTAAAATTACATCAGCTTCCCTTTATTATACCTTTTAGTCATTTGGGAACTGAGGATACCAATTGTTGCCATTGTAGGACAAGTACAATAATTGCCTATTCTTGCATGATACAAGACTTGATGAATGGCCAGTCAAGCTCTGAGTCTATAAAGCCACAATGTTGTAACTTGGCATGTAACTTGGCCTGGAATTGTCATGCTAAAGTAACCATGGGCTTACGAGGAAAAGACATCACCTTGATAGCAGCCTGTCTTTCTAAAATCTCAGTGTATGCCTCCATCTCATTATGGTGGCCAAGGGTACAGACCCCCACCACACTATCCAATTGTTTTTGTTACTGTGTCTGACTATTTATTTTTGTCTTTTCACCCTTTAGGACAGTGAAAGACTGCAACCCACACACTGATAAGTACTTTGCAATATTCAGGTTTATTTCAAGTTAATACAACAACATTACTCATGCTTTACCCACCAATTTAGACACCTCTACACTCAACCCAACCCCAACTGAACAACCACAGGCCCAGCTAGAAAGTCCAATCTGCTTTGGGCTGGGGTGAATGCAGCATAGGTCTCTGGCCTGCTCCACAATTCCTTGTCACTGCCACTACACATCACCCCATCTACTCTCCACAGAGTTGATCCTGAGGCACCTGCACACAAATGGAGAAAACACAGCTGCTGCCCTCCGACTCCGGGACTGCTACTTTGAGGACTCAAAACCAGCCTGCTCACTCCAAGTGTGTCCTGAAGCCAGAGAGCAGCAGCCTAAACAAAAGCGTCGAGAAAAATGTATCAACCAATACAGAGCCCACATGCCAGCCAGTACCAGGAGAAGAGACCAAACAATGAGGGTAGCCATCTTAAATTGGCAGCCCCTCCACCCCATTAGCTCATTTCTGTGGCGACAGCAAAAGATTTTTACCAGAAAGTGTAGCGCAAGGTCCAGGCTCTGCCTGCTCCAAAAAATCTAAACACACCATAAATACACAACCAATAATTCCCCCATCAAGCCAGGGAATTACATCAATCGTACCTTCATACATTTACATGTTACCCATGCTGTGGGAACTGATGCACCTCTGCAACTAGAAGGGCTTGGGCCCAGTTCTTTCAAGGCAATGTGGCTATATTTAGAACAGCGGCATGACAGTTTTTCAAGCAATGCTTTATGACTGCTTAATAATTTAGTAAATGTTTATAATCAGCCCATCCATATAGTATGCACTAAGATTAAAAGCATTTCTTCTGGACCCATGGTGCTACATATAACAATACACAAAAATGTGTACAACAGACATCACAGTGCATAATAAAATATTTTAATATAAAGTGACAATTACTATAATAATTTTGATATAATAGAATAATATGGATTGTTACAGAGAAAATTGATAAATGTATTATAACAAACATCTTGGGAAAACTAAAAATGCTTTTGTAAAATTCCTTAAAAACATTTTTCAACATTCCTTTACTTCACACTTCAGCTGCAGCTGCATTTGCATGACAAAACATATTAATGGGGCAGGAGAAGGGGGCTAGCTTGTGGGTGGGCTTATGAGCGGGCAATGTGGATGGATTCCATATGATTTTTTTGGGACAAATGGCTGATCTAGTGTTAAGAGTACCCTGGAAAAATAGGATGCTGGTGTGGTTTGTTTGCCGTTTCTCCATCTGAGTTTAACATTCTATAAGAATACTTGTCATTACTCAGTAGCAAACGTTTGCATATAAAGGGATACTTTGGATCCTTATTTGTTTTCCATAGGTTTTACTGATTCTGGCAGCTGTCAACTTACCTTTTGCTGTCGCTGTACCAGCCCGACTGTCTGCCTTGATACCTGGCTTTGGAACTCAAGGTTTTCAGGACAAGTGTTTGGATTTAATGTAATTTACAGAAACCTGGTATCAACCAGATGTTTCTTCTGTCCTAAATGAGACCTGTCCTCCAGGCTTTTGTTACCTCCAGCAATGTGAAAAATATCAACCCAGAAATTATGACAGTTGAATTGCAACATTTACTTCATGGAAAATTCTCATCAGGCAAAGACAAAGTAGATTTTGACCATACAATCCTGATCTCCACACCCCTGTTCAGCCCCTTGGTACACTAATGAACTTTGGAAAATGAGTGGACAATAACCTTTTTAAAAAATTTCAGTTTGGCCTCCGCTCTACTCATAGCACTTAAACAGCTCTGGTGGCCTACTCATGGCAGCTGACCCTGGCTTACCATCCCTCCACATCCTCCTTGATTTGTCTGCTGCATTTGACAATATTGACCATGGTTTGGTCTTGCTACATAACTAAATTGGACTCATTGATACTGCTCTTATCTGGTTTCAGTCTTCTCATTGACAGAACAAAGTACGTTCTTTGGAAATTCAAGGTCCCAGACATACACTGTGACCTGCAAAGTCCCTTAGGGCTCAATCCTTGGCCCCATCCTGTTCACTTTATACATACTTCCCTTTGGTTATGTCATTGGTTGCTATGGGATCGCATTCTGTTGCTATGATGATGACACACAACTTCGAATGAAAACTGACACATATTCCCTTGCAGTCTCCTCATTGCCATTATTATCATTTTTCCAATACTCACTGTCTGTCTTGAGCAGATAAAATGTATGGATGAAGTTAAATTTCCTCCATTTGAACAGGTCAAAACCGAAGCACTCTAGGTTGGCACCCCACACCAGATCCAGTCTCTCCTATAACAAGCATTACATTCTCTGGTCATGACATTCCCCTCTCCTCATCAGTCACCAACCTTGGTGTAAGACTGGACTCTCAATTAATCTATGAAGCCCATATTAGTCACCTTTGTATGGTCTCTTTTTACCAGCTCAGAAATACTGCTGAACAAGCATGTCAAATGGTGAAAGTTGGTACACTCTTTCTCCTCCAGACTGGATTACTGCAGTGCACTTTTCATAGGAATCCTTAGTAAGAATCTTTAAAAACTGCAGTACACCAAAAACAGAACTGTAAGGATCCTGATGAGAGCATGAAACAAACACTTTACACTCATTCTGTATTCACTTCACTGCTTCCCACTTCAGCCAGGATTGAATATAAGATTTCCCTGCTTACTCACCAGTGCATAAATGCCCCTCTCTACTTGAAAGAACTTTTTACCACTCCAACCTCAACACGATTCCTCCGCTCAACGAACTCAAATTATCTTCTAGGTTCAGTACCATAGGTGATAATGCCTTTTACTCTGTTATCCATCATCTTTGGAATGCCCTCCCTGACCATCTGAGGGCACCATGGTCTACTGAGAGTTTAAAAAAGGATTTAAATCATTTCTTTTTAAACAGATCTTTTTACTTATAATTTTTATGACCTGGGCTGGTTGCTGCTTTTATTTTTAAGACGTATCTTCTAGTAATCAGTCTTTTATAATGCTGCTTTTACCTTGTAGCACTTTGAGATTGTTTAAAATGTAAAGTGCTTTACCTGTTTTTTATTATTATTTGACAATATACATAACAATGTATCTGTACTGTAAATACATTTTACATTTTAATACTATATAGTATTGGAGCAATATAAACAGTAACAGTAAGAGTGCAAAGTGTGTAGTCACTTTACACTCTGTCCCATTTTAAAGTGTCAGTGTATTGTAAACATAACAGAATGTAAACATATTAGAATAAGTTATGCGCAATATTGTTAACTCACTTTAAATATAAAGACAAATACTCTACACATCCACTTGACTAGAGTCAATATAGATTACAATAAAATTCTGTGTTGTACTGTTAGTTGTCTAGTATGCATAGATGTCATTAAACTATGAATTTAATTGTAATCTATACAATATACCATTTAGTAGTCAAGTAGTCAAGTAGGCTTTTTATTGTCATTTCAACCATATACAGTTCACACAGTACACGGTGAAACAAAACAACGGATGAAACTATTGCACATTCTTGTAGTGAAGGCCCGAATGCTTCGGTACCTTCTTCCAGCCGGCAGGAGGGTGAACAGACAAATACATATGACAAATCTTTGAAATCTCGAAAGTTAATTCATAAATACCAAGGTAACTTACTAGAATTTAAGAATGTACATGGGTTTATCTGTGAGTAGTCTTTTGATATAAAGAGGAGGCCCTAAAGCATTAAGGAGCCTTACTACCTGGGGGAAAACGCTGTTGCAGTGTCTGGCAGTGGTGGCTCAGATGCTCAGAAACAGAAGAGGAGTAAGCATTGCATGGGTAAAAGGGGTCAGCAACCATTCTGGTTGCACAATGATAGCCATAGTATTGAGGTCACCTGCCATGTGAACTCTCAGGAACTTCACACTGCTGACTATAATGACAGCAGAGATGAGATCTCATGTGCTTCAGTGTCAGTGCTTCTCTAAGCACTTAGTGATGATGGGTGTAAGTGCTATAGGCCAGTAATTGTTGAGGCAGGACAGTTGACTTCTTGGGCACTGGGAAGACTCTGGTGGCTTTGTGGCATTCCCTGAGCACCCAGCCTCTGGTCCAGCAACTTTCCATGGGTGGACTACAAAAAAATATCTTCCTTACATCAGCTCTGCTCAGACACAGGACCTGGTCATTAGTGTAGGGGGGGGGGGGGTGGTTGGTTCCTGACAGGTTCTTTATTTAGTGCCTTAAAGCATGCATAGAATTTATTGCCCATATTTGGCAAGGAGGCATCACTAGTGAGGCCTGGGGTGCCAGCTTGTAGTTTGTAATGGATTGTATTGCATCATATGTCTTGAGTCCATGAAGTCGTTGTGGATTTTCTTTGCATAAGCACACTTAGCCCTCTTGTTGGCCTGGGGCAGTTTTTCTCTAGCTCTGCTGTGAGCTTCTCTGTCACCAGAGCCTGTGTATTTCTGGGGTGAAACAGGGTTTATGGTTTGCAGAGTCATAAACAGTTTTAAAGACTGTAACATCCTGAACACATTTTTCAGTGTATCCAGTCACTGAGGCTGTGTACTCCTCCAGCTCCACTGTAGGTACATAGGTGGCAGCTTTTCTGAAAATGTCCTAGTTTTTGCTTTAAAAACAGTCCTGCAGCATTTAGGTGGACCCCTGAGGGCAAATCTTTACCTTTTCAGGACAAATTTCAGATTTCAAATTTCAAGGTCTGTAGAATGTAATCAGATTTTCCCAGGTGGGAGTCACACCCATACAGTGTTTTCCAGCCTTGCCCTACACAACAGATTTCTCCAGAGTCTTTTCACAGTACTATGTACTGTAGATGGTAGCCACATTCTTAGCAATCTTGCATTTATAAAAGGTTAAGTGATAAATCACTTGTTACCATTTCACCTGCTTATTGTGAAATGTTTCATAATGGTGTAACTTTTAACCCCCCCTCCCTTTTTTTTCCCACCTCAACTTTTTTTGCTTGTTTTGCAGGCATCAGCTTCATTTAATCTGAGTTTACAGATGCAGTACAGATAACGGTAGTGAAAAGATTCAGGAACAAGCTGAATGTTCAGAAAGAACATTTTGGCAACCATATGGTTTTATCTGACAATGCAGTTGTAAGAACACCAGCTAATAAAAAATAAAAATAAATAAATAGCCTTCCAACCACAAATCCAAGTCCACTTTCAAGATGCCCCATCATCCTAGTATTCAAATAGGATAATCTTGTTTGACATTCTTTTTCTTTTGGTGCATGTGAAATGTAGTGATTCAAAAATCTATCATTTTAAAATCATTTACATAACCTCAGTCCCTGTAAAATCTAATACATCTAAATACAAATGTCCTGCAAATGCCTGGGTTGGCTGAGCAAGAGCAAACCATATTAAATAATTACTTTAATATGGCTTGGGAATTTTTTGTTTTAATTAGATGAGGCAGGAACACCTTTGATTACACCCATATGCAGTCAACTGAAGACCATGTGATGACAAACATTGCCACACTAAACCAATATAAATACATTATTAAAACACCAGCACAGCAGAATTTATCAAAAATGTATCATGTTGCAGGTGATTGGATCATGTCTGGATTTCACTTAACCCTAAAGCCAGACATAAATAAATCCATGTGTTGTGACCAGATTGCGATTAGATCATTCAAACTACATTCAGAGGTGGTTGTAGGGAAAATAAAACTGACACCCATCATCTGGAGAACTCCAGACTTTCACAAACATTTCAGTGTACCAGACTTTATCAGGGTCAAAAGGAAACTCATCTTAAATGATTTGTTTATAAAACTAAAAACAAAAAAAAAACACCAATAAAATAACTGCAGTCTTTCTTTTGGCAGCAATCACCTTTTGAAAGCAATTCAGTTAAACATCTGTGGGCTGATCAATGCACCCAGCAGGTGACAGGTAGTAATAGGTAAGAAGCTCTAGACATGAACCACAAGGTAATTTGCATAATTACACTGGACTAGCATTTGGCTTACTTGGTTGGTCCTTAGTAAGCTTTGCTAACCTTGATTTGTAGCTCTACTGACTGAGCCTTGCTAATTTTGTTAGCATCCTTAGCTTGTCAGCCTTGCAACCCTGTTAGCTTCTTAGCCTTTATAACTTATTATTCAGTCTAATCATCCTCCTGTTTGTGTAATGTGCTTCTGTTCTTTCAGTCAATTTACTCTGGTGTTTTTCCTCCTTGGATAAATGTGCACATACTTACATCTTCACACATGTTCACTGGCCTAGGCCCAGTAGATCAAGGGTGGAGACCACCAGTTTTTGAATTTATGACAGTGTATCAGACCTAGTATCTTATTTTCAGCCAGGTGCATTCATCCATCCATCTATCCATCCACTCATCCCCAACATACCATTAGAGAGAGGCATTTGAACTAAGCATTGATAAACCAGAAGGTCCTTCTCCACTTTAGTCCAGATACCACAGCATCCATAATTTCCAAAAAGAAAATCAAGTTGATTTGTCTGACCACAGAACAGTTTTCCACTTTACCTCAGTTCTTTTTAAATAAGCTATGTGATGTATCTGAGATGGCAGCAGTTCTGGATCTTGTTTTTTCTTCTGTGTACAAGAGTGTCAGGTTTGTGGTTAGGAAGTAGATGCAAGTTGAACTGATGAAAAGGTTTATTTTACAAAAATAAACATGAAAGCTAACTAGACAAAACAAATCCAGGACTTACAGTAGCAGCAACATCCACAACAGCAGCAATTACACCAGTCACAGAACCAAAAGACAAAGACCAAACACACCAACCTATATACATGAAATACGACATTAAGGCACCTTTGCATGATAATGAAAAGACAGGGCTAAGGCGGGGCTACAAAGCACGTGGTACAAACAACCTGACCACATGGCTACATAAACAGACAGGGAAAAGGGTCACATAAAAAGTAAGACAATGAGACCCATATCATGACATAGCATTTACTTGCTTATGCGAATGGCACAGTGAACTGTGTTCACAGACAGTAATTTCTGGAAATGTTCCTGAGACCATGCACTTATTTCCATGACAGATACATGCTTGTTTTTATTGCAGTGGTCCCTGATGGCCCAAAGAACAGCTGTCATTATTGATTTTCAGCCTTGTCCCTTGCGCACAGCAAATTCTATAGACTCTTAGAATCTTTTGATGATATTGTGTAATGTAGATGATGAGATATTTAAAGTCTTCACAATTTTATATTGATGAACATTATTCTGACATTGTTCCACAATTTGTAGACACAGTTTTTTGCAGATTGGTGAACTTCTGCATGTCATTGCTTCTGAGTGACTCTGCCTCTGTATGGTACTTTTTTTTAACCTAATCATGTTATGTTTCTCTAGCTGTTTCTTTTTAGTACCATTGACTTTTCCAATCTTTTGTTTCCTTGTCCTGACTTTTTGGAGATGTGTTGCTGCCATCAAAATAAAAATGAGACAATATTTTTCATGTAATAGTAACATGTCTCATTTTTAACATTTTGTTCTGTTGTGAATAAAATATTGGTTTATGAGATTTGAAAATCATTGCATTCTTTTTTTATTTACATTGTACACAGTGTCCCAACATTTTTGGTATTGGTACTGTATCTTTAGAAACTTTTCAGATGCCTACTAGCTACTTCCCTATAAAATATTTGCCAGCACTTCAGTTGCAATGCCTCCACAATGCACAGTTCATAATCAGACCTGTATGAAAAACACATGTATGAAAAATGTTTAGAAAAAATGATGCCTAGTTAATGTAGAGTTTTTCCCAAAGCCACTTTACATAACATGTTCATCTCAGGAACCAGAGACAACGACTCCAATTCAACTTCATTTGAGTGGTCTGAAAATAACTCCAGTGAATATGCCTGGTCACGTAGGTACATGAAGGTCACTTGAAGTGTCAGGTAAACTCTTTACGCCCACTCCATTCTCTCAGTCATACAAAACACCACTATCTCACTTTGTGGTTCAAATGGTTCTTCCATACATACGGCTATCTTTTGTTTTGCTTAACATTGTATTGTTTTAAGTTCTCAGTGGTTTTAAGTGCTATGTTCTTAAAAATAGGAGGAAATCATTGTGATGCAGTGCCAAAGAAGAACCATATTGGTATAACATTTTAATGTATGGTTCATCACAGAATTATTTGTAAAGGAGATAAAGAACCTCAACATAACATGAAGATTTTATTCCATTTAAAGGTTGTTGGTATGTTCTAGTTCTTGAAGTACTAATCCTAAAAAAATGTGAGGTCACAGTGCTCAGGAAAACAACATAGTACCAATACCCAAAACATGTGCCCCACAGCCTAGAAAGACTATTGACCGGTGGCTCTCCACACAATAAAGACAATGGAGAAACTGGTCCTAGCCCACTTTATACCTATGACAGTCTGTGCCCTGAATCTTCTGCAGTTTGCATACAAGCAGCATAATGGTGTTAACAGCACCTTGATCTACCTGCTGCAAAGAGCCTATTCTCACCTGGTTAAAGTAACTAGTTGGGGGAGGGTCATAATGTTTGATTTCTGAAGTGCTTTTAAAGCCACATAGCCTTCCTGGGTGAGAAGCTACAGAGAATGCAGGCTGATTCAACCATTATAACATGGATCACAAACTAACTGACATGCAGACTCCAGTATATGTACTTGAGAAACTGCATGTCTGACAAGGTAGGTGTGAGTAGCACCAATGCTCCAAGAGAGACAGTGCCTGTAATGTTTTGGAACAGGACCTAAATGCGTGAGGAGCTAAAGGACACCACCTTCCCTGCCTGGGGCTCGAACCTGTGCAACCATGTTTGCAAGGTGAATGCACTTTTAATAGCTACAAGTACACAGAGTTTGTATCTGAAAAATAAAGTGGACTGTTCACATAATACCAAAACAGTCTACAGAAAAGAGCAAAACAGAGTAAGGAGGACCTTCAACATCTGCAACAAGATGCTATGCATTTTCTAAAAAATCACTGGTAGAGTGTGCAATCTTCTCTATAGCAGTAGGCTGGGCATACTACAAAGATGAAAAAACATATCCGGTAGGCTGCAGAAGTCATTCGGATTGATCTGGATTTCCTGGAACTAGGGAGTCCAGTTCAGGAGAGTATACTGGCTAAGTTACGATACATCATGAAAAATAACTCTCATCCACTACCTGAGAGCTTGGTTAAACAGTGGAGCACTTTTAGATCAAAACTGATACAACTAAGCCGTAGCAAGGAGTGCTACAAGAAGTCTTTCTTGTGTGCTGTCATGATACTACATTTCATCAACCTTTTTCTACTTTATCTTAGTATTTTATTTAAATGAACATATTTAGCTGTCGCCTCACAGTGAGAAGGTCCTGGGTTCGATCCCCGGGTCGGCCACGGGTGCCTTTCTGTGCGGAGTTTGCAAGCTCTCCCCGTGTTCACGTGGGTTTCCGCTGAGTTCTCCAGGTTCCTCCCACAGTCCAAAGGCTTGCAGTAGGCTGTTTGGATTCTCTAAATTGCCCGTAGGTGTGAATGTGTGTATGAATGGTTGTCGGTCTATGCATTAGGCCTCCTGTCCTGGGTGTACCCCGCCCTAGGCCCGCAGTCAGCTGGGTTTGGCTCCAGCTTCCCAGTGACCCGGAAAGGGAAGAAGCAGTTTAGAAAATGGGTGGATGGATGCATGAATATATTTATATCTCTGTTCATACACATTTGTCTCAGTGAGTTCAGTGTTCTTATGCACTTTGGAACATAATTACATGAATGTCTATAGTTATACCTTAGTGTTCACATGCAATGGTCACTTATTACCTTTTCAATGGAATTTAATGAACCACATTAATCCTAATGTACTAAAATATATAAATATTAAGATATAAGTGCAAACTGGACACCATGTATTCGTGCTGCTTTTTAGGAATGTTGTTCAATTGTTTAATTGTTTATTGTTTGTACAGGTTGCATTAATTATCCATAATTCATACTATGCAGTTATTTAATTTGCACAGAACTAGCATGCTGTCACATAATAACCACGGCTAGTGCATTATATTATTGTATTATATGTTTTCACTTGTTACTCTATCACTCAGTAGTGTATTTTAGGGCTGTGTGCTAAGTGTCCTTTTACTTTATGTTCTTTGTGTGTTCTGCTGCAACAAAACAATTTCCTTTTGGGATCAATAAAGCACGAATCAATCAAACAATCAATGCTTTTAAGTAAGGCTTCAAACCAACTGTGTATACCACACCATGAGGACTGGATTTGTGCAGCCAATAGGATGACCAAAGCGATCCTAAAGTATCAATTTCCAATCCCAATGACTCTTTTCAATTCAATCAATTCTCACATACAAATAATAAGAGTTTAATTTAATGATCAGTAAAGTTTTTTTCTATTTTTTATGAAGTTGAAAAACAGGAAGTATTTCTCTATCTGCTTGTTCCCTCTGCTTCTCATTACACACAGTTCACATTTACTGATTGTTTTTGTAGAAACTAGAAGACTATGTACTAGAAGACTATGTTAGGGATAGGAACAAAATGAATTTGACATTTCTGAAGTAATCCAAAACCCTGTGGAAGTGGAGAACAAAGTAGGGGGCTAGAGCACTATTCTTTAAAAAATGTCTGACATTACTGCTATGAACAGCCAGGTTGATATGTCCTCATATGCTGAACTTAGAGTTGAGAACATCACCCTGACTTTTTCAGGAATTCCTGATTTTTTCTCAGAGGCTGAAATTCAGAGGTTCTAGTCAAACGCAGCATAAACCTGACTACTAACCGAATTAGGTAAGCACATTGAATGACCATTGTGTGTGATAATGTGCTATATAAATAAACTTGCCTTGCCTTGCCTGGGTGTATTTGTGCAGAACATTTATGTGCAGGAATCTTCCCTCCTCCTGGTCATTTCCAATCGACTGACTGGTTGTTCTGCACTTCATGTCCTAATCCAGGTTTATGATGCTGGCGTGTGCTTACTGGTGTGTGTTTGACTATTATATCACCACAGTTTTCAATCAGCATATTCAGAAGGCTGACAAAACTGAGAGGTGGAAGTAATAGGCAGATTATGGCTAGGATAAATCCTCCTCCATTTCTACGTAGCATGGTGCAGATGGAAAGGATTTGACTCATGGTCTCTGCCAAATGTTTGTGTTGTGTAATGGGTTGCCATGTCAGGCTGATGTTAATGTAAGCTTTTATTAGAAGCACAATGACTAATTTTCAGGCCACTTTGTTTGCACTACTCTCTACACTTTGGTCCTCTACCTCACTTCACCTGTCTCCCTGGCTTTCTTCCTCCCTAGCTAGTGCTGCGGCAGCATGTAAACGTGGGACTTTGCTGGCTTCAAACGCCTTCATCTGACACTCTCCCTTCTGTTGTTCTCTTCTCGTCTATTTATTTCTAATAAACGCTCATGTACTCAAATGATACTCTCTCTTCCTCCTTCTCTCTTTCTCCCACGCACCCCACCCCCCATATGCACACACACACACACACACACACACACACACACACACACACACACACACACACACACACACCCACGAAACCTACAGTCTGCTTCCTCACATTTATGCCCTCACAGAGCAGCTGGAAGAGTGCCTGTCAGAGA
>JBBPDA010000001.1:44260443-44280488 GCA_037974385.1 Arnoldichthys spilopterus
AACATTTTGTGTGACAAACATGCAAAAGAATAAGAAATCAGGAAGGGGGCACATAGTTTTTCACACCACTGTATATGGGACTATGAAATCTCTTATAATCCCTGAAACATTCAAAGACTAGATTAGTCAGCTGTTTACAGCCTTTAACACTTATTCCATACACATGGCTATTCTGAGAAATTGCATCAGACTACAGGATGCATTGGGAGTTAAAACTGCATCTGTTGTTTCACCATAAAAGAAGAAACTGTGTTGACAGACACAACTATGAATGATAGCAAAGGGAAAGAAGACATTACCCAAAATAGCTATTTGTTCCCCTCACAAAAATAACAGCATACAATGTAGAACATGCACATGACATTGCACAACTGTACATCTTCCAGCAAAGCATTTTGTGTTTTAGCAGCATCTTCTGATGGTAAGATTTGATGGTCAGTCCTACAAAAAAAAGTTGATTGGTTAAGCGGTAATGTAAATAAATGCGACATGGTTGACCTGAGAAGCAGAGGTGCAGAATGGGCTGTAGCCCGTAGGTTTCATAACTGTTTAACTGCAACTGCAACAAAAATAAAAGTATTTGAAGTTTTAAAAAATTTAGCATAGTGAAGACCTATGGTTGCTTATTTAAGAGTGGAGATTTGTTTTTATATTTGATATTTCTTTCCAGAAACTGCAAAGTTTAGGTTAATGTTGTTTTTTCATTATTGTCAGACACAACTCTCTGCTATCTGTAGTATATTAGTATAAGCAGAGTTGGAGGCAAGTTTTGCAATTCTTTGATAATTGGTCACTTTGCTGAATGAATAGGTCTGTATTTTCATCAGCTATAAGGGCTATCCATGTCTGGAACACTCTGGACTCAACTTTAAGACTTCAGTCTGCACTGCACTTATTGTCTGAGGGTGGCAAACATCTCACACACTAACCTGATTTTTCTAGAGGTTTGACCGCATGTGGACAGGGAGGGTACTCATGTACGGGCCCCAAGCCAGTGTCACAATTTAAAAAGCACATGCACATTTATGCACATATCTAAATGAACATATGACTATATCAAACCACTGCACAACTGCAGGTACTGTAAAAAATAAGATATAGATCTGCTTAACGTTATCAACAACAATAACTGTATAATTTTGTCTTATTTTTATCATTTTATATACTAATATTTACCAATTGTTTGATGTATCATACTCCAGTTCCAATAACTGGCATATATTTTGAGAGTGTTTAGTGGTCAGACATTACTGGACAGAGTTTCACTGAAAAGCATCCTCAGCATTGATCTGCCCTTGCAATTTTCCACATTATTCTGTCGGTTTTCAGGCAAGGCAGTCCAATGAATATTTAATTGGTAGTTTGATATCGACTTGTTCAAAAGCCCTCACAAGGCAATACTTCCAACAATATATAGATAGATGTAATAAATGACAGAAATGGACAGATACAGTAAATGGCATTTACGTCTGGCAAATAATACCTTTTCCCCTTTTCTTCAGCAAAATGTCAGATACATTCCTAGTGGGTTAAATAAGACCCTTACAAGCAGATTTTGTTATGGTATTAACTGACCGATCCTGTGACATTGTTTTATTTTAGCCAGCCTCAGTGATTATTTATTCTTGTTTCTCAAAAGTTTCCCCTTATATATTTTAATTGCTGCTATGTATACACTTGACTTCTCCAAAATTGTATAGAGGACTTAATCTGTAGCTTATTTAATTGTCCTATTATTCATTTTATTTGAATGTTTAAATGTGTGAACAAATGTGTCAACTAAAGTATTTTGTGACACTGCTTGCATCAGCTACAGTTTCTTTATAGAAACAGATAGAGCTTCAATTATCATATCTTTAGCTTCACCTGAGCAGTTAAGTGTTACTGAGCAGTTAATAAGTGAAACCATGCTTCAATTTGAAACCATTTCTGTGTTCAAGAGATAATTATTGACTGTGGCTGCATAGAGTATTGAGGCGATCTTCTGCTAGCTTTTTAATTTTAATTATTCATGAAACTATTCATATAAACATGTGGAAAGATAAATAGCAAATATGGTTCAAATGTCCATTATTGGCTCCCCCTGAGATTAGCATCCTCATATGAGTAATAAATGCTGAAACTGCTCTATGTCCATGCTGGCCCTGGAGGAACCTTGTCATAGGTCTCTGAATGCCAGATATGCAAGATCTTAGGTATGGGTCAGTACACTGACTGCAGGCATGCATGCTGCACGCCCAGTGCCAAAAAGCCTGTGGCCTGTTTCTACAACACTCACACACATACAGCAGAACAGCAGTGGGCTGTGAGATTAGTCAGTGACTGCATCAGGGGGTTGATTTTTTTATTGCTGAAGCACAAAGGAATCTGAATTGAAAATGTTCACAAAAAAGACAATAAAGAACCTCCAGCCAGTAGCAAGTGTCTAGACCAACTAGACTCTGTACTGGGGGAAAAGCATCAATCTTTCTGTGGATTACCCTAAATCCAGAGACACAGCTGGGGACTCAAGTCAGCATTTCGAACTTGAGTCACATGTTGATGGAAAAGAGACATTTCACACTGAGGAAAGTCAAATCACTTGATTAATGGAGGACCACCGACCTGAATGCAGTAATTGAATAAAACCTTTTGTTTTCACCTCACATGCAACTTTTCCATTTTGTTTTGCTGTGGTTATGCACAATCATTACTGTAATACCATCCTCCCACAACTTACAGTGTAGTCAGGTTTGGTGCAGCTTCAAATATCGAGCCTTTCATTATAAAATCAAACACAGTCTGATAGACAGAACACACTGCTGCATGCAAATAAATGCAGTGCTTAAAGGAAAGAGGCAAAAATAACAAAACATTTGGCTTATATGTAGTTTGAAGAGCAAGTATGATGCACTGGTGTTTGAAAGACCACTTTCCTTATTTCAAGGAATTTTATCCCAGTCCTCAGTACAGAACAACTTCCACTTTTGTTCTTTCATCTACTTTTAGGAAAACAATGGGATGTTGATTTAGATCATATTTATACATGAAAAAATCTTAAAAGCTCACAAACTTTCATGGACCTCTGTTGTCAGCACAATAACTAAAAGTTGTAATAGGTTTAGTAAATTATAGATCACATTCCTCAACTAAACTGAATTAGTTATTATGTTGGTTAGCTAGCATTTTGGCTTAGGGTTTGCTTTTTTGCATTGTAATATCAGCAGCTAATAATGAGGAAGAAATCTCTGCTATCAACTTGATTCAGACTAGCACCCAAGGACTCGAAACTTGAGCTGACACCCCAGCAACATTAAATTTGACTTGAACTTTTGACTAGTATGAATCAGCTTAACACATCTTGCCTGCTATGGGAGTGTTCATATTACTATTATGTTCAGTTATAGTCTTACGTGCATTTTCAGCTTTCAGCTATGTTCACTTTCTGTATGTGTAGTGACCCACAAGTGTCTTTAGTATGAACAGACTTGTGACCTAAAAACAACCTTTGCCAGCATTGACTGGCGATGACACACCAATGTGTAGTGATGTTTAAAAAAAACACAAATTCAGATTTGGTTGTTTTACGGTACTGTTACATGACTGTAGAACTCAGAACGGCATAGTAACTAGGACCAAGACTTAAAAAGACCATATTTTTGTATTCACACATCTGAAATATCTATGTTGTATTTAGCCATCATACACTCACTTAAAAACATTGGGCTTATTTTCAAATCCTAATTGTTCTTGTTATTAATGTCCATATCCAGTTTACAGTGGACTAAGAATCTTAATCTTTGTGGATGCTAGAGAAATTTTCACACCTGACAGATCCTCTCAAACTCTGGATGGCCTGTGCAGTTTAATACATTCTGTTCTGAATCTTGGTAAATTCAAATAGATAATAACTGTGGTGTTTTTAAAGCTTTTTGATGAAAAACAGTGGTAACTGGGTGCATCGAGGCATGCAGATATTTAATCATTAATGCTGAGGTGGGAAGGTGATGCTCCCTCAAGCCAATGTTAGGCTATAGACCTTTCTTCTGCCGACAAAGAAAGCAATGTCATGAGAAAAGGACATCATTGTAGTCATTGTTTTTTTTTACTTTTAAACACTGCAATTTTTTTAACCACTTTTGAGCATTGCACATTTTTGGTAATTTAAGTGGTTAACTAGTTTAGTTGGTAAGTTATACTGGTGGAGTCAAGGTGGTGGGGGCCCCCCAGATTAAAATCTGCTTAGGGCCATAAAGGTTTAGGCCATCCCTACTCTGTTTATATGTTTTGTGCTCACTAGAAGAACTTTCCACTTACGGTGTGTACGGTGACAAGTTAAATTAGTCATATTACTTAATATGCATTTTCACATGGATATGTTTTCTCACATAACGTGAGTCACAATAAGCAAACCCCAGATCACTGTTTACAGGTGGACCAGGATACTGTAGGTTCTCTGGAGCCACACCCAGGTGTTTATTCTTGACAAAGTGTACTGAACTGACAGGGCAAACAACCACAGGTTCACAGAACAGCTTTAAATGAGAAAATGCCCAAATGACAAAATGTGCCATTAGAATGTGTGTCCTCAAGCAGATGGGTCCTGCAACAGATATTTTTGAAGATATTCTTTGATGTAGCCTGGCTTCAGCTGGACTATCAGACATTGCTCTCTTCAGGATGGTAATAAGCCATTAAACATTCCAAAAGCAGATAGGGCCATCAAGCTGCTCCCTTCGTCTCTCTCACAATGTCCCATCCTTGCAAATACTTGTAACATAGACCATAGCTGCTATTTATGTTGCTCAGTGCTTGACTTTCTAAGGCTGTGTATTGGTTGTAAGCTCCAGGAATGATTCATGTGGATCAACTGTTGTTTTCCTGAGAACAACCTTGATGGTCTGAAAAGTGTTATATTTTGCATTACAGTGTTAATAAGGTATATTGGGAATAATAAATGAAGGATCTTAAAAGTAATTTCTGTATTCAGTGTTGAAGATGAATCTTCAGAATGCTATTAATGATCTAGTCCACACAGAAAACAAAGATGAACAATGCTGCAGTGGTATTATTTCACAGTGAAACAAATAAATATCGCGGCCTTGTCAGTAAGCACCCACCCGCTGTCCCAATGTGCTTCTGTTCGAAAAAGGAATGGTGCTTTTGAATCGCTAAGAGCATTGCTCAGCAACATGTGATGCACAATGTTTTTGTATTTGTCACTCTTAGTAGATTAATTCGATTTTAAAACATTTTTACAATATGTTGAATGTTTATATTCTGTACATTCTGTGTGTGAGTAAGGAGTTATGTGCATTGCTCCATCATGAGCTGCCAAGCCACTTTATAGCACAGTACATTAATTAATTTTCCAAACTGCTTCTTCCACTTCATGTCACGGGGAAGCTGAAACCAATCAGGGCTAAGTAGAGTAGGATAGGAGGCCAACCCATCGCAGGGCAACACAGAGACAGACAACCATTCATAGAAACACACTCACTAGCACAGTATATATCTCATAAAAACAGTACAAATACTATTAGCTATTTATTACTTGTGTTTATCATGACTAAGTTTGTAAATGAAATGAAATAACCAATGTGTGTAATAACAAGAGATATTCACATAATTATTCATGTGATTTTTCAACTACTCCAAAAACGGAAAGTGAAAGTGATATGCTATTACCTCCAAGATTATAGATCTTTAAATAACAGCAAATGTTATTTTTTAAACCTTCTTATGGACCTTTAATTTCATATATAATTTTTCATACCGTATGAAAGTGGCACAGTGGGTAGCCTAAATGTTATGGGTTCAGTACCCAGCTTGGGTGACCAAAGTTTGTGGGCACTCCTATTGTTTGCATCGAGTATTGCATTGGCATACTCCAGAACAACCCACAACCCTGGTGAAGATAAGTATTTTATATAAAGAGTGATTTTAAGTGATGTGAATGATTATCTCAGTCCTTTTAAAAAAAATTAGGAAGATAATGGTTATAGTAAATTTAAGGCAAACGTTTGATGATGCAGGCATGCAGGCTGCAAGATGCTAAAACTGGTTCTGTAGGCTTCTGTTACTTCTTACCTACAATAGAATTGTAGTTTCATTGCAAAACTAAAGTAGCAAACTTTGGCTGACTGACTACATACGTGCTTTAACTGCAGCACACATTGGCAAGCTATGGCTTCTGATTTAAATCATTATAGCTTGCTAAATTATCACCAGAAGTCAGTATTAGTCATTAATTAAGACAACATTTGAGGCCTGGACTTCAAATGCCACCGGCATACTGACCAGATGGTAAAAGAAGAAAAAGCCAGCTGAAATAAACTGAAATAATTACATTAATTATTGTAATATTTACTTGTTACATAACATTTTCCACTTACGTATCATTGCTTTCCTCTATAGGATAAAGTAGAGTTTGCCTAGTTCACTGCATGCAGGGTGTCAGTGTTTTGAGATTGTGTCACTGAGCAAATGGAAGGAAAGAAAGCAACTTTGCTCACGTGTCAGTGAATTCGAGTCATCACTAATTAATTTTCATCTTCAGCCCACACTATTTTTAAGGCAGGAGGGCCCCAATAGGCCCTTGGTACAAAAGCACTTGATCTTCTTACATAGATGCATCATCCAAAATCTTTGTAACCATCTATAACATTACCAGTTTAGCAAAATACTTTAGCAAAACATGCAAAAATTGCTTATAATGAATGTTTGAATTATGTGAGATTAGGTGAGGCATTCACAGCCTGATCTTCTTGGAGATGTACTTCCACAATCTTCTCAGGTGTATTAGTGTCCAATTCAAACCTTTTTATAAAGATAAGTCGAAAAATCTGTTGAGGTGTTGTGCAGCACAACCACAAACGCAATGACCAAAATACTCACTGATACAAAAAGCAAAGGAAAGAAAAGGAAAATACTGTTAAAAAGAGGAGCACGGTGGGCAGAAGTTCCCTACCTGAAAAGACCACAGCCAAACTCAAGACGTCAAAAGCTACCTGAGCTCTGGTGAGAGTTATGTAAAATGTCATGGCAGCTGGCTGAAGGGCAAGGCAAAGATTTGCTCAGAATGTACATAGGAACTTTTAGCCTCTCATGCAGTCAACAACTGCTGCATGGGCAGTGAGATAACATGAGTGGACAGGCTGGAACAAATGTAGAGTTATTTGGGGGTTAGTTCCCTCTTCTTTTGGGAGGGGGATTTTTCTATTTCATTAATTATACAAACATTCTCCCAATTTAGTCACTCAGACACTGAGGCATATTCCTCAGTCAATGCCGCTCATTTGAAATTCATCCCTCCTCTGTTTTTTTAACTGACGGGCATTGCATGGATGCAACTATGTCTATTAAAAGGTCAGACCAGTTGGAATCCAGTTTTCTTTACTAGACATCTGCCTGTACGATGATCAGTTCAGGTCAGATTTAACATTGTAACTGAAGACTTAAAGATACATATATTAGTTGAGGACTTTTGCTTTAAAGGGAATTTAGTAAAATGAAAAAGAGTTTTTAACTGGATGTTAACCTGGTAGATGGAGTATGAACTGACCACATGATAAAGTTAATGTAATGATAGTAGATGATAAGAATGGGATACTATATTGATGTCTGTCTGATCCAGATTACTGCATCTGTAATTCAAAATTGATATATGATATATAACAGATATATAACAGATATATGTTTTTTTGTGTGCCACTATGGAAATTGGAGCTGATTCCAATCAGACTAAGGACATAGTACAATAATCAAAATGCTAACATTTGGAATAACAGGACAGATAGGAGGACAAAAGTAATGTACAAGTTTTTCCCCCCATTCATTTCCACTGATGATATACTGTTTAAAATTAAGAATAATAAATGGTTCATTGCTTAGACACAAAGTCCAAGAAAAAAAACGTTAATTGGTATAGGACCTGCATTGTGTGGAAAGAATTTAATCTTCTTCTCTCTTTTATTTAAAACTTTTTGTTCTTCACACAAAACTGGATCGTGAAAGAATCATCAAATGAAAGGTTCAAATGGTTTTTCTTTGCCATTGCTCCGAAGAAACATTTTTGGAAATTTTGTTTTCTACATTGATATTGAAGAGTTTGCAGGTTTAGAGTCCTTGAGGTGGCGAGCTAAGGAATTTGGAACAAGTCCCAGAGAACCACAGGAATGCCCATTTCAGTATCGCTGCCCTTCTTGTTGATACTGCATTTGTACCTTTGAGCAATGCATTTAACCCCAAATTGCCCCAGGGAAATTACACTGCCACAATCCCCTGCAGTACCCATATGTAGCCTTGGAAGCATCTGCCAAGTGACATTAAACTACATACTACATCCCATATGGCCATCGGTACAGCTGATTCTGTTATTGTGACTAAAACAATACAAAGAAAATGTCTACCCTTGCATGCAGTTATGAAATTTTGATTCACAAATAGATTCGTTCACTTAATGCTGGCATGACAGGCACTTCGCCGCCAGCAGTTCTCCTTCCTTTGAATAACTGCTCCTCTGTGAAAAAGACTATGCAACAGCAGCACAAACACCATCTCTGCCTACGAGTCCATTTAAACAAGCTCAGGGGAGCGGATGACATGGTCATCTGTTTTTTGTAGTGCTTGTTTGTTTTGCCCTCCAGCAAATCCTGGAGCACATTCCCTGCACCTGAAATTATGTTGGCTCTTGTCTTCCAAAAGCAATCGGTTGCCCGTTTCCCTAGAAACAAAAAGCCACAGTGATAGATGGGCTGTTCTTCTTGCTTTGAACATGCTGCTTAATGCATGCTTGGTCTGATGTAAGGATAGCAACAGGCTGGTATAAAAAGCTGAAAGCTGATTGCCACTTAATGTAGCCCTCATGTGAGAACTGCTAGAAGGTCTCAGGGTCTAGGTAAAAGTTGTGTCATTATCAGCTTAGTGATCACCCTCTTTCCATGTTTACACCATGCTTGTAAGCAGAACTGAGAATAACAACCTCTTCTAACTATTAAATGAGAAAACCAGGAAAGGTAAGAATGGATACAGCTAAAACACATCAATTAAGGGGTCAGATACAATATACAGTTCTAAACCAGCTGAAGAAAAACAAGGCCACAGTGTCATAAACATGAAGCTCAGTTTACTATAGCAACCCTGGTATTCTGCCAGACTCAGCAAGCCACCAGCAGTTGCAATCAGCCAAGCTAACACTAGTTCCTACCAAATTCTTAAGATTGACATTATAAAATAAATTGTTATTTATCCTTTTTCAAGGTGTGTATAATTTTGCATCAATTCAACAAAGAGCAGGATGTGTGAGTATATGTAAATGGGTTAGTTTTTGTGACATCACAAAACCAATGAACTTGACACAGTTAACCTGATACATTTTTAGGTATACAAAATGGTATTGAATATTGATATTTTGATATTTTTCAAAGAAGTGTATCAAAGTTGAAAATTTAAGCATTGTTTTCAAGACAGCGCCAATACTTTACAGTACAATATTTTTGGCCTAGTTTTTATATACGGACTGGGTATGAGTGAGTGGTTTAGTTTTTCATGATATGGGCCCTTTATACATTGAAGACATTTTGCATACTATTTTTACATTTATCAACTAATCATTACACACACACACACACACACACACACACACACATACACACACACTTCTTTTAACTGCACTGCATGCATTTAAATGTATTTGTATTTACAAAATGCCTTCAGTGTTAACACTAAAAATAGTTTTTCAGTTAAATAAATATTCAAGAGAATTAACTACGCTTTTTAACTAGTTCTTACTGCATTTTACAAAATATCCCAACATTTTCAGACATGGGGTTTGTTTATAGGGGTGGGGGCTTTAAGTGGCCAGTGGTAAAATCTATGCTCAAGTCATAAAGAAATGAACAAATATATAAGTGATTGAGAATGGATGTGTGAGTTATGAACAAGGTCAAAGAGAGGCATGTATCAAAAAACCTGTGTTGAAATCTAACACCTCCCAAGAAAAGGTAAATTACTCCCCCTACTGGCAGCATTCAGTGTACACACATATACACACTTACTGCTCACATTGTTGATTCTTAATGCATTTCAATCTTTTTTGAATATATCCACTCTCCTGATAAAATTTAAATCCCTTGCTTTAGCTTCATAGTATATGTAGTAACATAACATGGATTGCAAAAGTAACTTTCTTTTGAAACACTTAAACATTTCAATTTCCTTTAAAGTATCTGTTCATCATTATTATCATCTGTACAGGATAATATTGAGCCACTGGCTATGACCTTGTGGATAATTGATCTTAAAATCAATACTTTTTTGTTGTTTCTCCAGAGCACCCATGTCAGCATGGATCATTTCCTGTTCCTTCCCCTGAACTGCTGCTAGCGGCACAGGCTGAAACAAGCGCCATGGATGGAGGTCAGATGGAAAACTCCTCCAACAGTGCCAACACATCAGACATCCACCTCGTCACACATAGCCTATGGGAGGTCATCACAATAGCAACTGTGTCTGCCATAGTGAGCCTGATAACAATAATTGGGAATGTTCTTGTAATGCTGTCCTTCAAAGTCAACAGTCAGCTGAAAACTGTTAATAACTACTACTTGTTGAGCCTGGCTTTCGCTGACCTTATCATTGGTGTCTTTTCCATGAATTTATACACTTCCTACATTCTAATGGGCTACTGGGCACTAGGTAGCTTAGCGTGTGACCTGTGGTTGGCTTTAGACTATGTGGCCAGCAATGCCTCAGTAATGAACTTGTTGGTCATTAGCTTTGACCGCTACTTCTCCATTACAAGGCCTCTAACCTACAGAGCCAAGCGAACGCCAAAGCGTGCTGGAATCATGATTGGGCTGGCTTGGCTCGTTTCCTTCATCCTGTGGGCGCCGCCGATTCTGTGCTGGCAGTATTTCGTAGGCAAGAGAACAGTGCCTGAGAGACAATGTCAAATCCAGTTCTTCTCAGAGCCGGTGATAACCTTTGGTACAGCCATCGCTGCATTTTACATCCCTGTTTCTGTTATGACCATCCTGTACTGTCGAATTTACAAGGAGACAGAAAAACGCACTAAAGACCTTGCTGAGCTTCAGGGTGTTAACCATTCCACAGACTCTGACAATAAAGTCCAGCCTCAGAGGGCCATCATCAAGTCCTGCTTCAGCAGCACCTCCAGAGACCAGAAGCAGTCATCATGGTCCTCGTCCAGTCGCAGCAAAACTGCCAAATCTGCCATGGCATCTAATGATGAGTGGTCCAAAGCTGACCAGCTGGCCACCTTCAACAGCTATGCCTCTTCTGAAGAAGAGGAGCGGCCTGTATCTCCTGGAGTTCTGCCGGCTTACAGGAACCATGCATGCGGGGAGAATAAAATGGCGCTGTCCAACAACAGTGAACAGTTAAGCAGTCATGAGGATGAGAACTTCTTTCCATCCCCTGTCAAAGGTATCTCTCAAAAGAGCAAGAAATGTGTTTCATACAAGTTCAAACCAGCTGCCAAGGAGAGCCACTCTCTGCAGGCCCAGAATGAAGACACAAAAGCAGCTTCCTTCTCCTCTGCTGAGTCCATGAGTGTGCCCTCCACAGCTTCGTCCTCCAAGCCCATTGACGCAACACTCAAGAGCCAGATCACCAAGCGCAAGCGGATGGTCCTGATCAAAGAGAGGAAAGCAGCTCAGACTCTCAGTGCCATTTTGCTGGCCTTCATTCTCACATGGACGCCTTATAACATCATGGTGCTCATCTCCACCTTCTGCTCTGATTGTATCCCTTTGTCCCTGTGGCACTTAGGCTACTGGCTGTGTTATGTCAACAGCACTGTTAACCCAATGTGCTATGCCCTCTGCAACAAGACCTTTCAAAAGACCTTTCGGATGCTTCTCCTCTGCCAGTGGAAGAAGAAGAGGGTAGAAGAGAAACTTTACTGGTATGGGCAAAACCCTGCTGTAGGTGGTAAGCTAACATAAACAAAAATAATGAGGGGTGGATTATAATTGTTTCACTCTGCAATACAGAGATGGGACTTGTTTACTACAGCCCTATGTGGACATAACCAATGGATTCATAGTACTGAACATGTAAAATGACCACATACTTTCCAGTGTCGTTTTCAAGATTATAGAAATATGGGTTTCTCACACCACATCATACATTGGAAAATCAATGAAGTGCAACAGTGTTACAATGGTTGAATGGTAAATTGTTCCAAAAGAGGTTCGCCTGCACATTGCTAAATGAACAAATATTTAATCATAATTCTTGGTCAGTGATTTGTAATTGTCAATCTGATATTTATGCTCATTATCATGTTAGTCTTAAGGGCTGTTACTGTTTTTGCTATTATGTTATAAGCTGAATATAAAAAATGCTTGATCAAGATTGTATGTGCCCATTAAATGCCTTCATCACATTTCCAATAAAAAAAAGGACAGGTCTTAAAACAAGACCCACATGCTCAAAAAAGAGAAAGAAATTTGTGATAAATAATTGAAAATGGCAAGAACACAGAAAAGCAACCATGAAAGAAAACATAAATTATGTTTAAAAAATATTAGAATGGATAATGCACAACTACTGAAAACAATGATGTTTGTAAAGTCTGAGGGATGTTTTTTCTTAATTAAATTATCTTTACTTGCTAAGGTCATAAGATGCAAATTCTTGCTGCTTTTACCGGTAAGTATGATTGAGAAATTGGAGCAAAGGCAAAATCATGGCAATGTTTGCCTGATTGTTAAAATGAAAATAAAATCAGTATTGGGATAATGTAATAAATAATGCCAAGATGCATAAAAATGCATTTGTAAGAATGTTTGGTGTAGAAAATTTCATGAAACCTACCATTATATAAATCATATGGCTTTATAGTTGACAATAGCGGTGATGAAAATAACAGCTATTCTTTCTCTGGTGACCAACCATATCATGTACAGCCAGATTTATGTGAGGTCTTCTTTGCTGTTTTATGTCAGTGTGATTTGTAAATGAAAATCTGTATGTCTGGATGATTTTTTCCCCAAAATATAAATCTGCTTTACAAAACTTTGTGACTTCTTAAATATAATATTCAAACTCAGAAACACATGATTGATATTCTAATAACTGATTTTATGCCAAAGATTTCTCTCAGTCTCACCCTTTCCCCATTGCATAATTCTTTATGCATTGATCAAGAGATTATTAATCATAATTTTCCTAAAGATCAATTGTCCCTAAACCTGAATTTTTACCTACACTATTATAATGAGCTCAGAGCTCATCTCTTTTGCAGTCTGTGGGATGGATAATTTTGACCATCTCTGAAGGCTTCACCATCATCCAGGCATATTTGCACAAGTGTTCCTTGTTGCAGTCCTTCTGCCAGTAGATGACATTGCGGCGGTTCAGGTTCGCCCCAGCGCAGGCATCATACCACCATCCTCCCCCTGCAACTCCCTGGAATTCCAGCTTGGCACAGTTCTGGAAGTAGTTGTCATTGTCCCGGTCCTTGGTGGTGAACCTCTGGTTGTCATGGAGGTAGTTCTCTGGGTCCAGAGTGAGTGCATCCACGGCCGTGCCTTGATACAGGCCCAGTCGTAAACGGTAGTGGGCATCCTCTCCCTCCACCAGCACTGGATCATACTCACCCATCTTGGTCACCGCGTCTTTATCCACCAGCTTGATGCCCAGCCTGTAGCGCGCAGGTCCTTGTGTAAGCTGGTGGATATAGTCATTGCCTAGCCAGTGGTTTCCAGTGAGGCTTCCAAAGCCTAATTTGTACTCCTCCCAGGAACGGTCAAAGTCTACACTGCTGTTGACTGTGATGTGCTGGATGACTGTCCAGCCTCCTTCTTGCATGGCGCAGTAGACTGCAATGGGAGTGTCGGCAGGTTTGATCAGGTACACCCCATCCCGTGCCTGACCCCCAGAACTGTCCCACAGGTCATAGCAGTCCCTGGGGATCTCTGATTAGAAGAAACAGAACTTTAAATGAGAATGCAGCACTTATAACGGATTTCTCAGACACAAATTAAGGTTAAGGTAAAGACATTCAGTGATGAATATTAGCATTGGCATTGGTCTAAGACTAGGCTTAATCCAGGTGCATTCACGTCAGGTTCTGGAAATTTAGAGTGCATCACATTTGTTTATCACACTCACTAAACTTGGCAGTTACCAGATCAGCTGAATTTGGTGTGCTATAGAGCAGGGAAAACACGAAAGTGTTCTGGGCCCCATCTTTCAAGGACAGCAGCTAAATATCTTTGCCTTAATCTCTGCCATATAAGTAAAATTCAGAACATTTACATTTTTATAGACTTGTTCTGCATGTCCTTCAAGCCTGGTATTCGAGTATCAAGAGACACAGAGACTCAGTGACTTGAGTTTCTGTGTCTGCTGATATTGTTAAGATAAGGAGACAGAGGAGTTCTGGGATTGTCTACCTACTGTGTGAGAACTGTGACCTATGTGCCAAAAGTCTTCATGTGGCTTCATGTAGGGTAGTTTGAACCAGGCGTGGCGTTACAAACTCAGTTGACATAAACTAGTATTTCTTTTAGATATTTCTTAAAACTGCAAGAAAAATCCTTTTACACAGATAAAGGCTTGAGCTTAATAAGTTTTGTAGTATATTCTGTTAAGTACAGTTGTTAGAAGAAGCTTACAAGAGCAACATCTACATTATAACTGAGAATGAAGAATGTTGCTGTAATGATCTTCTAGATTCCATAAGTGACCATATATTTACAGACAAGACTTATCCTTTTGCTGTTAGCTATCTCATCATGTATTTTAAACTGGATTAAACCATTTTAATTATTAATTATTTGGTTATTAAACCAAAACTAGCCAAGCTGAAAGAAACCTATATTAGTACCTTTATGTCCAAGGTTTAGAATGAATTTTTGGTCTTCTGAAGATAGCAGATGGATGTTTTTAACCTGAGGCTGCACAGCTAGTGCCCCAGTCGAAATAAGCAGGCTCAAGTAAGCTACCGCCCTGCTTCCCAGTTGCTTCATCCTTTAGTTGTATGCATATTTTCCATTTGTAAAGAAGAATGACACACAGAGTTAGAGCCACAGCAATCCACTTAACTTGATCACATTGTTTTGAAGATTTTAGGTAGTCTGTATAGAAAGCAAACATTGTCTTTTTTATCTGGAAAATGTGTATTTTTTTGTTCAGTAGTCCTACACCAAGTTAATAAAATGAACATGCTTACCTTCACACGTATCTTGACTTGCCTGGTGTAACCTGTTACAGATAAAATGTTCACGTTTAACAGTGAACGAGAAATCCTACCTGAATGCCAACCTGAATTTCAGAGTCCACAGAGACGCACACACATCTACAGAGCCTATCAGCACTGGACTTCAGCCCCATTCTCACGTCACACAGGGACGCACCAAGGGTTAAAACCTTTTATCTGTGTAACCTGGGATAGGACCGTGCTGGATAGCTTTCATGAAGCCACTCCATATGTGCTGCAGTACAGGAATTATTTCCACTGAAATTTAGAATTTGCTAAAACTGCATTTGCATTCTTAGTTTTATGAGAGAGTACAGTACAGTATGAAAACAAACAACATATACACTCAATGGCCAGTTTACTAGGTACACCAATTTCTTGTTAACACAAATAGCTAATCAGCCAAGCACATGGCAGCACCTCAGTGCATTTAGGCATCCAAATGTGTTGAAGATAAGTTTAAACCAAGCATCAGAATGCGGAAGAAAGGGGATTTAAGTGATTTTGAACATGACATGGTTGGTGGTGCCAGAAGGGTTGGTCTAAGTATTTCAGAAACTGCTGATCTGGGATTTTCACACACAACCATCTCTAGGGTTTATAAAGAATGGTACAAAAAAGAGAAAATATCCAGTGAGCTGCAGCTGTGTGGACAAAAATGCCTTGTTGAATATCAGAGGTCAGAGGAGAATGAGCAGACTGGTTCGAGATGATAGAAAAGCAACAGTATCTAAAATAACCATTTGTTACAACCTAGGGATTCAGAATACCATCTTGCAATGGTGGTGTAATGGTGTGGGGGACATTTTCTTGGCACACTTTGGGCTCCTTAGTACCAATTAAAGATTGTTTAAATGCCACACCCTACCTGAGTATTGTTACTGACCATGTCCATTCCTTTATGACCACATCGTACCCATCTTCTGATAGCTACTTCCAGCAGGATAATGCACCATGTCACAAAGCTCAAATCATCTCAAACTGGTTTCTTGAACATGACAAAGGGTTCACTGTACTCCAATGGCCTCCGCAGTGACCAGATCTCAATCCAATAGAGGGACGTAGTGGAACAGGAGATTTGCATCATGGATGTGGAGCCAACACATCTGCAGCAACTATGTGATGTCAAAATGGACCAAAATCTCGAAGGGAATGTTTCCAACACCTTGCTGAATCTATGCCACGAAGAATTAAGAGTTACTTCCAAAGGCAAAAGGGGGTCCAAACTGGTACTGGCATGGTACACCTAATAAAGTGGCCAGTGCAATTCAAATTCATGGATAAAACAGTAGGTGGCATGATGATGCAGTGGCTAGTGCTTTTGCCTTCCTTTCTGTGTGGCGTTTGCATATCCTCCTTATGCCTCCTGGGATCTCAGGTTTCCTCCCACAGTCCAGAGACATACTAGCCAAGTGAACTGGAGATCTTAAATTGACCTCTGCCCTGTGAAGGACCGGTGACTTGTTTAGGGTGTTTTTCCACCTTTCACACTATGAGCCTGGTTAGGATAAATGGCTAAGATAATAAATGAATACAAATAGGACAAACAGGTTATCATAAGCCATAAAAAAGTGTGCAACTCAGCAGAGAAAAAGTGCATTGTACACTAAACATGGAATAAATGTATCATATATAAATATTTTACCTCCTTACAGGCTAAATGTAGACAATAACATCTGCCTGCTGTGTTGCAATTGTATTTGAGCAATGGAGAAAAGGCCATATACAATTCCCAGTATCCCACTTCTTTCTTTAAGTAGTGGAATACTTTCTACTTTCTACATAGACTTAAATGTATGTCATGTGTCCATATATAAAATCATACATAATATGCATGGTTATATTGGGAAGTAGTGTCTTTTTCTGTGTAACATTAATAGGACATAATCCACGTTCATAAAGGTCAATAAATGAGACTGTTTACACACATTTTAATGTTTATCTACGGCAAGCTCAGAAAAGAAAATCTGCAACATAATCACAGTTCTTCTGGGATTCACACATCTGTTTTATCCCTGTAAGCACCTCACAAGCTGCTGTTAAAGCTAACTAAGGTGGACTGTGTCTCACAATTCCACTGGTGTGCCTCCCTCACACTTGCTATTGCTATATTTAGCCTTCACTCCTTCAGCTTCCATAACGGTCAGCCAAGGCTATTGCCTTTAAAATACACACTTGGGACTAAAAAAGAAAACAGTGCCATCTGCACAGCAATTGATGACTAATCTTACCAACCTAATAGTACCCGAAAGGGGGGAGAAAACAGCATAGTGCAAGGTAAAAGGAATACAATTAATCTGTAGTGAAAATGTTACCTATTTAAAAAATACATTTGTTCAATGAAATATTAATAAAGCTTTTAAACCAAATAATTTTTTAAATAAATAAATAAATCAATAAATAATGCAATGGTTTTTCCACTGTGACTCATAGTAGTTCAAAATTTTAAAGGGGACTGTCAAACATACAAAAAAGCAAGGCACTGGCAATGAAAACAGCATTCCTGTTATTTTCCAACATTTAAGGCTGATTATTTTTTGGCAACTGACTGCCAACACTGCTGCTCTCTGCACAGATGAGTGCTACCGCCTCTTTGGGCCACCCCCCCTGTGAGCCCTGTTTCCTCCGCCTCCTGGTTTGCCACCTTGGCCTTTGGGCGGGGCAAAGAACTTGGTCATAATCTCAGACACATCTGGAAGTTCAGGGTTGGGATTCAGCATATTCATTGACTGTTCCATTTCCTAAAAAATGGCATAGATGGGAGGTACAGTAAATGTCACATAGAAAGAAGCAGGTAATAAGGGGGAAACATCCTTTTTATAATATCTAACAAACACTTAAATGTTGGCCACAACAAAGTTATTCAATTGATATGTTGTTTATGCAAAAGAGATATTTAAGATGGAGTCACTGTTAATTTTAAGTTTATTCAGAATCTTCAGAGTTTTTGATGCAGTAGATGTACATACCCTTCTCATCCCAGGGTCATCTGTATTAATGACTTTTGGTAGAAGAAGAATGATCACAAGAGGAAGCACCATCATGAGAACCTGAGGAAAGAGCAAAAAAGGAAGTGAACTAATCATATGTTTTCTGATGAAGTACTCTTTAAGGTGTTAAAACGAAACTTGATTCTGGAAGAACAAGCCTACCATAGGATTCATCAAGAAATCTGACCATCCCCATGTCTCTCGCTGTATAAAGTAAGAATGAAGTCCAGTGCATCTAATCTGAAGTGGGTAAGGCAACTGGACTACCTCAGATGTCTTGACATAATTAACTCTGCGTGCCCTGTAAGTGAAAGTACAGATATATTAACAAACCATCATGTAATGATATTTAAAAAAAAAAAACATTTATGGACAGTGGTTAGGACGCTGCCTTTGGGATCTAAAGTTTGCAGGTTCGAGTCTCGGCCCAGGCAATACTGAGGTACATTGAGCAAGGTACCATCCCACTACACTGCTCCTCGGGCGATGTTGATATATATATATATATTAGGCCAGTGGTCCTGGTACCTTGCCCTTCACATTCGCTCAATCTCCGAAATAATCATTGAGGTACCCTCCCCAAGCACTGCCCCTACATGAATGGGTTAAAAACTGAGGTCATATTTTGTTGTGGTGTATTTTGGAATATTTGTTTCAGAATATTCCAAAACTCTAGTAATACTGTTGTTAAAAAACACTGTTTCAAGATCCTTGTCAAAAGTCACATTCCCAAACAGTGTTTCGTTATGTCACCAACTTCATTTCATATTGGAAAGAAACAAAACCATGCTATATGGCTTACAATTGTACTCTTTCTACCACAACTTAAACAGATTTAATATGCTAAATAAACTTGTATATAAACTGAAATAATCTCAGCTCCATAACTGCCAAGAGGAGATGACACACTTGATTATTAGACCAAACACTCAGAAATATTTTCTAATCTTTTCCAGTTAAATAAACCTTATCTCTCTATTCCAGCAATATCTGTGTCTTATGTGAATATATTCTAAGTAAGAAGAGAAACCTGACTGTATTTTTAAATACAAATTTTAAGATGAATGATTTCTCACATACACACTCCCCATAAATGACTCATGAAAAAAAATGTATGCAAGACAATGATGTTGAACAATCAATTTTTCTTGATTAAAACGGGTAAGCTGTAAGACTACATGTACAATGCAGGTGCTCTTATAAGTAATGGTAACCAAATACAGATGCTGTCAGTGAATAAAACTCCTCATTAAAAACAGTACTGGTTTCTAATTATTGTTTACTGAACACTTTGAACTGCATGGGCATTCCACCACCAGATGACACTGTGAAGTCGTAAATCTTTTCCTGAATCAATTATTCCATTTGATTTGATTGCTCAATGTTCCATTATTGCCATCACTAGCAAATTCCCTGACTTCTGAAAAGATGAATTTCCATGACTTATGACAGGCTGCTTTTGTTCTGCTTTGTTTGTGAGCTTTATTTAAAAACTTTGAGCAAAATAGCTGATCTGAATGAATGAATTTATATGGATAGTATTACCCGGAATACTGACATAAACCAAATTATTTAGATTAACATTAAAACTATGAGATTTATCAGGCCTGTTTGCCTGTTAAATGCACTTAGCTCTTCTTCTGTACTATTTGTGCAGAAGTTCATTTATAGAAGTTCATTGTGCAGAAGTTCATTTATTGGCATGCTTGTGTTTAACAGTTATTGAACTGGGAGGAGAGGGTAAACATAGTAAGTAACCATAAAAACCACACATGCAATATGGAAAATGCACAAAATGACTCAATAAAAACTCTTCATGGTAGTAATATATACATGGCTAATAT
>JBBPDA010000001.1:44291413-44311560 GCA_037974385.1 Arnoldichthys spilopterus
TGCTATTGTCATTGCTTTATTAAAGTTGAAAGTCGCTAAAACTGACTAGTGCTTTCACTGTGCTTGTTTTAAATACAAATAATTGTAGTTAACATTTTGTATACAAGGACCACATTGTTTATCCATTATTTATTTTAAATAGCATCAAACTACAACTAACTTTCAACACTTTATTCCTAAAGTCATTGTTTCCTTACAGTCAAACACAAAATAATAAAACTATCAAGATCACAACATACAATAACAGTATTTCTGTAGTTAAACAATGCTGCTAAATACAGTATATTGAGATCTTACACTTCATTGGCCATTGGTAAGATTATTTGTCTGTGTGTGATTACATTTTAAAACATTCAGGAAACCCTGACCCACATTGCATTGTGGAGAGGGAGATCTTTGCTGTGCTGTGTCTGCCACCCATTACCAGCGCACCCCCACACTGTTATTGTTGTAATTGAATCTTGACTTGCACAATTTGAGCACAGCTAAATTCTTGACCTTTTGCCCTTCCGCATTTTCGGCATGTTATCATAAATTTCTAGTGTTCCATGGAATTCTTTTGCAAGCTACCCAGTGTGAAAGGATGGCATCGAGGAGCAGATTTACCATCTTTGAATTTATTACTTCTATCAAGTTTTGCTTTGAACACTGTGGTTGGTAATGCTTTGCTATAAAATGTTTTAAGACTTTAGAAAGGCCATAACAGGCCTGGTCCTATATGTAGTTTTTTTTAATGTAATTTATATTAATTATTATTAAGGTCTAACATACATTTGTAATAATAAGGCCCCAAAAATACCAAATGGAAATTACCATCAGTGTAACAGATTTGCATTTGTGAATCTACACTCAGGCTTTAATGACCTCTGGGGCTTTTCTCTAAATATCAATCTTTAAACTATCTGAGTGAAAGACTTTATAATTGTATACATAAAAAGGAGACGGCAGACAGTTACACTTGAACACTTGCCTTTATTCATTAAGGCAAGATTTGACACCCTGAGCAGCATACCAGTCACTCCATGTCTGTACATGAAAGCTAATATACAACATCTTGGCTTGCGGCAACCTGATAACGAGAACTTATCTGACTAGCAGGTATGTATGGATACAGTCAGCCTTTCCATTTGATTCATGATACTGAGTTCACAATTTAATATTCTCATTACACATTTAACAAAATAATGATGACATGATATTTAATTGTAAAAAAAAAACATTTCAGTTTGCTACCATATACTAATTAGATTACAGATGAGTGTGAATAAATATGACACATGACATGAACAAGATGGAATTTGTTGGAGGTTGTTGACTGGTTTAAAAACTTTGGTGTTCAAACTATCAATGCACACAAAATGAAAACTATTGGCCAAAACTGAAAATGAAAAATTCAGGCCACATTTGAGTGATCATTAGCAATTAAAAGAGAAAAACACAAACTGTTTCTTTCAAATAAATATAGTAAAATTACCACATGTGCCACCAAATCCAGATTTCTTGAAAAGAGAAAATGGTTGTTTACCTGTTGTTTGGCTCTGTAGATTGTGAATTATTTTGTTATTTATTACCTACAGTGGTTGAGCTCACATGGGCTTAGCTTCTATTGTTTTGCTGTACTCTTTTAGGATGAAATGATTTCAAGTGGGATCAAACCTGCAGTGGAGATGTCATTGGTCTGGTCCCCTTTATGCTATATAATGTGATCGCAACATTAATACAAATGTATGATGTTCCTCATAGAAACTGCATGGCTGACATTTTCAGCCTGTCCTGATTGGCACAAGAAAGAGAACACTCGACGTTTTTAATCACTATATTTAATAATCCTTTTTTACACTTTGCTGTAAGCCAGTATAATTTTTTTAAAACAAAACATTAAAACCATTTACAACCCAAAAATTAGTAGCTGAAATATCTCTATACAATCAATGTACCAAACACTTACTGACCTACACCATTTAGCTCGAAGCTAAGCAGTGAATCAGCTGTATTTCATCTCAGTGGGTCTTTTAGTCCAGTCTACCTAAAAAATGATCAGTTGAATTTGAGTTTGTTTTTTTTAAAACTTGGGTCTAAAAAAAGAGGACAGTGAGCTGAGGTTTCAGTTACATTTGTTGAAATCTCTGCTTTCAACACCACTGGCCTTCCTTTTGTGTTAGTTATTTGCTGTCCTCGTTTGCCTCTGCCAAAGTGTTTGACCTCCAAGGTTAAGAATGCGGTGGATGCTATACGAGCTGATTATCTTCTTTAGCTCACAAATGAAGAGGTCACAGGTGTTCAGAATGATTTGCCTTGATGCTGCAGGCTGGTATTCACTCGCCTACACTCGAATTATGCTCACAAGTCACAATGTGTAAGCCACATTCAGCATAACATTTAAGTCAGTATAATACTTGGTATGGTTTAAGACACCATGTTTTAACTTGTTATGAGTAGGAGTTCTGATCTAGAATCAGTTTGGCAACAATCATCATAAATACAGAATAATCTTCAGTCCTTCCTAAAACTGCTTTGTGAACACCAACCCTGGTGTTGATGACCTGCCTAAAATGGTGGTTTGTTAATTTTTATAGCTCTCGGTGAGTCACACAGTGTCCTAGACCACACTTGAAACCTCAATAAAGAGCTGAAGGCAGTACTCAGAATGTACTGAGAATTTGGGGGATGTAAATACAAAAAGATTTTTGTGACTATTGACATCTACTGTAATAATGTTGGTTTCACAGCTCCAGTTGTAAACTTGAAGGCAAAATTTGGCATCAAAGCATGCCTGGGCTGATTGATGATGACTTCCAGAGTAACTGGAAAATTATGTCAATGTATTTTTTTTTTGCCAAACCAATTTTGGCTTAATTAATTTTTGGCTTTATTAAGTTTGACTTAATATAATTATTCAATCATCTAATACCCCCTCTGTAATTCCCATGTATCTGCACATACAATAGGGAAGCTTTGCTAGATAACCTTAGAGTCTGAGTTACTATATCTGAAGAACGTGTGTTCTATTATTCACTCTTGGTTTCCTAGAAGTGTGCTATCATTATGAGCATCATTAAATTATAGGGAGAGTATTACTCTATTAAATAACAATTATGGTTACACTGAAAGCCTGGGAATTCAGTCCAAGGCACATTACACATTATGGTCCTTACTTTAAAAGCTCTAGGAAACTTTGTTGACCCTTGCTGGTCCTAGCCTTTGGTAAGTTGTTAACTGTATCACATGCATGTACAGATGGACTCGAGCTTGTTGAAGAGTGCTGTATAACAACTAAGGTAGTATAAGAGTAGATGTTCCTCTTAAATTAATCTATATGGTTCTGAAAGCGAACATCTTGAGCAGTCAAAACAAACATTAAAAGCACACAAAC
This sequence comes from Arnoldichthys spilopterus, assembly GCA_037974385.1. Lineage (NCBI taxonomy): Eukaryota > Metazoa > Chordata > Actinopteri > Characiformes > Lepidarchidae > Arnoldichthys > Arnoldichthys spilopterus. The sequence continues at coordinate 44,294,787 of JBBPDA010000001.1, forward strand.
TGGCCCTGCACTCAGACAGACTGTGGTGGATCTATAAGGCATTTGTGTTATTTTGGGGCTTGAGTGTTCCCTCTGCCCAAAACAAGCACTGGGTGGTATTTTCCCCTCCTTGTGTGATAAAAGCTGAAGTGTGCTTCACAGTATCCCTCCCAGTCATTCTATAAACCAGCTTGGTGGAGCCCAGATGGTCTGTGGTACTTCCAATGCAGCCCAAAGCCAGTTTGCTGCCTTTAACCGCAGTGCCACTGTTCTAAAGCTAGATTTTCGCCAGCTCACAACAAAAAATACTGCGGGGTGGGGTATTCTTAGATGCAGTGTGATGTGAATGTTTACAAATGTCAAAACCCAATTTTCTACACATTAATTGTTAAACGGACTGTTCGCCGGGCACTACCCACATCAGCTGCCCACTGCTCCTGCATGGATGGGTTAAATGCAGAGGTCACATTTCATTTTGGTGCACTTTGGGCTGTGCTGTGGTGTGTTCACAATGGCAAATAATAATAATCATAATTGCTCGTTTCCCCCCCAGAGAAGGAAGAAAAACACCTGGTTGTAGCCAACCAGAGGACCATCAAACAAATAATGTCAAAGCTTTCACCCAACTTGGAAAGGGTGAAGCGAATTACAAACTCATTCGCATCTTTTATTGCCAAGGATTTGTGACCGTATTCAGTCATTGAGAAACAGAGCTATGTTGTGCACTTTGGAGCCAAAATGCAATGTACCATCTCTGACACAGCTATTCTCATGCTCTATGAGACCAAAACCTTAATCGGTTTATCATCGCAATGTAGCCCTTTGAAATGAATTGAATCATGAGGTGCCTAGCCCTAATGCTGAGCACATCTTAAGATGTTCCTGCTGCAGAGCTCTGCTTAATAACAGTCCTTCCTCCTTACAGGACTCTTGAAATGCAATCGCAACAGAAGAACTCAGCATGCAGCCTTTGAAAACCACCAACATAGTAAATGTGATTAAAAAAGCTCCACATAAAAATGCCACATACTGCTAGGAATAAAACACAGACATTACTGTATTTTCACATTTTCACAGTGGTGGAAAAAGGCTGTAAACACTTTCTCCTACTTGGGTGTGATGGCAGATGGAAAGTACTGGGAACTGGCTATAGTGAAACCCTTTTAAAATGTAAAGGGCAGGAATTTTTTTCACTTCTGAGACATTGTCATCAAAGTCCAACATGAACATCTGAAGTGACCTAAAGGGTTTATTCATTTCTTCTTTTCAAAGAACTGGAAAGCGACCCTGCAATTGCACTGGAAGAGCTTAGCTTAGGCTGGAGAAGTGACACTGGACCATGTTCCTATACACACAAAGGAGTGTTGTTACTCCCCATTTAATTCATTTAAGCTTTAATCACTTGCTTAATAACAGTCCTTCCTCCTTACAGGACTCTTGTCTTGTACTTGTCTATAAGAACCACTGATATGTGCATGTAATCATACTGTCGTGTTCATATTGCCTGTGACACAACTGTTTTTTTGTCTTTTTGCTGATCTTTTCACAAATTATTATTATATATAATTATTATCTCAATGTTTTACATTTTGTTCCATGGGATTTTACTCAGCCTCCCTTAGCCTTTCTTCTGGCCTAAAAAGGTCAAGTTCAAGTTAATATAATTTTTCCATCCCAAACAGAAAGGGCAAGGGTAATGTTTTGATTGAGTTGCAACTAGGGGGCAGTGTTTCAACAGATTGCTTCTTTAAAGCAACACAAGTTGGACTTGAAACAAGTACATTCTTTAGCTCTGAGCTGTTGTCTGGTAAATCAAATAATGTTGACGCCTTTATTCAAAAAAGAAAAAAACATTAACAGTAGATAGGATGGAAAATTTGCTCAGCAAGATTTCAGGTTACTCCTTGAATCTGTTAACCATGTATGCAATAATGTTTTTGATTGTTTAGTTATTTAGAATTTTTCTAAACATCTCAAACTTGGTTTGCTTTCCTTTTGTATACACACCCCACTAATTAACCACACAGAAACAGGATGACTTTGATAAGACAATGGAATATATGTTCAAGAGGTTGCTTAGACGTGGCATCAGCCTTGCAGTTTTGTCCAGAGGTAATTCATGGATCATTAGGAACCATCAGTGGGCAGCTGAGTTTTGCCTATTTGACAACAACCATTAGCAAAGCCCCATTATCATTAGCTCCAGGCAATTAAACTGAGAAAATATGTTCTTTTCTAAACTGCATTGTCTTTCTCTGGCTGTTTGATAGTTTGGTTTTGTCATTGTGTGATTAAGCCAGACAGATGTGGCTTTGAAGGTGTTTCAAATTATCATGTGAAATAGAAATGAAATACACAGAAAAGTTCTGCAAAGAATATCTTTCATGACCCAATTATGAGGCAAATTCCCCTTGACAGCTGTTTGAGATTTGTTCTAAATGTCAATCCAAAAAAAAACCCTTCCAAAGTAGAATCTCAAAGGCAAAACATGCTATTTGTGTAGAATGTAAGCTAAGAGTTATTTCAGTTAATTTCTATTATGAACAGTTCACAGAAGGAGTTTAAATGATGTAGAAAAATTGTGGGGAAGACACATTTTTCTTTTTGACAGCAATCCCGTATATCAGTGTGTTTAGTTGGTTTTGTCCTAATGTTGTAATACAGCTCATAATTGTAAACTGGATTCTGATTATCCTCTAAACCTAGAAACCATAGAAGTCTACTCTAGACTGCTCCTAGATAATTGCAGGACTGCACAATATTAGCTCTCCAGCTTTTTTCTTAATCAGATAGATCCCTGCTAACACCAGACTCTGCGTAGTATCCTGCTGTTTTCACATAACATCAGAAGTGGCAACTGTGAACAATGCTGGACTTGTTGGTCTTTTTAACTGACCTGTTTTTCTGCCCCAGACTGGCAGACTCTTGCTTTCCCGCAGTGAAAATCTAGATGTGATGCTGCTGGATGCCTAAGCTATCAGGGGTGACGGTTCCAAAGGGCTAAAAGTGTGCCATGCACAATGGAATCGTTGATACCTGAGGTCAGATGCCACAGTGAGTGAGTCCATTCCCTCAGGAGAGCAGCAGGCCATGAATGAGGAAATGGCTGTCTACACAGCTACACAGGGTTTAGGTGTAAGCCATCCTGTTATCTGCCACTGGGATTGCTTTATTTTCCCATAAAAAAGGTACAGTAGGGCCTGCATAAGAGGACATATTATTTTGTCAGGATGGTTTCCATGAGTATGCCATGCCATGCGGTTGAGCTTTATTGTGCAGGTTGAGAGGCCCAAGCCAAAGTAGCACAGAAGACTAGGGTACATCATGTGCAGAGTGACTGAGCTGCAGGATTAACTCATCACTCCACACAGGAAATAAAGGAATGTGGGTAAATCCAAAAGCTTTTGGTGCCCAGAAGCTCAGATTGGGCTTCATTCTCAAGATTATTGTGCCTGGACCTTGAGCTTGAGGTATGTGGTAAAGGAGCATAAAGTGAAGATCATTCCGAACCAGATATTTATGAGCTACATCTTTCATGGGGTGAGAACACAGAGCTCCTCAAAGGAACAGATACTCCCTAATCGTAGACAAATCCTTTAGGGCTTCAGTCTTTCCTGAACGTCAAACAGAAGACTAACTATCCTCTCCCTGCTTACCAAAGGTAATATATCAAGCACATTAGACTTTCACTTTAATCCTGTGAATGAAGGTAGTGGAGATGTTCTCCCTAATAGATTTGACAGTGGTGATTATCCTTTCTGTTTTACAAGGTGCATTAGTGAAGCCTTGAAGAGTGTTAGTGTGTGGTTCTTTGAAAAAAGCTAGTGTCTTATGCAAAAAAAACAACAGGATTTCTTTCTTGTTTTTGCTTCCTTGACAAAAAGAGGGTACCTCCTATAGTTGGCTGACAAAAAGGAATCTGAAGTACTACAACCCTATTGCCTCGTTCTGTTAATGTGATTTGCAATATATTAAAACCATATTGGTAAAATACTAATGTAACATGATTAAAGAGGATTTTCACCACATTTTTAACATCCATCCATCCATTTTCCAACCGCTTCTTCCATTTCCGGGTCACGGGGAAGCTGGAGCCAATCCCAGCTGACTGCGGCCCTAAGGCGGGGTACACTCGGGACAGGAGGCCAACCCATCACAGGGCAACACACAGACAGACAACCATTCGTACACACATTCGGGCAATTTTCCAATCCAATCAACCTACGCGAACATGGGGAGAGCTTGCAAACTCCACACAGAAAGGCACCTGTGGCTAACCTGGGTATCGAACCCAGGACCTTCTCACTGTGAGGCGACAGTGCTAACCACTGCACCACCGTGCCGCCCCATTTTTAACATTTCAGAATTATTTAACAGTGGTGGTAATAAGAACCAGGGGTCACAACATATACAATGCAAAGTCATTTTATAAAAATGACTTATATAATAGTGATATATATGAGGACAAGAAGTTTTCCTTCAGCTTTTTTAAAAAAAATATACGCCAGATTAAAACCTTCTGTAAAAAATATCATGAAACTATATCTCTTGCAGCATGTTCTAATAACTTTCAGTGATGTAACGTTTAGAAACATTATACTCTTATGTGTAGTCCTATCAACCCTGCACACAATAATATTGACTCTATAACTCTCACTGTAATAGTACGTCACATTTTGCAAATATTTAGAAAAATTTGTTAATTTTCTTTTTATTCTGGTTCAAAGTGTGTTCTGCCTGTTGAAAAGAAGACCTGAAGAAACTCAAAAGATATGTGAAAATGTGTCAAGTGGCTCATAGCATGCTAATTTTTCGTGATTCATTTAAATGCTTATTTGCATATTGTGTTCCTTGGTAATATCACTACTGTATGGGATATTTACCATAATGGTAAACAAATGATACATTGTGCATCCCAAGCACCTGCTTACTCTCAGTGTACTATTACATTTACATTTATTCATTTGGCTGACGCTTTCATCCAAAGCGACTTCCAAGACGTGGAGCAGAGTAGTGGGACGGTACCTTACTCAAGGGTACCTCAGTAGTGCCTGAGCCGGGACTTGAACCTGCAACCTTCAGGTCCCCAGCACAGTGCCCTAACCACTAGGCCACTATTAATAAGGAGTTAATATTTTCACTGTTCATTTCTCTGTGTAGCTGTAATATTTTTATATTCCTAGATCCCAATAGCTCCCTTGTCTCCCCATGTCTTCTGCGGATTGCCAGTACAAAGGTTTCTTTATGAGTAGCCTTCTAAAACTCTACAGGAATGAGAGGCATGAGCTTCAGATGTACCTGAATCCCAACTGTTTCACTCTTCATGCCAGCGAGGATTCGATTCCAAAAATGTCTAATAACACATGTGCTTTCTTCATTACCACATACCCAAAGAAGACAGAATGATGGCTCTTACTCACATGTCCTTGTTGGTAATATTTAGCCTGAGGCATCCTTCATATTATTTACCAAGACCATCTATTTAAAGCAATCAATAGTGTTTTGGCTGTTCTTGTTTACATATTATACAGACTACAGATGTTCAGTTTAAGCACAAATGTATACAAACATAAAAAAAATAATTTTTGGACTTTATCCTTCTCAATAAATGAATAACGTGATGTATTCTTATGCATAACCAAGATCAGAAAACAAATGAAAAAAAGTACAACCCCAGTTCCAAAGAAGTTCAGACACAGATGTTGAAAGTGAGACATATTACTATTACATGAAAAATATTAGCTCATTTTGTGTTTGATAGCAGCAGCACATCTCTAAAAAGTTGGAATGGGGCAGCAAAAGGCTAGAAAAGTTCATTGGCAACAGGTCATTAACATAATTGGGTATAAAAAGAGGATCTTAGAGAAAAAGACTCTTTCAGAAGTAATGATGGTTCACCAATTTGCAAAGACTGTTTAAAAATTGTGGAACAATGTCAGAATAATGTTCCCTTATGTAAAATTGTTAAGACTTTCAATATCTCATCATTTACAGTGTATAATATAATCAAAAGATTGAGACAATCTGGAGAATTCTCTGTGTGAATAAAGGGACAAGGCCAAAAATTTGTATTGGATGCCGGTGATCTTTACTGCACTGCATTAAAAACAGCCATGATTTTGTCATGGAAATCAGTGCATGATTTTCACAGTTCAGACTTCAGACTTGCACAGTTCACAGTGCCATTCACAAACGCAAGATAAAGCTCTATCATGCAAGGAAGAAGCCACTCATTTGTCATTGTAAGCAATCACACAAAATGCCCCACAATGAAATGTAACCACTACATTTAACCCTTAACACATGGATACATGAAGCAAAAAGCAGCTATAAAAAAGTACCCGGGGAGCAGTGTAGTGGGATGGTACCTTGCTCGGTACCTCAGTGGTACCTGGCTCAGGACTTGAACCTGCAATTTTTTGTTTACAATGCTAACACAATGCTATACTGTAAACTGCATCTATTACAACAGCATGGCTTTATAGTTGAAGAGTCTGGGTGCTGAACTGGCCTGCCTGCAGTCCAGACCTTTCAACAGTTGACGACATTTGGCACATCATGAAAAGAAACAAACAACAAAAAAGACTAAGAACTGTAGAGATTTGCACATTGTTGCATTTTGTTTTTATTGACAATTTACAGTGTCCCATTTTCTTGGAAATGGGGTTGTATTCAGACACCAAAAATTACTATTACAGTTACAGCTTTAGTACACCGTTTTCAATATTCCTATAATATCCTTCAGTACTGATAATGTGTGAAATCTTATGTGCTGCACCTGTCTGGGGATGATGAGATGTGGTTCCAGGGGCTATTATTATTCCATGGACTACATTATTAAACCAGTTGTACTGACAGGGATGTTTAAGTTAGGCTTTTTTTCCATTCAAGTGCTATTTAATAGTGAACTTTCCTAAGAACTTTCAGAAGTTCCTTCATCATGAAGTTCCTTCACCACACTAGGTGGGCGCGGAGCATACTGCCTTTTTGTCGTATCACACGGTGCTTAGACGGTTTCCTTAGCCTTTCCAAGTCTCATAGTTACCCTTAGCTTTCTTAGATTCATAGTTGTTAGTCTCATAGTTACCCTTAGCTCTCTTAGTCCTTAGCCTTAGTCCTTAGCCTTAGCCTTAGCCTTAGTTGTCCTTAGCCGAGTGGACTTACCTTTCGTTGCGTCTGTACCATGAAGATGCTCAATAAAAGTGTTGTTGAGCACGCATTTGGGTCCCAACTTCTTCCAAGCATGACAGTACTTGATGAAATCAGGACATTTCTGCAGCATTTATATCTAAAACTCGATTTATTTATCTATTAAAAAATATTAAGTCAAATGAATGGTGTTGTCAGCCTTGTGTGCTATTTTGCTGTTAAAATCTGTCAGTGCCAAGTTGTTTGTGTGTATGAAAGAGAGTGAGTGTAAAACTTGTCAGTGTGGTCTTATGAATCCATTAAATCAAACCAACATTTTAATGAGTGGTTGTGCTTTATGGCCAAATGGGCTTTGTGGGTTTCAGCTTGAGGCCTCAAGAAAGCAATGCAAATTGTACAGCTGAATAACAGCTATGGTTTGGCCAAATTTGTGAAACAAATTTTCAACTGATGTGAATTTAATGGATAATAAAATATTCCCTTTCTGATTCCAAAGATGATGTTTAGTTCAACTAATATGCCACCCAATACACAGATAAAACTACTTATGCAAGGAGATTTAGGCTCACCAGAAATTGGGTTGTTTTGGCCATCACAGTGTTCTGGTGATAAATTATGCATATGCTTGCCATTTAAGATTTAATTGGTTATTGTGTAGTATAACAATATTATTTCAATGCAAAAAGGCATTCTCCTTCCAGTATCTACCCATGTTGTCTTTAGCTCATGTAGATCAAGTAAAGTCAAGTCAAGTTTATTTGTATAGCGCTTTTTACAACTGATGTTGTAACAAAGCAGCTTTACAGAAACCGGGTCCGTGCCCCCAAAGAGCAAGCCAGGGGCGACAACTCAAAGAAAAACTCCCTAGCAGTAGGAAGAAACCTTGGGAGGAACCAAGGCTCAGAAGGGGGAACTTCTCTGGTTGACACCGGATAGCAAAAACAAGCAAAAGAAAAGTAAGAAAAATAATAAAATAAAAAAAAATAATAATAATAGTTCTTATTATAGCAGCAGTTCCTTGTGTAGAGGTGCCATGATGACTTTAGATCAGGTCTTTGGCAGAAAGGGGTGTTTATATGGGCTCCTCAGCAGGAGCAAGTGGGTTTAAAGTCGCAGAACTTCGAACCAGTAAGAGGGTATCAGTGTGGGTCAGGCTGGTCCAGATAACAGAAAGGGCAGGATCACTGGTATCTCAGCAGGGTAGCTCAAAAGGAGGGGGGGGAGAGAGAAAAAGAAAGAAAGAAAGTGAGAAAGAGAGAGAGAGAGAGAAAGAGAGAGAGAGAGAGAGAGAGAAAGAGAGAGAGAGAAAGAGAGAGAGAGAAAGAGAGAGAGAGAGATTGTTAGAGATGCTGAAATGTTACGAGTGATTAAGAACAATGTAACAATGTACATTGTGGTCTGAGTGCAGGCAGGTGCTCCAGCAAGGCTCGCTATAACAGCATAACTAAAGATATAGATGTAAAGATCTTTTGGTGAAGATGACTTAGCTGGTGTTAAATACTAGATCACTGTCTCTAGTAGCTGTCATACAAGCTGTTTATCTTAGTAGATACTGCTGTGGTGGACAGCAGCTGTTGTGAAGGGTCTCGACTCAGGAGGAAAAAATGTCCACAGCTGTTTAGGAAATCAGTTTTTTTTATTACTGTTTATTGTTGGCAGGTTTAACTTCTTTTCATGCTTCAATCCATCGATTGAATGCAGAGTAAGACTGGTATAAAATGGCATTTTTACTGAAACTCATTAAAGAGAAAAGGACATGGAAGTACGTACCGGAGGGACATGCACTTGTGAAGTTGCTTTAAAAAGTTTAAGGAGATTACACCAGTTTTTCAGAAGGTCTGCACTGAGAAATAAATTAATATTCTTATGCAAAGGAACCAGGTGTCATAATGTCTACAACACAGCTGTAGCCAGTTTATTTACTACCAAAAAAGACCAGTGAACGTAAACTTTACATTTATTCATTTATCCAAAGAGACTTCCAAGATGAGGAGCAGTGTAATGGGACGGTATCTTGCTCAAGGGTACCTCAATAGTGCCTGGGCCGGGACTTGAATCTGCGACCTTTAGGTCCAAAAGGCAATGTCCTATCCACTAAGCCTCCACTGCCCCTTGTCTTTGAGTTTTCATAATGCTACTAATGGTAAAAAAGTTTAGTTTAAGGCTTATTTTTCTTTTGATACTACTTTGCTTTTAGCTAATGTACCGGTATGCCATGAGCAGATTTCAAATTTAAGGGCAGAGTCATAAGTTCTTCAATAGTCCAACTGTCTAATTGTTCACCCTGTCATTGAGCAAGCATGAGAACCCCAGCTAAATATGGCCAGGAGTTCCTGACAGCATGCTTGTCCTTAGGATAACTCAGCCTGCTAACTGGACACCTGTTAGCTGATGTAACAGAACTGGCAATGAGGTGGCTGAGTTTGCACCTGTCTGTCATTTAAGAAAACACATACTAACCTTTCTACTCACAGTAGCAGTAGCATCATGTGATAGGGGGGCACCTAGCTACTGAGCTAATGGGTGGTAATGACATTGGCAATGATTAAACTCAAAAACATTTTTATCAGAAATTGATTAAACTCAAAAACATTTTTATCAGAAATTGAGTAACATGTAACACAACAGACAACCTGACATTTTTCTGTTACTTCAGAGCATCATCTTTATGCTCCCTAGCAGACTAAAGCTTTTTTTCTAATGAGTCACAAGTGGTTTTCCTGTGGTCATACAGCTGTTTATTCCCTGTCCTGTGAGTTCTGTTGCATTGTCCATGTGGTAATGCTCTTACTTCCACTGTTAAACATAGCATATTCATATAGTTATACTGTTTCTTTTTACAGTTACACTTCAACAAGCTAAAGTTGATCTCATTGCTTCGGGTGTACACATGCATCGTTTTACCATTGTCCAATATTTCAAAAGTAGTTTAAAATGAAAGAAAACACTCAGGTTAGCGAGTTAGTGCTCTCTTGCGACCCCCTGAAGTGCGCTCCGCCTGATATGCACTACTAAGGGGCCACTCGGTTGGCAAGGCAGCATAAGACATAAGTGCCACTCCCTAACCTCACAGTTCCTGCCAATCACATCGAGCGATACCTCTTTGAAAACCTAAGGTTCTTGCCAATTCGTTGAAACAGATGTCAGTCACACTGGTCTTACGAGCTCAGAGACAGTCGAGCCCAGAGTAGGTGTGTCCACGAAAGAGCTGAGCGTAAAACCCCATAGGGTCGCTGGAATTCTTAGTTTTTGGATAATTTTCCAAGCTGCAAGATGGAGGCATTTGTAGTTTCAAACAAAGGACTGTCTTAGCAAGCGGATGGGACCAGGTTTGGAACTTTATACTACGTTTTGTTGTAAGCTGTTATTGAATGCTGTTGTGGTTTATGACACATCAACTTCCGTTTTTTTGTTTTGATTGAGTGAACAGCTGATTTTACAGCTCTATTGCTCTTTTATGTGGATAATAAGTGTTTGGTGCTGTTTTGGTGTTGGAATGTGGCTTGTCTGTTGTGTTGTTTGACCCATCACTGCACAGGGTGATGTTTATAACGATGTTACAATTCCGGCTGTGACGTGCCTGCAATGGCACCACCTTGTTTATATAAAAACACATTTTTACAGATTAAAGAATTAAAGAACGAAAACACATAGAATCGTCAAATTTTGTAGGCATGTGCCCTGGAGTTCAGAGAATCCAGTAATGTTGAAGCTTTGGTGTTTTAACCAGTAGATTAATTACAGGTCCTGACATTTTAAATGACAATTGTGTTTGGAACGGGCCATAACAACCACCAGGGGGCAGTACAAATAGGGTTAAGGTTATTCATGATTTATTTCTATAGTGTAAGTTTTTGTAACAAACAAACATTCAATCTTAAGACACCTTGGGCTCAATTTTTACAATCTAATGCAAGGCGTAACGTGCAAGATGCAACATATGGCTCGAGGGGGCTCCTGTATATGGATGGGGTATGGCGTGTTAGAGCCCACGTCTGCTTCTAGAGACCCTTTCCCTCCTCCCTGCCGACCGCATGCCAGGAGCAACCCCCGAGCTAGCATGAGACGGACTCCCTGATGGCCGAGGGTGGGGGAGATCCGTGAGTAGCTCAAGCGGGTCCCCGCATATGGCCGGGGCGGCTAGTTGGCTAGCACCTGCTTTCAGGGGTTCCTTTCCTTACCCTTAAACCCAGTAACCTTTTCCTTTACCGGCATTAGTGCACTATGAGTAGCATTGTGCAGCAGCGTTAAAAAGCACCACTCCCATGAGAGGGAAATGTGAGCAAAATAATTTGTTATTCTGAAAATGTGCTTACATGGTGTGAAATATAGGTTTGTGCTATGCGTCTTGCTTTCCGCTGGTGCTAAATATGTTCCCTGCATCTATTCACAAGTTATAAACTCTGGAGGCTTACAAACTCTTCTAAGTAGCACCTTGCAGGCACAGAAGTTGCCCCAGTGGCAGGGTTAATTGGTGATATTGCTCCTGAGACTCCATCTATACAAGTGTGGGCTCATGGCCGACTGTTCAGCTACATCTGGTAGGTTATCCACATGTCTCTGCCAGACCAGGTCTCTGTTAGGTGTCAGTCTGTGAAGTGCAAAATGCACAGCTGCCAGGCTGCATGTCGAGCATAGTTACGTTCATCTGCATTTTACGATCTGAAGGCAAATGGTATTAGACACTTAGTTCCATCAGTGAACCTATGTGTTAACCTATGTATTCTGTATGGGAAGGCATCACAGGCAAGCTTGAGTGGCAGCTTGGGGTCAGTGTGTTATCACATTGTCTGAGGTGATAAGTTTAGTTGGGTGAACAACTGTTGAGAGGCTAGGCAGAAATTTACTGTAATAATTTACTAAAACCAAGAATGAGTTCAGTTGAAAAAGTTCAGTGGTGGCGCTTTTAAAACAGCATTAGTTTAGTCCTTGCATTTGTGCAGTCCATGATTGTCAGTTCTGTGTATAATTCTGTGTAAAACTCACATTGTTTTTCATCATTCATTGCATTATAAATCTTGTTCCATGGCATTCTGCCATATTGCTGGGGCTGAAGCTATGTCAACCAACAGGTGGTTGTACTGGTGGAGTGGTGATCATCAAGTATTTCTTGGAAGACTCAGCCATCTCCATCTGCAGGTACACGTTTGCGGGGGTCAGTTTCATCAACATCACACACATTTTTTTTTTTTTTTAATTATGAATTATTTTTTATTTTTACTTTGCACATTTTCTGTATGTGACCAGGTTTGTGACATTTTCTGCATTCCTTGTCTTTAAGCCAACAGTCCAGAAGTGGCTCAGTTGCCCATGTCAGTACTCTCTCTGTCAGCAGCCTCTTCTGTATGTTTCTGTTGTGCAACTCACATACAAAACTCTTAGAGTCTCTGTCAAATTCACTGCAAAGTCACAATGCTCAGTCAGTTTCCTCAGTTCAGCAACAAAATTAACTAAAGTTAAAAAGTGACTCAGTTTTCGGCTGGTTTCATTGATGAAACCTAAAACGTTCGACAATAACAAGTGGCTTTGGATTGAGGCAATTCTGCAGCAAATCCACAATTTATAGGTTTTAGCTCCCTTGACGCTAAGTAGCACTGCTACCTTGTTTTCCTCACTGATGTTGTTAGCCAGACATCACCTCTCTTACCATTCAACAATCTTCTGCAGAGCTATCAAAACTTCAATTTCCCTCTGCCATTATTCATCTTTTACTTTTTTTTTTTTTAAAGTTCTTCTGTTTAATTGTTTTTTCCAGTTAACAGCAGACAGCTTAGCTTGCTTTAACAGCATACTTACGGCTCCCATCTGTGCAAGCATTCAACTGACTTCAGCTCACAGATCCTTTTTTGTTTTTGAGACACACATTCACCTTAGATACCTTATCTAACTCTGTTGTGAATTATCATGAAAAACCTGAGAACTTTATTCTGTTTACTCCAGAAAAGAAACTAAAACCCTTCTGTCATTCGAGTCACATCATATCAGATATCTGTGCATTGGCCATCGTGTACTGCAGTATAAAAAGAACACAAAATATAGTGCAAGTAAGTATATCATAACAGACCACATTTATCCACAAAGTTGATGGTTCACCTCTATCCATGTAGGTTTTAATAGCATGTTGAACAGTTTTTAACCCAATTCCAGTCATTTCGGTGTCCTTAGTTGTTTAAGTTTCTTGATGCAGGTCAGTAATTTGACCCTTACACAGTAACATCTTTTCCACAGTCACAGGATACACCTTCAGACATGGTTGTTTATGAAATGAGAAGCTACTCACTCATCAATTAGGTTTTTAAGATGGCTGAAACATTAATCACTGCAGTAATTATCCAATCACAGGCTTTTAGGTATTTACTTATTTCAACCAAAACAGCTTTTTCTATTTTGGTCAGGCAGTGTATCTGGACAAAGCTTATCCATTTAAAAATCCAGGTGTAAACACACCTAAGTCTCTGCAGGTGGTCTGAGACCCATCTCACAGCCAGATGTTGTAGCATATCTTCACCCACCACATTCAACAGCTTAAACCCCCTCCCAAAACTTTGAGACCCCCCCCCCCCCCCTTCCCTTCTGTTCTGCTTATAGGAAGACCCCATCCTCCACATTGCTGCTACTGATCAGGAACATTGCTGCTTCCCAATTCATCACCTGATAAGAGTTCCTTCTCTGAGTAGTGTACTTTGGTTATTTATTTTAAATACAGCCCCAGGCTGGACAACCCTTATCTTGCCTCCTTAATTTTCACCATCTCACTACAATACATTGTGTTTAATGCATGTGGTTCATAGCAATGACACAAATGAATACTTCTTCTTAACAGCTTTAAACATAGAGAGCAGGTGTAAGGAAATGATCAGTATCATCCAAAATTGTGCTATTCTTTGAATAGAACAGGAAGAACAGGAACAGCACAGACTTTCAGTTAAATTTTAGATTATGTCTGCCACATAGCAGTGGAATTGGAGGCATACTTGACTGCCAGGTGTAATTCATGAGGTTAAATCTTATCAGGTGACAGCCAGACATATGTCAGAGGAAATGACCATGTATACAGGTATGCATTTACCTGCAGTGTATGGGCTGCTGCATTGAAACTGGGTTGAATAACAGCTGTATTTTTTCAGAACTATAATGTAGGTCTGTTGCACTCTAACAGGAAGTAAGAATATGTCCATGGTTGTAGATATGAACTATAATAGATTATTATAAAGCACAAACCATGCGTTAACATCAAAAATCCACATCAAATCAATCATTGGTTTGTAATTTGTCTGCTTGCATGCTCCGTCAATGCATCTAAAAGTATGAAACTACAGATTAGTTATTGTCCTGATATTTCTGCATAAAGTGGTGTGTATTTACAAAAAAATCAGAATGATGAAACACAGAAGCTTAAAACTGTCCAAAAATAAAAGGACAAATCTGACATTTGTCTACTCTACATAATTCATTGATCAAGTATGCCGTATACTCACTTATTGGTCTATTTATGGAGGGCAGCATAGAAAGTGAAACCTAGTGACCTTGTAAAAGAATAAAGCAATTCTGCTTGGTTGGGTGCTTTAGGTGCTCCTGCCCCTCCTTTGCCCTCCTAAAATTTTCTGATCATTGTTGTGATCTGACTGTTGTTACAAACTTCAGATAAAATATGGAATGTCTATTATATATTTTGGATGTCTGTGTTTAAGCAATAAAGTAAAAACAAATGTGCAATGCTGTTTGAATGATGCTAACATACTATTAAAATATACAGAACTTAACTGAAATAAGCAGTAAGGTGTGCTTTCTGACTGTGTCAATATTTAGGGAACCTAAATAGAAGTCCTAGGTCTAATAGTGAGCACTGGTGGCCTAGTGGTTAGGACCTTGCCCTTGTAAACAGGTTCAAGTCCCAACCCAGGTACCACTGAGGTACCCTTGAGCAAGATACCATCCCACTACACTGCTCCCTGGGCACATTTCATGGCTGCCCAATGCTCCACAAGTGCATGTGCGATGGGTTAAACGCATAGGTCACATAGTGTTATGGTTTACTTTGTGTAATTGAGTGTTCACATTGTTCACAATGACAAATAAGTCACTTTCACTTTTCACTTTCTAATGGTCATGGTTTGCCACTGGTTTATGGGGTCTTTTATGTTACCGTTAGTTTATCAGGCACCATACAGTTGCACTGTGCAGGTAAACATGACTTGTTCATTTGTTAGACAACCAGTGAAAGTGGGCCAAAATAAGACAAACAGACAACTTATTTGGGTGGTGCACATTCTTATTCCAGTGCAACACACACTAACAATGCTTTTACTTTTGCACTGCTGTACTGAAATTAGTACACTTTTCAAATAATATCTGGTTAATGAAGGCCCTGTTGCGGTCACTTTCCTGCTATAAGGTAGGGGTATGTAAAAAGTCCACTGTTTCACTTTTCATGCATTTGGTCAGTAGCAAATTCTTCCTTAGGCCTCACTATACAATGAATTGAATGTACATATGTACTGAAAGCCAAATTCAAACATACTAACATACTAATCTTTGCTCTTAAGCATACAAAAGATCCAGCTGAAATCTTTCTAAACTTTCCAGCTTATGCAAGGCTGCCTGGGTGTTTCCAGAGAGAATCTTAAATTAAGCCTTTGGATCCACAAATCTCAGCTTAAGCGGGAGACAGACACCTCTTAGGGTATAACGTTAAAAGAGAGGATACAGACAGCTACAACTCTCATTATTTTACCAGCTTTTCTCCTCCAAAATAAGGAAGCCTTACAGGGAAGCTTCTTACACAAAACATTAGTTGTGAACATGTCTTTTAGAATAATTAAATGTGCTCAAATCTACAGCTCATCACAAAGTTTCTGCAAAACTATGGTTCATAAAAACGCCAGTCATTTGATGGCAACAGTGTGGTCTGAAAACATTAAAGTTAGAAACTTCACATTCACTTCCTCCACACTTCATATTCCTCTTGAATATTCTTCAGAGAGTGGCCAGAGGCAGCTGTGAACACAACGGTCGGCACCAAGCTCAATATGTCGCCGCATTCTCACTGAGGCCGGAGGGAGTGAATAGAATGAGAGGAGCCAAAAGCAACAAGGTCCGGCCTGCGACTGAGAAAATTAAAGAAAAGAAAAATGTGGGGAAGAGAAAATATGACTCTGCAAATCCAAGTCACTTCTGTTTGTAATTTAAGACTTCCCTGTCTGCACATTTCTCAGGGAGGCAAATATTTAAAGCAGCTGAAGTTGCAAGGCAAGAGGATTTAAGGCCTTTTGAGGTGCCTGGTATGCCGTCTTTTTTGTCTGGGTTATTGTCTATACATGAAGACACCAAGAGACTCCACTTAAAGTGGCTTCTATATGTGAACGGACTTTCTGTAGCAGTGCAAATTCTCAGCGTTAACCACAGTCACTCCAGATGGACAATATAGAGTAAAGCAGTACAGTACGTTCCTGATTTTCCCTGTGTATGCTCCTGATATTGTTGGTGCTGGAGGAAAACTTTCATTATTCTTTTCATTTTCCTTTTTTTTCTTATCATTAGAGTTTACAAATATATTATTTTTGACCTTGTATATATATATACACACGTGGACAAAATTGTTGGTACCCTTCAGTCAATGAAAGAAAAACTCACAATGGTCACAGAA
>JBBPDA010000001.1:44325579-44336432 GCA_037974385.1 Arnoldichthys spilopterus
CAGCTCTTTGGCAGAGAGGGGTGTTCATATGGACTCCTCAGCAGGACCGAGTGGGTTTAAAGCCGCAAAAACTTCGAGGGTATCAGTGCAGGTCAGGCTGGTCCAGACAGCAGAAAGTGTGTTTGTAAGCAGAAATATTTAATTAGGATTTATTAGGATTTTAAAATGTCTTTAAAATATACATTTATCTTTAGTTTTTTACATTTTTGTAGTTCCTCTGATATTGAAATATATATTTCAACAAATTGATTTACAAGCAAAATATTGACAAACAAAATATTCAGTCATGCAAATATATTCAATGGAAACTGTAGGTTTTTCAGTGTATTTTAACAAGCAAACATTTCACAAAAAACCTCCTTAAAACTAAAAACCTTTTTAGTCATTTTCATAATTTAACTAAACAAAAAAAAATCAGTCACAACGCAAAAGTACACTCTTACATTTTACATACCTTCAAGTTCAAATGTTCCAGATCAGGTGTCACTGATTAGAAACAGGTGGCAGCTGTCTTATTTAAACCTGACATCTAGGATCTGCTCTTCTCTTTGCTATTATTATTATAAGATGTGCAGTGTCATCATGCCAAGATCTTCACATCTCTAGGGAATTAAAAAGGTCTCTAAATGATAAAAAATAAATAATTCCAGAAAAATCTTGTGGTGTACATTTTTAAATGAAATAAAAGAAATAAAATTCAGCCAGAGAGGGAGAGACTGCCTGATACCAAAAGAACCAAGACTCCAAGAACTCCAAAGCAACAGCTTAAAGCACAACGTGAAATGTTTCTGTTTTTGAATATCGGTGCATTCCTCTATTTGCATGCTTGTTAAGAACACATATTCACCTTAAAGTACACTTTTGGCACTCAAAAAGCTTAGGAGGTACAGTTCTCCTCTTGTAATTGATTTTCACTTTGCATGTAAGCAGCACTGTCCTTTTCCTCACCGAAAACCAGTTTGGCATTATTGCACCAATGCTTCACGGCTCATGCTCGCCTGCCTTTTAAAGGTAAGGTGATTTGTCATTCTGATTACTTGATTGCATGTTATGCCCAAAACACACTCTAAAAAAGTGTTGGCCTAGTGGTTAGGACACTGCCCTTGGGACCTGAAGGTCTCAGGTTCAAGTCCCGGTGTGGGCACTTCTGAGGTACCCTTGAGCAAGGTACCATCCTACTACACTGCTCCACATCTTAGAAGTAATGTAAATGATAGGACAACCTGTTTCACCTTGATTTGGTGCAAAGTCTGTTTCACCTGCCATGTAAAGAGTTATATAATTACATGTAAATAGATAGATACTTTATTGATCCTGAGGTAAATTTTTTGTACCAGTAGCCACCATATACACAAAACAATAACAAAGTAAACACACAAAATACAAAACAATACAAATAACTGTACTATACAGAAAAATATAAAATGTAAAATAGAGAAATACACAAAATACAAACAACTATACTGTACAGAATATAGAAAACTATATAACTATAAGCTATAAAACTATAAGACCTTAATAATTACATTATATAAATATTCTTGAAATTCACAAATGATGTAACGTGAAGGTGCAATATGTGCATAAGCAGATGTACAGATTCTCAGTATTAATGATAATAGTGCAGGTAATAATAGTAATAATAAAGTGACTTGGGGTGTAGTTGTGTAAGATAAGATGACCTGAGAAGATGTAATGCAAAACTGAGTGTAATGTTAAGTTAAGTTTGAGCCCCTGAGGTCGTAGTGGAGATGAGAAGCATCATCAGGCCCCGAGTTCCTCTCTCCCTCGCCCCTGATGGGAGGAGTTAAAGATTCTAATGGCCCAAATGATCTTCTGAATCTGTCTGTATTGCGGTTCTGTGAGAGCAGTCCATGATACACAGCATCTTGCCCAGTGTGGTTCTCTCTGCCACACTGACCAGAGAGTCAATTTCTGTACTAATCACAGAACCTCCTCGTCTGATTAGTTTGTTGATGCAATAAAACAACCTAAGGCTTCAGTGAAGGAGTAGCATTCTTAAGCTCATTGAATTAAGGATCATTCAATCTCTTCCTTAAGCTGCTGTTCACAACCACCACTGGACATAAAGCTCATCCATTGGCTACTGGTTTCCACCGCTTCCTTTTCCTAGCATGTGATTAAATGAAATTCACAACCCCAAAATGTCCAGATGGAGCCATCTATAAACAAAGCAGACATATGGCTCTCCTTTCTGCTCTCATTTACTGGAGCTGTTGATCTTCACAGCCTCTTTAACTGCCACACTGGTGGTTGTTTGCATGAACGTCATGTAAACTCTGCCAGAACAATGAGTCAGTCTTCTATTCTATAAGCTTCTTCGATGACTCACCACAATGTAGTTAATCTGACAGTTGGAAAGAGTCAAGCTATTAATTGCTCTACTAATGAAATGTCCTTTTAAAGATTAGGCCACATTGGTCCTCACACAATTCTAGATTTATAAAACATCAGGGGTCTTGAATAAGCTGCATAATTGTAAAATAAATGCTAGATAATTGATCAAACTGGAAACTCAGAGACACCAAAGTAAAGTTATGTCTGCAACTCAGTTGCCTCAGTAAGAATACTTATGGGAAAAAAATAAATAGCTGTGATCTTACAACCACTCAATATACCCAATGGCATATTATGAATAATCTTACATTATAAAAATTATTAGATATAGGCGACATGGTGGTGCAGTGGTTAGCACTGTCGCCTCACAGCCAGAAGGTCCTGGGTTTGATCCCCGGGTCGGCCACCGGTGCCTTTCTGTGCGGAGCTTGCAAGCTCTCCCTGTGTTCGCGTGGGTTTCCTCTGGGTGCTCCGGTTTCCTCCCACTATCCAAAGGCTGCAGTAGGTTGATTGGATTCTTTAAATTGCCCATAGGTGTCAATGTGTGTATAAATGGTTGTCTGAAAAATACACAAAATACAAACAACTATACTGTACAGAATATAGAAAACTATATAACTATAAGCTATAAAACTATAAGACCTTAATAATTACATTATATAAATATTCTTGAAATTCACAAATGATGTAACGTGAAGGTGCAATATTTGCATAAGCAGATGTACAGATTCTCAGTATTAATGGTAATACTGCAGGTAATAATAGTAATAATAAAGTGACTTGGGGTGCAGTTGTGTAAGATGACCTGAGAAGATGAAAACTGAGTGTTGTCTGTCTATGTGTTGCCCTGTGATGGGTTGGCCTCCTGTCCTGGGTGTACCCCGCCTTAGGCCCGCAGTCGGCTGGGATTGGCTACAGCTTCCCTGGAAATTGAAGAAGCGGTTTAGAAAATTGATGGATGGATGGTATTAGATATATTAATGCAAGATTTCCCTTATATCAGTTGTGTAGGGCACTGTATCACTGTATTAAAATTCACTGTATTTTTGCACATCCTGCTACCTCACACCTGGTGGTCCCATAACTGCACTGGCCACTGTCTTTGTTTGTAACTGTCTGTCTTTGCACTGTCTTTGCACTGTCCTGCAATGTTTGCACATCTTTGCACACAATGCACTTTATGTTGTCAGTTGTGTAGTGTTCGTGGTCCTGTGTTTCATGTAGCACCATGGTCCTGGAGGAACGTTGTTTCATTTCACCATGTACTGTGTGAAGCCTACTTGACTTGACTTGACTTAAAGAGTATTAACCCAATAGAGCATTGATTTCATCTAAACAGAATAGCAGGATTTTATAGATTTAGTCAGTATGAACATTTTAACTTCTTTAGGTTTGTAAAACAAATTATAAGTAGTGTATTGCTTATATGAGTTTAAAAAAAATGTTAGCAGATCTTGTAGCATTCCTTGTCTTAAAAACAACACATTAATAAAACATTCCAATAATAATATATGTAATACATAAATAAAAACTGTGTTTGGAATAATAGTAATACATCTGAGTCATCTTGTTGAAGTGGGTGCAACCAAGTCCCATATCCCTGATGATTAATGCTTTTTGCATTAAATCTCGTAAGAACACATTCAGCTGGGCAAGAAGCAGTTGAGGAAATTATGCATGCACATGCCTAACAAGTGAATGAGTGCTTCGGGTGCTTCCAAACATTTTTATTTGGCTTTTTCTCCAGGACATATTGTCCAAGGTAGATTTGGAAACAATGACTACTCTCAAAGTGTCAGTCTGGACAACTCCTCAGTGATTCCTTACTGTCACGCTGAACATACATTACTCCCTAATCATACAAAAAAAATAAATACCATCACCTCAACTAATGAATGATGTGTAAAGCTTTTCATAAGCACATGCACTTTATAAAGCAGGCACAATAAATTCCTCCTGTTCCCTGTACTTACAAAAGAACAGAACATCCACTGATTCAAAACACATTGGCTTGCCCATTGAATTCAATTAGTGCATCTTTTACTCAGCATATGAAGGCAAGTTATACATTAGAATGAGATGAGTAAAATTTTACACATTTAATCACAATGGGTCAATTGTCAATCTAATCTGGCATTGATGGAAATACTTACTATATACCTAAAAGCTACTATTGATTAAGTAAAGTCTATTGTAAAAAAATATATACTATTTATAAAATCCCTACTGTTGAGCATAAATAACTACTGGTAGCAGGTTCAGAGGCTAAAGCAGATGGTATTGTATAACATGCCCTGTAGAGAATCTTCTCAGATGGGGAAGGGGGGCCCTGACTAACTCTGTAAAATTACTGGAGACCACCTTGGTCATTGCATAGGAATTCACCTAAAGCTTGTGACTCCCTTGAGATTCACTCTGAACACACTGTACATCAGACTTACCATAAACACACACACACACACACACACACACAGACACAAGATTTAGAATGCCATCCCAATATTTCAGTACCGTAA
Organism: Arnoldichthys spilopterus; assembly: GCA_037974385.1. NCBI lineage: Eukaryota > Metazoa > Chordata > Actinopteri > Characiformes > Lepidarchidae > Arnoldichthys > Arnoldichthys spilopterus. The sequence goes on from JBBPDA010000001.1 coordinate 44,330,454, forward strand.
AGGGTGGTCTTCATGTACTTGCCAAAAAAAGAAATGAAGATGGAGAAAGTGAGGGGGTTCCAGACACCATTAAAGCAGACCTCATTTGTCCTTTCTTGTGTTGGAAAAGATGAAAGCAAGCCAAAAATACAAGGCATTCCACACATTTTCTGGTGTTCCAGTAAAGAGGCAGCTTTAGTGTCTGAGTAGCTGCAAGATGTTTCCTGTGCAGCCCTTTGCTTCGGTTTGCTTATTTTAATCAAACAATCAGAGACTTGATTTTAAATTCACTTGTTCACATGTCACTCTAAATTCAATTTGCCTGTGTTTTCTTTTTGTGTGTGTGTGATGAAAATGTAAAATGGTAAATTTCACCAAGCAAGCACAAATACAGAAATGTCATCTGTCATCAGTAGTAGTGATTATGATCATGGCATGATACAAAAGTAAGGAGCTATTTAAATCTGTCCTTTACCTTCCTGCTGCAATACCTGGATGTTGCATAGATGTTAATATATAGCTGACCATCTTATGTCTGCCAGAAGTTTTATTTTCAAATGAACCTTTTTTTTGGAATTTTTGCAAATGTTCTTGCAAAAATTCATGTTCTTTGCAAGTTCTTACATCATTTTACATCATTACAACATACTTCATTGGCTTATCTCATGAATTTGTCCTTTGTATGATCCAAGTGTTTCTTTTTAAATCTAATTTCAACTTTTGCAAAATAAATCTACTTTGTTCTTGCCCAGGATTCTTGGATGGGTTCTTGTTCATTCCCTAGGAAGTTTTACTGTTACTGTTGCTTGTTGCTTGTCTAAAACTGTGTTTCTATAAAGAAAGTGGGTACACTGAACAGATATATAAGTACAGAATTAAGCCCTAGAAGAAATTATGACTTGGTTTGCTTGTTTCTTTGTCCTCCTCCTTTAGTTCTTCTTGTTTTTTAATTGGGTATTGTTAACTTCTCTTCTGTACTGTTAGCTTCTGTTGTGAGCACAACATCAATTAGAGCAAAGCTTGCTAAAGGTATAGCCATATAGCCATGCCTCAGAATGAATCTGCCTGGCCTTAATACTGTCATCATTTTTGCCACCACATATCACCTGGTACAGGCATCATTCTGAGGCATGGCTATATGGCTATACCTTTAGCAAGCCTTGCTCTAATTGATAAGTCTTGGTATTAGAATCTGTAAATTATTTCCCTTATGCCACATATTTTTCACCAACTGGTCATATTCTTAACAAAGAAGGGCAATGGGATTCAGTTTCAGCTCTCATCAAAATATTTGTTTGATCGCAGAATGTGCATTTATTCAGACAACACATTTTTCTAAAACTGCTCAAAGCTTCTTTTCAAGTGAGAGCCATCCAAATTAAGAAGCAAAACTTAATTGAAACACTGGAAAGTCTTAACAGAGGCCAGGCAGTAAAAGGGGAAACTTAATCAAGCTAAAGGTCACAGAGGCAGTTGAAGAATGATCTTTTCCAGATTGAATGCAGAAGTTCAGAAGTCAGGGCAGATGCATTTGTGGCAACCCCAGCACATTTGATTAAATGTGTATATGGAAACTAGAGCACATTTTAATTGGTTAAGAGCTTCACACTTCCTATGAACAGCACACACTCATATGTGCACATGCTTGGATATGTTTCAGGCAAAGCAGTTGCCTGGAAATGACACCCGGTGTTCAGTGTTTTATAGTGACCCCTGACACCCTGTGTATGAATCACATGTGGGAGCCCCTTAGTTCTTTGCCTTGAGCCAAATTTCAGCATTTCGATTACGTACTAGGAAATAAGACTTTTTCTTACAAGACAAATACCAAAGGAACAGAGCTTAAACATAAAAATAGTATAATGTAATATGGTCATGTAACTGTCTGCTTTTACTAAGCTGGGCATAAACTCATATGTGGTATGCTCATATGTGTCAAAGCATCATTATGAATGGGAGAATTTCTTTCTTTCTTTCTTTCTTTCTTTCTTTCTTGAGAACTGTTAAACCTTTCAGATTAGTTAATGCATGCCTCCTTGATTAGCATCACTATTAGCGAATGAGAGAGCAGGCCATTTAATCCACATATCCATATTCTTTATGTATTCATGTATTTAGTTTGAGTTGAAAAGTGATTGGAACAACTCAGTGGTGATGGGTGGGGCTGTAATTGTGAATATTTTTGTGTATGTGTGTTCATAGAGGCTATATTATATGTTAAGGCGAATACAGTTTCTTTTTTGTAAACTTTACATTTAACTTTTCATCTTTAACATTTCACCCCATAAACTGCAGAACCTGAAGGAATTATAGTTTTATACCCTCCTTAAAAAATAACTGCAGTTATTAGGAAATTAATTGCAAATATATGGCAGTACATTTATTGAGAGCTGGAAATGCTGCTCAGGCTCCTTGAATAGAAACATTTATTTCAGTAAAAAAAAAAATTAAAATTGTCTTGCGCCTTCATATGTCTCTTGAAGTCTGTGGTATTTTTCACACTAATATCAAACCCATATTTTTTGCAGTATGTTTTATGTTCAATTTTATTACAGCTAAAATGTTTCCTTAAATACAGTTTATTTCTTCTTCCAAGTGCCACAGTGGTTTGAGGTTTAAAGCATTTAACCAATATCTGTCAACCAATCATATGATGTGATACATGGTTGTGAATATCATACAAATTAGGTTCATGCATGTAACTGGATAAAAAATAATTGGCCTATGGTAGCAAAATTGCTGCCCAACACTTCTGTCTCTAAAAGTATTGTCTTGTTATAAAAATTGTAGTACAATTTATCATAGTTTTTGTATTTTATTTGGTTGGTTGGTGAACATTTTTAGTCAGGTTTCATTGATGAAATGAACACTGATTAGATCGCAGTGACATTGCTGAAAATCAAGTGCATGATCAACTAACAATTCAATGAATGCATCAAATCATTTTTAAAACGGCAAAATAAACTTGTGTTGCTTTATATTAGGTTACCAAATCTACGCAATTAGACAAAAAACCAAAAATTTTAACACTTTACTGTAGGGTCCCATTAACTGAGATTTTGTCATAAAAGGCTCATGTACATATCATGTATTCTTAGAAACGCTACCCTACAGTAAAGTGTTACCAAAAGATCTAATAGCAATTCAAAACAATTTGGCATCACTGTGTTCAGAAAGTTGGTTGCTAAAATATTCTTCATCTTAAGGTCAACCTACTTTTAGTAGTTCCTAAAGACCCAGCTCGCAGGTTTTGATAACTGCTGAATGTGCTCAGATCAGTTTTATTCCTCATGTTTATTTCATTGCCTGCATCTATTAGGTGTAGTGAAGATGCTTAGTTCCTTAGGTAAATATTGTTCAAACTGTGTTGACTATAATAAATCTGTTAAGTTGGACAGAAGTTATTACTTTAGCAGGTTTCTGCTCTTTTCTTTCTTCCATATTATCTTCAGCCCTATATGACCAATGATCATGAGTGGGACCATTTACTTACAGGTAGGAGTCCAAAAGGAATTCATTTCACAGTTAAGTTGTGGTGTCTTTAGTGTCCTCTTGAGTGCCCAAATCAACATCACCAAGTGGGTTCAAGTAGACAGAACACAAACAAAGCTCCTGTTAGCTTGACAGATGTCATGCATTTATGGTATATCACCAGCCACCTGTTATCTTATACTGAAAAATTATGTTGCAATTCTAAGGGGGAATTCACTAGATGTTATGGATTTTTAACTCTTTTAACTGTGCATAGTCTTTTCAGCTGTTGGCACAGGACCTGAGACTTTTTTTGTAGGCATATGGCTTTAACAGTAAGAATAAGTATGTTCGTATGTGGTTTCTTAAAACAGTTATTTTCAAAAAAATTCACAAAGCATGTTTTAATGCCAACATTTGTTTTTTTCTTTGTAGACATCATTATGAATGCTATAATAAGTGGTGAATCAGCCCTCGGGTTCCTTCTGCCATTAATAATGACCTTTCTTTGGCATTGTCAGAAATAAGTGCATGACTGAAATGGAAAAAAAAAAGCTATTGGTTATCAAGAGCATACATCAGATTAGTATGGAAGTGCAAGTTCCCCTTCAATCAGCGCATTTGAAAAACAGTGATACCCCAAAATGCCACCTAATGAAAAGCACAATGAGACTATTCTGCCTCTGTGAGTTTAAGATGCATTTGTTTTCATTGAGGGCTTGTGACAGTTGAGTATATTTATTCTGTCTTCAGTCATTTCCATTTGCCCAAACTCTGTTTATCCAGGGCAAGTTCAGCTTCACTTGCTACAAGGTCTGTGCATTCTCCCGATACCCCCTGCAGCTCAAGCAGCAGTCAGGGAAAACAGAGAGGCAGGGGCTTTAATAGATTTTCAAGACGGTGTAGAGCATGAACAGAAGTCAGCAATTTCCTTCAAGCACTCTCCAAGCTGTCTGAGGAGCCTTAATGCAGGTTTTCGAGTGTATGCTGGGCCGAAGGCAGAGCTTGTACCCATTGCACTTCAGAACATTCATGGGCATTGTTCTCCATATTATCAATGGGAGCTCTGAAGAGTCCCTTCATATTAGGGACATGTGTTCTTTGTAAATTTTGTCTTTTTATTATATGTCAGCATCTCAGTAGGATCAATTTTATTTAACTTTTATCATGTACTTTTAACTCCTTTTTTATGTATACTGATTTTATTGCTTAATTTTCCTTTTATTGTTATTTTATCTCTGTAAAGACTTTTTACCCTATTTTATCATGCACGTTTCTTCGTAAAGCACATTAAATGACTTCTGTGTATTATAATGTGCTATATAAATAAACTTGCCTTGCCTTACCTAGGATTCATCAAAGATGGTAGTTGTTGGTACCCTAGACTATAGGCTTTTCAAAGTAGCTGTTTTTATTTTGTTTAAACAAATATTCTCGATGCAATATCGAATATGGAATATCTGTGTTCGGCCTGTTGTTTCATCTTAAAATATCATGTTTAATGCAAAATGTTTGGTTTTACTTTATCACACAGAAGTCTCCTGTGGTGCAAGACTGGTGCCAAACACAAAAAAAGGTGTTTACCGTTAGGTTAAGTACTGGGTTACTGGGTGAAGAAAAGGATTTTACATTTTAAGAACAGAATCTGCTAATGTAGCTCTCCAAAGACAAAGACTTGGAACGGTCTTGCAATGTCATTTCACACAGAGCCAGTTGGCTAACAGTCTAGGAGAGTTTATAAATCATTTCCAGTTTGTTTGAAGCATGGATGTTTGAAGCATCTAAATATAGAGACTCGTTAGGCTTTAGAATATTCCTCACATAAAACTAAATTAGAGGCTGTAACAATGAACACACATTTCTGGCCCATGTAAAAGCAAATCCCCAGGAAACCAGGAGTTGTGCTAGCCCATTTAAATTTGTATCGCAATGATCTATAGCTGTTGTACTTGCTGGAAGTAGGTCAGCCAGTTACTTACAGTAATCATGTGTTGATTTGTTGGCCTTCCTGTGTTGGACTCCAAGGCTCATATGAGCAATCATATGAAAAATCAGCTTTTGCTCATATCATTGCATTTTCTTCAAGATATTATTGGTTAGTAAAATACTCAAATGTCATTCATTATTTAATAACATAGAAATACATTACATTTACATTCTGTATCAACAGGTTTGTCTTCATTTCTGCTTATTTGTTTCAATATCAAGAAATTACAATAAAGACAAAACTAGCAAACATTCTCAACAAGGTTGGATGGGAAATTCAAATCATAATAAAACCTCTTCTTTTAAACATGATTTAGAATTTCTGTGAATGTGTTTAATGCACTACAAATAAAAAGTAACACATGTGGATTTGCACAATGCATTTTATCAATTACAGCAAGTTATCAGGATTAATTTTAGTGTATTTTAGGCATAAACCAATCATAGATCAGCACACTTCAAGTCAAGTCAAGTCAAGTAGGTTTTTATTGTCATTTCAACCATATACAGTTCACACAGTACACAGTGAAACGAAACAACGTT
>JBBPDA010000001.1:44336532-44354349 GCA_037974385.1 Arnoldichthys spilopterus
CGGGCTGGGACTCGAACCTGCGACCTTCCGGTCCCAAAGGCAGTGTCCTAACCACTAGGCCACCACTGCCCACTAAAAGGGGAGTAGAATGGCTCCTAGTGGACAAACTTGAAACAACAACGATATTTGGTGTTTTGCCATATCCCTGACAACCCAAGACAACCAGAAGAAAGCAGCACATAAACCTCACGTTATATTGTCTTTTACCCTCAGCAGTGATAGGTGAATATTTGTAGGTGAAAATGTTATTTATGTTCTTAAAATCCACTCTCATTTTCAAATGAGATAAAAAAAAATGTCCCAAAATGTGGCTCCATATTATATTATATTATATTATATTATATTATATTATATTATATTATATTATGTATAATAATTTACATATGTAACATTTAATGCGTATTTTTATAGGAAAAAAGCTCTCACTTTTTTCTGTAAAATCTGTTTTTCTTTTTACGCTTTGGCTCGTCATTTAAATATTTCTCCGCTGATGGAAATTCTGCAATGGAATGCGCTTTTTTCGGATATTCCTCTCAATGTGAGGTAAGAAGAAAAGGCCCGCCCCTTTCCCTCTTCCAATCCTGATTGGCGGAGGCAGCACCTCAGGAATGTTCATACACGAGTTAAATAGCGCTTTGCTGTGCAGGTCTGTAGTAAGTACGAGCTGAACGACGAGGAGGAGTAGCCGACGAATGGAGGAAGTTTTCAGAGAATAGTAATTTTATTTATATTTTGACAAGCCGGAATTGAGGCTGACAGTTAGATTTAGAAGCAAAAGGATTTTAACCAGTTCTGTTTTGTTCACTATTTTGGGATTTCTTCTCGTTTGGGTGAGTCTCCAGAAACTGCTTTTATAATCTGAATAGAACGTTTAATAAAACAGCATTCATGTGGATAACGATATTAACCAGTGTGTTTACAAGACCTATCATTTGAAATTTTACTTTTCCTTTTTCCCTGACAAAGTGCTGAATTCTGAAAATGATGCTCACCACCATCTTTTTACTGCTCATGCTCTGGACTTCAGAAGGCAGCCGAGTGGCAGGTGAGAATCTGGTGATGACTGGTTTAACTCATATCAACTTGACTGTTCAATGGCTCAACACTTCTCGTTTACTTCGTTTCTGATGTATTTACTTTGTACTAAAATTCTATTTTTATTTTCTTTATGGATGACCAATTAACAGAAATAGTTACAATAGTACTTAACAATACAACATTAAACAATAGTACAATTCAACAACAATAGTACTTAATAAACCTTTACACTTTACATGTAGATGCTGGAACTGCTAATAAGTTCCCTTTCAGTTTTGTAGGAACTCTTAAGAAATATATACATATATTTTATATATGATTTATTAATGAAGAAATAATTTTACTGGATATTTGCATACGTCCAACAATAAGTCCTCTGAACATAACCAGTCTCTATTACATTAAAGTTTTCTCTTTCAATTCACAGAGAACAGAGATGACAACAGTGTGTATGACCTTTTTGAGGTTGCACGTGTCAATAAGAAGCATCATGGAGTGAGTTTAGTGAAGGGTCCAGATCCTTACAGTCCTGCTTACAAAATTCTTAATCCCAACCTGATCCCCGCCATCCCAGAGCACTCCCTCAGAGACCTCATTTATTCCATCCATGCAGAAAAAGGATTCCTCTTCTTGGTCAACCTGAAGCAAGCCAAGAAGACCAGGGGCAGCCTCTTTACAGTGGAGAAGAAAGATGGCTCTGGTCCTATTTTTGAGATTATCTCCAATGGAGATGCCCACACGTTGGATTTGGTTTACACAACAGCTAACAGACAACATGTGGTGTCAATCGAAGATGCTCATTTGGCAAGCGGGAACTGGAAGAATATTACCCTGTTCTTGCAGGAGGACCGCGCTCAATTATATGTTGGGTGTGAAGAGATAAATACTAGTGAGCTGGATGTTCCTATTTACCAAATTCTGACACAGGAGGTTGCTGATATTGCTACACTCCGGATTGGAAAAGGAGCAGTGAAAGACAGGTTCATGGTAAGTTTTTAGAATTTTCATTTCTCTCTGTTTTTTTAAACATTTAGGTGTCCTTACTGACAGTGCTTTCAATATGTAACAGCAACAAAAAATTAAATCATTGTCACATACAGAGACAAAGAGTCTGAAACCTCACCATAAAATTTCTCTGCAGGGAGTTCTCCAGAATGTGCGCTTTGTCTTCAGAACCACTTTGGATACAGTCCTACGCAACATGGGATGCGAGAGCTGTAAGTGATTATGCTAATAGCACAATCCTGCATAGTTCTTGAAATGAATCATTTTCCACCAATGCCAGACCAAGCAGTGCAAACAATAGCATGTGTTTTCTCCATAGCCACCTTCATCACAGACATCATGACCCTAGACAACCCTGTAAATGGCTCCAGTCCTGCAATTCGCACCGATTACACTGGACACAAGACAAAAGGTATGCTCCCCCTTTTTTGTAACACTCTGGAGTCTGGACACTTTGCTGGTCTGTAAGGTCTCAAACTGAATGTTTTGCCTCTGTCCCTGTGATTCAGATCTCCAGGACATCTGTGGCTTCTCATGTGAGGACCTGGCCAGCATGTTTAAGGAGCTCAAGGGACTTGGTGTGGTGGTTAAGCAGCTGTCAAACGAGCTCCGCCAAGTGGTGAGTATCAAAACCAGCTGTGCTCAGGTTGTGCTCACTGTCTCTCTCTCTCTCTCTCTTTGTCTTTTTCTGTCTTTCCGTCTCTATTACTCTATTTAACTGCCGAAACCACTTGTTTCTTAGTCACTTCCTACTCTCTGCCAAACCTCAAATTAGCCTCATGTGAATAACAGTAAGCTTTCTTTATTTCATTTTCCAACCCTCTTATTCATATCCAGTGTAATCCCTTCTGTTACAGACAGTGCCTCCCTTGGTGCAGTAGCTCGGCTAAAACGCCCTCTCTTTCCTCTTTTCACTCTTCTAGACAGAAGATAACAACTTAATAAAGAACAAGATTACGATCCACAGTGGGGTGTGCCTGCACAATGGCGCTGTCTACAAAGACAAGGATGAGTGGACGGTGGACAGCTGCACCCACTGCACCTGCCAGGTAAATCTACATGTTGTGTTGAGCAAAAATTAAAGGGATACAGTCAATATTGGATCAGGAAATGTTTGTTGGTTGCAAGATCCATTTTAGTTGCACTCATCCATCTCACAGAATAAAATGGCAGCAGGTTTTGGTAAGCCCAGCAAGTAGTAAGGGGAGAAAGCAGGGGTCATAATAAAGTGCAAGTGGGGTGTTGTGCTTGCTAGAACTCAGCAGAAGCAGCTCTGCAACCACAGAGCACCTGGCCATTAGCCAGAATCCTGCCTGCAATTAGTAGAGAGCAAAGGCCAACAGAACAGCAAGAGTAATCTGATGCTTTAGTTCAGAGTTGGAAGAGTTTGACTTTTTTGTGCATCACAAATTTTTCTAATTTTTAAGCATTCTACTCCCCTTGAGATCCATGGCTTCACCATAAAACTGAGCAGAGCAAAGAATTTTCCCACCAGCAGTTAGGTGATTGTAAAGAAAAAGCCTTCACTGTAACAGCTATAAACATCTCATGCTGACTCTGGAATTACTTGATTCACTAGAAGACAATAACTCATGGTAATCAAAGCAAAAAACAGCCCTACCATGCCAATTATAGACATTTGTGATGGCCCTACCCACCCTAACTAACCACAAACAACAGACTGGGGCTATGACACCACAGAATTCTCCTGCCTCAGCCAAAGGTCACTCCTCTACTGCTAAACACAGACATCAGGTCTGCAAGAGAAACTTGCCTTTACCTACTGTAAAGTGAATACAGTGATGAAGGCCAAGACTCTTGAACTCAACACAACTTTCTTTTCCATAGAACTCTGCCACTATTTGTCGGGAAATCTCCTGCCCACTCATGCCTTGTGCCAACGCCACTGTGCCTGATGGTGAATGCTGTCCACGCTGTGGAACTCGTACGTTTAACATCTCATAACACTAGCAAAATGTCAACAAACCTTCAATTAGCACAAATGCAACTGCACAGTTTTGTCAGTATGATTTAATAGCAGTGATCAGTTTTAACTAAATCTTTCTCTTTCTCTCTCTTCTATAGCAAGTGACTATGCAGAGGATGGTTGGTCACCCTGGTCTGAGTGGACCCACTGCTCAGTGACCTGTGGCCGTGGCATCCAGCAGCGTGGACGCTCCTGCGACCGCATCAACAGCAACTGCGAGGGCACCTCTGTGCAAACCAGAGACTGCTACCTGCAAGAATGCGACAAACGCTGTTAGTTACAAACCTAAGCTACTTATAGTCTGCATATTTTTGCCATTCTTCAGTCACATATCAATGATTTGTAAATATAAACCTGTTAAAAAAGTGTGAGTCTATGCACACTTTGAATGTGGTTACAATTTTGTTCCACAGTCAAGCAAGATGGCGGTTGGAGCCACTGGTCTCCGTGGTCTTCATGCTCAGTGACCTGTGGGGAGGGTGTCATCACCCGCATCCGCCTATGCAACTCGCCTACTCCACAAATGGGTGGCAAGGACTGCCAAGGAGAGGGCCGACAGACCGAACCATGCACAATGTCCCCATGTCCTGGTAAGGACTTTGTATCAATGTGCAACATGCAAGCCAAAAAAGGCCACTGTAGTTGTTATTTCTAGCATTCTAAAGTTTATTTATATTGAGTTACTCATAACACTCAGGACCAAAGTATTATTATTTACAAGATATTATTGCTTGTAAAAAAATATTGCTTTTAAAGATTTTGCACTACGTATCGTCCTGTGATTTAGTCAATGGAGGTTGGGGGCCATGGTCACCATGGGACACTTGCTCTGTCACTTGTGGTGGAGGACTGCAGACCCGACATCGTCTCTGTAACAATCCTTTTCCCAAATATGGTGGAAAAGAATGTGTGGGCGATTCTAAAGGAACACGTTTATGCAATTCCCAAGACTGCCCCATTGGTAAGCAGAAATAACTGTTACAACTTCATAATAACTTTTTAAACTGCAAGCATACAACACATCATTTTAGAAGTATACAATGAGAATGTATTTGTCCATTATATTATTTATAATTATCATTATATCTATTTATTTCATTTATTTTTTTATGCTTTAAACAATATAGCCACAGGTGCACTATTATGTATATTTATTTGTATGTATTTCTCTTTCCCCATCAGATGGCTGTCTTTCCAACCCTTGCTTTGCTGGCAGTAAATGCACTAGCTTCCCTGATGGCTCCTGGAAGTGTGGGCAGTGCCCAGTAGGGTACACTGGAGATGGTATTCACTGCGAGGACATTGATGAGGTATTGGCCCTGTGTGAAGAAAAAGATGGCTCATTACAGCAGATAACAATGCAGTTGTTTCTTTACTCTAAACACTTTCTTGTATTTTCAGTGCAAAGAGGTTCCTGATGCCTGTTTTACACTTAATGGAGTCCATCGCTGTGAGAACACTGATCCAGGCTATAACTGCCTTCCCTGCCCCCCTCGCTACTCTGGACCTCAGCCTTTTGGCAGGGGTATCGAACAAGCTCTGGCCAACAAACAGGTGAGTGAAGTACTGTTTCCCTAAACCAGTAGTCACCAAGCCTTCAGCTGGAAATCTACTTTCCTGCAGATTTCACCAGCTCAAATCTAAACCACCTTATTGAGGTAATCCATGGCTTCCGGTGGCAATAATCAGATGGATAGGTAGGGTTGAATGGGGATAGAGCTAGAGTCTGCAGGAAGCTGTATATTCTGGAGTAGAGTTGGTGACAACCAACCTAAGCCAGTGTTTTTTTACAATGCTGGAGTGCCACAGCCTTGTGTACAATGTAGTGTCCACATATGAACCTGTTTGAACCTTGTGAAGCAGTGTATAATAAGCTGAAAATTTTTGAATTAGGCCTTTTAGACAAAGAAAAACCCTGAAGTGTGCAAGTGCTATTGCCTTCTAAGACTTAGCACTGAGCTTAATAAATGCAAAAGCCTATAGCATCCAAGTCTGTTATCTATGAAGAGTAAAGCAAAATTATATCTTTTCTCTTCTAGGACTGTGTGCCAAGGAACCCTTGTGAGGATGGGAGCCATGACTGTAATAAAAACGCCAACTGTATTTACCTGGGCGTTTTCTCAGACATCATGTACCGCTGTGAGTGCAAACCTGGTTATGCTGGAAATGGCTATATCTGTGGCGAGGACACTGACCTGGATGGGTGGCCTAACACTGACCTTCATTGCGTAGAGAATGCCACCTACCACTGCAAGAAGGTATCTAATCGTACCCTTTACCATTTGATTTAAAACCACCTTGCCATATAATTGAGGTTGCAACCCCTTAATCCATGCACCTCATTTTTTAGGACAACTGCCCTGACCTTCCCAACTCTGGCCAAGAGGACTATGACAAAGATGGAACTGGAGACGCTTGTGATTATGATGATGACAACGATGGAATTCCTGATGATAGGGTAAGACAAAAAAACATTCTTCCTATTTAACATACTTGCGTACGCAGAGTGCGGCATTACAATGAAAGAAGAATGAACATAAGATTTAGGGAGTGTGGAACAGGGAATAAGCCTGCCAGGAGTGTATAAATAACAGTTTTGCTATGGGCATATTGTCAGTGGCCTAAGACCTTTCAGTTCTACATCCATAATTTACAGTTCTATGTTGGGAGGAAAACATCTAACTGGGCAGGTAAACAGTAGTGGCCTCAGAGCCAAAGTTTGCATACCAGCTCAACTGAATCCTGAAGCCTGGAGTCTGTGATGTACAGCTTTGATTCAGTACTCATTTTGATGTGCCAGAGTATTTTTAAGTTTTTATCCACTGTGCAGAAAACAGCCCCCATATTTAACTGGTTCTTTTAGAACCAATGTTTTTTCTTATGTTTGAGCAAAGGTTTTCGGCAGTAAGCATGTTTTTTTTGTCTTAAATAGGACAACTGCCCGTTCATTTTCAACCCAAGACAGTTTGACCAGGACCGTGATGAAGTTGGTGACCGCTGTGATAACTGCCCATATGACAGCAACCCTGACCAGATTGATACAGACAACAATGGAGAAGGCGATGCTTGTGCTATTGACATTGATGGTGATGGTAAGAGACAAACCTGCAAATGAAAATGCATCACAACATGCAACCTAACCTGGCTACTGAGTACAATTAAAATGTATACGGGTTAATGAAAATGTCATCCACATTTTACAGGTATTCTGAATGAGAAGGACAACTGCCCATATGTGTACAATGTTGACCAAAGAGACACTGACCGTGATGGAGTTGGAGACCATTGTGATAACTGCCCATTGGAGCACAACCCTGATCAGGTAAGTTTCTTCACTGAAACAGTTTTCTCTCTGATATGTTTGGCCTTTTTTATAACTTGAGAGTATGAAAAATGTTTCTTTCACATTGCCTTGCTTTTAGAGATGGCAAATGCTCCTGTCAGTTCTTTTGACTTATACATGCAATTTAGCAAGTGTTAGGGAGTTTTTTTTGGAAAGAGCTCACAGTTTTACTTGGAATGAAATCTTTGGGTCCCACAACTGTACTCTTTCCACAACTGAATTTGTTAAATAGATTTGAACAAACACATTAAACAGGTGGAATTTTACATGCCACATTAAGTCCTGACTCATGAATGCAAAACTTAGAGATGCAGGAGAAAGGAAGTGAAAAGAGTCACTGAAATAGTGAGGCAGGACAGAAGCTAGTTAGCACACTTCATAAAAATGGCATAAACAATAGCTTCATTTATTTGTCTCTTCCTACAGATTGACTCAGATTCAGATAATGTGGGCGACAAATGCGACAGCAATCAAGACATTGACGAGGATGGACATCAGAATAATCTGGACAACTGCCCATACATCCCCAATGCCAACCAGGCTGATCATGACAAAGACGGCAAGGGTGATGCATGTGACCATGATGATGACAATGATGGTGTGCCTGATGACAAAGATAACTGCAGACTGGCCTTTAATCCAGATCAGATTGACTCAGATGGTATGCATCAAATTATATGTGGATCTTATATGTGGATTCTTTTCAACATTATTCCTCAAAAATGGTCCTTAGCTTAACCTATGTTTTTCACCTGTTTCTAGGTGATGGACGTGGTGATGCTTGTAAAGATGACTTTGATCAGGACAATGTGCCCGATATTGAAGATGTTTGTCCTGAGAACTTCGCTATTAGCGAGACAGATTTCCGTAGGTTCCAGATGGTTCCTCTAGACCCCACAGGAACCTCACAAATTGACCCCAACTGGGTGGTCCGCCATCAGGGAAAAGAGCTTCTTCAAACAGTCAACTGCGACCCTGGCATTGCTGTTGGTACGTAGCTGAACATAAGCTAGAAGAACATCTGTACAGATCAAGCTCTTCAAAGTAATAATTAAATCAAATTATTAACACTTAAGCTCTGCTGAATTTTAGGTTATGATGAGTTCAATGCCGTGGACTTCAGTGGAACCTTCTTTATCAACACTGACCGAGATGATGATTATGCCGGTTTCGTATTTGGCTATCAGTCCAGTTCCCGCTTCTATGTGGTGATGTGGAAACAGATAACACAGACATACTGGTCACACACACCCACCAGAGCTCAGGGGTATTCTGGACTGTCCATCAAAGTGGTCAATTCCACCACAGGGCCAGGAGAGCATCTCAGGAATGCTTTGTGGCATACTGGAGACACACCAGGACAGGTAAGCAGCACTTTCATCTCAGATAGATGATCCTTAAAAACAGAGTATGCTGGGCAGTCAGATCTGCCTTCATTGTGATATTCATGCTTCATTTGGACCATGTTAAATTCCAGGTGCGTACTTTGTGGCATGACCCAAAGAACATTGGCTGGAAGGATTATACTGCTTACAGATGGCATTTGATCCACAGGCCTAAAACTGGACACATCAGGTTAGTATGGTTGAAGAAGGAAGCAAAAAAGACACTTATTTTAAAACTATTAAACTCAACAAAATTAGCTGAATCACGTGTCTAACAATCACATGTTACTTTTTCAGAGTTATCATGTATGAGGGCAAAAAAGTGATGGCAGATTCTGGAAGCATAAATGACAAGACATATGCTGGTGGACGACTTGGTCTCTTTGTCTTCTCTCAGGAAATGGTTTACTTTTCAGACCTCAAATATGAATGCAGAGGTAAAATATTTATAATAATTTGGTCCGGTAATTGTGGACTGTCTTGAAACACAAAAACATGAGTAAAAATTCCACTAATACTTATTTTGTCTGTTTTTCTGTTTAGATGTATAACGAGACCAGTTGGGATTTCCCTAAAGAATGTGCCTATCATCTGTTGTCATCAATATATTCAAACATGTAATGTAAGTTCTGGGATGAAGCCTTTGCAACTCTTTCCTACGGTGAGAGCAAGGGATGAAAGGGAGATGCTAAAACGTCAGGTCATATGACCTTTTGGCTGACAGTAGCTGTTATCAGGATAAGGACAATAGAAACCTTGCAACAAAAGCAAGTAGCGCAAGGACATCCATGCATGGAATGGGAAAGAACCTTTAAGACTCCTGAATTTCGAAACTGGTCAGGTTCCCCTCCTGCTATGGAGGACCAAAAAAGGAAGAGTTATTGTCTATAATTGCAAAGTTAAACCTCAGATCTGCTGTGGACTATAATCATGAAAGGAAGAAACCTCTCATAAAATGAAGAAAAGTGGTTCCATTTCTTTCTAGTGGATCTGAGGTCCCATGGAAGAACTGTTGGGAGAGATTGCACAGAATGGTGTAAACAGAAATGGACTGTGTTTTAAGAGAATTAGTGTTTTCTGTGTGTATGTTTGTCACAAACACCCCAGACTTAGTTTGCTTTTTTAAATTATTTCAAACCCATCAACTCCATGACCAGAAGAGTGGATATCCTTTGAAGACAGCATGTCTATTGAAAAGCCGCTTGCGTTTTTTTTCTGGAGAAATGTTCTCCAAGCTGTTCTCAGGGTTAAAAGAACCTATGCCTTTAAAATCAGAACAGTAGGTACAGTTAGATATGTACAAAGATGCAGATGTTTCATTTGTTACACTGTGTGTATGTAATTTGCTGGCATAAAGTGAAAACACCGTGAATTAATTCCCATTCTTTCTCATCTCAGTGAAGCCTGTCACTTAAAAAAGATACTAGACTAGAAAAAGAACTAACTGGATCTTTTGGGTAAAGTTGCCTTAATTATACAGAAATACATAATTTTATCCAAAATAAAACAAATGTGTTTTTTTCCCTTATTTTTTTAGCATAGAGTGCATAACTAGTGCGGATGACTATGCTCTGTATTCTAAAGAAAAACAAATATACAAATATTACCTCATTGTTGTAAATCTAAACCAACTAAAGTACAAGTTCATTTAAGCAGCAGAATATAAACGTTGGCTTCTTTGTTATGTAGGTTAATAAGTGTAGTACAATCATATATTTTCACAATGTATATAATACAAAAAATATTTTTGGAGCATAAAATACTCCAACAGGGCATAAATGGTCTTTTTAAGTTATGTTGTTGCTTAGTGAATGAAAATGCCTTTTTTAAAGAATAAGTTATTATTAAAGTTGTTTTTATCTATTTTGAAAAGTCATTTCATGTGTGTAGATATATGCTATTTAAATAATTTAACAGGAATTGTGACCTGACATTGGAAGTGTTTTTGTCTGTATAAACTGTTTGCACACTGACTTGAGGATGTTTTTTTTATTGTTGTTGTTTGTTGCTTGTTTTGTTCCCTTCCCTTTTTGTACAATTACAGCTACCTTACATTTTAATACTGCAAGTTTTACCCACAGAAAAGCTGTTTTATTCCCATCAGTTATTTTAAAAGAACAACAGAACAATAAACAGTTGAAAACTGAAATGGATCTTTTGCCTGCTTATTTACAAAAGTTTTTATATGTGATAATGATAATGGTAAAATTTGGTTTTCTCTGGGCACTTCTTCTCCATCATGAATGTTTATTTAAAAATATATATTAGGCCAAAAATATGACCAACTTTATTTGGGGTAATAACTTACAAGGTATAGCTTTTAGAGGCATCACACTTCTTGGACATCTGGTTCCTATCAACAACGCTCTAAACAATGCTCACTCAGCAAGTTCCTCTAGCATTTTACTACTACCATTTACATTAACCATTCAGTTGCACAAGAACCTTGAGAAATCATTAAAAATTTCCTTTAAATAGTCCATAGTGACTAGCCAAAAGTAAGTATGTTAAAGACCTCAGCAATGCATCAAAGTAGTCAAGTAGTCAAAACAACAGTAGTAGGCTCATATTAATCACAAGATGTTCACTTACCTGTTGAAAAGTTATAATGAAACACATCTATATTATGCCTGCATATATTTTCATTTAGTGAAAACAAAGCATATTTCTGGAATATATATATATATAAATGGAGAAAGCATATTTCTGGAAGAACAATCACACCCTACTGTGACATTCTTTTAAGCAGCAACCTTTGCTCTTTGGCTGTTCAATGTGTACTTGTAAGACCATGATCTGAAAATAGAATCAGGTGTATTTGGTGACATTTCTCATCCTGTTTGAACAGCTGAAGCACTGAAGCACCAAAGCTCAATGCCAATAATCAATAGATTACTATTTACAGTGACTTAGATGTCTGTTGTTCAGTCTTCAAAGCATGACCAGCACGTGATTCAAATATGATGAAAAGCAATCAGAGAGCATACTTTTTCATGCATTTTGAAAATGACTTTCTTTAAAGGAGATGTAAAATGTGCATCTCATTTTCAGCCAGTGCACACAATACACACCAAACACCTAAATTTACTCTGAACAGACACTTACCTGGAAATAATAAACTTGTTCGCAATCTGTAGTGAAACAATCATCCAATAAGAAGAGATGGCAAGAGTTCAGCACTCTGTGGGACAAATATGCTTGGAATGTTCTGCCCATAAATCAAGTTGTAATAAATTACTTTTTTTATTTTAAACTTCAACAATAACAGTGTTTAATTACATTCTAATAAGCATACTGTAATGATTTTACACTTATATTTAATACAAATGAAATTTCTATCTAAGCCTTTCCCCCATTTAAAATGTTTAACACACTCAATCCATTTCCTCCTCTGACACTGTTAAGACTGTAGATTATCCTTGCTGGATTCTCGTCCGGGGGTAGGGGTTCTATAGGCTTCCTGAAGCAATTCGGAGAGAGAAGAACTGGACAAGTAGGGTGTGCTGGCAAGCAGAGACATGGCATTGACTTCTAGAGCACAATAGGGTCTAGAGGTAGAATCTTTTGAGCTTGAGCCAGAACATCTGCTTAGGGCCACCTCACATTCCACCAGTAGGCTCCTTAACTGCTCTTCAGGTAAACTCTGTATGTAAAAGCAAGAGAATCAGGCAAAACATTTAGGCAACAAATTAATCAAGGGATCGTATCATCCATATGCAGACTCTCTATAACTGAATGTGGCATAGAATAACCTATGATCATATGCAGGCAGAGGTGGAAAGTTCAGGTTCAGAAAGTAAGGGTTCTTTGAACACATGTGTAGCTGTTTTGAGCTTCACACAGAAGACAGCCAGTTGTAGCAAAATCCTGAGGATGATCTTCACTTTCTGGATTGAAATTTCTACCTCTGAATGCTGTGGGGGTTAAAGCAGATCATTCATGCCTTGAAAACTGTTCACCACTCCCACACTGTGAATAATGTTGAGCCTATTCATTATTTTCATCAAATGTATGTAGTCCAGCAGTTCCTCTTTCCACACCATATGTGTATACACAATTACTTTGTTTTAGTGCTGTACAAAAATCAGTGTCAAAATGGCCATTAGTCTTTTTCTACAGATTCCATTCCTCTTTCCTATAGAAATCTGCAAGTATTAATTTTTCATGTTTCTTGTAAACACCTGCAAACTTCTACCTGTTGCATGTGAAAAAGTTAGGCCACCCCATTAAATATTTAGTTCTTTGTTAGTATTAATATTATATATTTTTATTTGATATTTGATATTTTATACCATGGAATCTAAAATGTATTTATTTGCACACAGTAACAGGACATGTTTGGTAAGACAGCATTTAAGCAAAAGAACCTCATTCCAACTGTGAAGCATGGGGATGAAAATGTCACGGTTTGGGGCTGCTTTCCTGCAGCAGGGCCTGGCCAGGTTACCATCACACAGTAGAATCCATTGTTGTATCAGAGGCTGCTTGCTCTCTCAATGTGAGACCCTCTATCCAGAAAGTGGGGGTGGACCATGCAACATGAGAGTATTTCCAACATTTCCAGTAAATCCACAAAGGAATCTCTATTATTAAATAAGTGATTTTTTGTTGTTTTTGCATACTTGAAGCAATTATTTCACCTTATAGGATCTTTTATTTTATATATATATATATATATATATATATATATGATCTAATATTGATGTTGATATTTCTTAATAAAAACTGACTGTATTTTCTGTTCCTTATGAACCAAGTAATCCCAATTAGAAATTAGAAACTCATTAGTCCATTAAACATTCCCCCACTTCTTAGATTAGGAGTTTCAGGGTTCATTTTTTCTTTTTTATTTCTTTATTTTTTCTTTTCTCAGTAATAGCTTCTTGACAGCTACACATCCTTTCAGACCCACAGTGTTGAGCTGCTGTCTTCTCAAAGTGGAAACATATGTGATTTTTACATCTGAAAAAAAACAAAACAAAAAAAGCTTGCAAGTTTAAAGCATTGTTTATCTTATGAGGACAGTTCAAGTGGTCTTGCACAATAATTTGTTTAATTTTCTCTTAATTTTTTTAATAATAATGTATGTTAATTACAGTTCTGAAAACTACTGTTTTTATTTATTTTTTTACTTTACCCTTCTTTATGCAGTATAATCTCATCAGTAACATCTGTACATTAGAAAAAAAGCAAGGCAGCGAAGGTGTGTTTGGGTAGCTGTCTTTGAAGGGGGACATAATGTCAGTGAGATCTTTGGGGTTTGGGGGTTTGTTGGGAGGACAGCAGTAACTGATGGGATTAAGACGAAAGAGTTGGAGGAGTTACCATGGCAGTACAGGTTGCACAAAAGACTGGGCAAAAAAAAAAAACAAATTTAATATAAAATTTAGTATTTGAGGGTTTTGTGTAATTTCCTGTTAAATATGTTTCCTGCTTTTTAATGGGGACTGCCACATCACTTCCAACTTCCAGTGTCCGAACGTTCAGGACACCTATGCAAGTCAAAGCAAGGTCAGAAAGGCAAACTGCTGTGTAGTTGCTGTGGGGTTAAACCCTAAAATGTATGCTGTATAGTTAAAACTATATGGACACCTGACTACAACACCTGTATGAGCTTGTGGAATCACCCATTCTAAAATTATTTTAAAGAGCATTTCTGCATTTTGCAACTATAACAGCCTGTACTTTTCTGGGAAGCAATAAGATATTTGTAAAAGAGTGTGTCTGTGAGAATTCATGCCCATTCAGACAAAAGAGCATTTATGAGGTCATACACTGATGTTGGACAAGAAGTACTGGCTTAAAATCAATGTCCTAATTCATCTCAAAGATGTTCAGCTCAGTTCAGGTCAGAGCTCTGTGCAGGCCACTGGAGTTTCTCCACACCAACCTTGTCAAACCATGCCTTTATGGACCTCGCTTGCACAAATGAACAGGAAAAGGGCCTTTCCCTAACTGTTGCCATAAAGTTGGAAGCATATAATTGTCCAAAGTGTGCTGTAGAATTTGCATTACCCTTAACTGGAACTTTGGGACTAAACCAAAAAAAGGCCCAAGCCATTATCCCTCCTTCGCATAACATTACTCTCAATCACTATGCATTCCAATAAGTAGCATACTTGTAACTGCCAAATCTTGATTTGTCCATTAGCCTGGAAGGTTTCCACTGTTTAAGAGTCCAGGAAAAGCATCCTTTACATGACCCAAGCTAACACTTGGCATTGTGCATAGCAATCATTGGCTTCTGTGCAGCTTCTCAGCCATGGCAACCCATGTTTAAAGTATTTGAGTTCTTCAGTACAACTCATTCTACCGCCAGTGTTTGTCTATGGAGAATGCATGGCTATGTGCTTGATTCTACATAGCCCACACAAATGGATGTGGCTGAAACACCTGAACCCAGTAAGGGATGTCAAAATACTTTTGGCCATATAGTGTAGCTAGAAGTTATTGAATTCCTGTTTAACGTATATATATGGTTTTAAGTACAGATGAAACACAGTTTATAGCAAACCTAATATTTCAAGATTGCATCTACCCCCAGGCAAAAAATTTCTTTTAAGTAAAATTTTGTAGCTTCATATGACCTGTTCCCCCACTGACTAGAAGACCAGATTTGCACTGGGCTTTCCTAACGATGAATCAAGCTGTCATCAAAATCCCCTGAGCTACTTCAACTGGACTGGTCCCAGAGAAGGCCTAGTTTTCGCCTAAATAAACACAGCACTTAGGACAGTTCTAGTTGGAGAACATATTGTTTTTCTATCTGTGAATAAGAGAAATCATTGCTTGTTTTTCTAACTGGAGCTGTGATGAGTCTCCACCTAATGCTCGGGGACTGTGGGAGTACAGGCCTAGTTCATCAAATGAAGTCGGTAAGACTATCTTGAGAACTGCCTGCCTAAAACTACTGTACAGCCATGTTTCCACTGCTGGATCTGAACAATGCATGACACATTTTTACCTCCTGATAAAACCACTTTCGGGCCATGTTTGACAGAGTATATTTTCAGCTTGACAGTAATGAAGGGTTTTATCCACCACACTCAGTATCTTCATCAATTCCACTTTATCAGATGAGTACAACAGTCCATCCAAGTAGAATCATTCTTCTTCTGGAAGATGTAAACTTAAATGTTCTATCACATATGTCTCCCTGACCCAAATGCATTCCAGATCATCCCCGCTGTTGATAAAACCTGTGTTTTGCTACACAAGAGTGAAGAGTACAGAAATGTGCAGCATAGTTCATCAGTCTTCTCTTCCTGTTGCAAAGATGGAAGGTCACCAACATTCCTTGGTCTCTTGCGAGCACCCACCCACCCCCACCCCCCTCACCCCCCAGGCTTAATACAATGCCCTTAATGAACCCTCAGCATCTCCATCCATGACAATGATTCTGACCTACACCAGGTTTTCTGTAGACCTTGGCTGTGGTATATCACTTGCTGTCTCTGGTGCAGTTTGTCAGGGCTAATGTCATGTGCCTCAAGGCCTAATGAGAAAGGCGGCGCTCCTCATTTTACCTCTCCTGTAATCATTAAAAATGCCCTGGGCCCTCCTCTGATCTAATGTTAAGGTAAAGGACAATTCTTTCACAGACACATTCCAGCTCCTTATCTTTCACTTAAGCTCCTTGGCACTTCTCTAACTGTCATGACAGGCACCATAGATCTGACTTATGTCCACAGACTTGACCTTCAACCTCTTTGCGTGAATAATAGTAGCTTTAGTCTAAGAAAGACAAGTCAACTCAAATGATGGCTTTAAGATGGTACCATCCAATCAGCATTGAGGCAAAAAGGTATTTTCTCCTTGTGGCAAAGAGTTTATTTCTGGTATTAGAAGAATCCTCCGCACCACTTTGCTAACATATTTCCTTGAATTCTAAGGCTTTCAAATACTAGGATTCATTCAGTTATGGGCTACAATGCAATCTGAGTTATGCTTAAGACGTGTGCATTAAAGTTTTAAACCCACAAGCAGGTCCTGGCCAATTAATGGATTAAAAATACCAAAAAGGTTACATGAGTGTAAACAAAACTCAAATCTTTTTTAAATCTTGTTTGATTCTTGGTGACACACATTTCATTCTGTTAATCTTTGTGCAGAGTCCATCTGAAATTACTACTTTGCTCTCCTCTTTTACCACACCAAACAAAAAAAAAACTGTCTATTGCAGGATGAAGTGCAGTAAAACAGGAGATCCAAAAGGAAATGATGTGTTGACAGAAAAACAAATTCTATCCGGTGGGAGCTGAGAATGCTTGTCCACTAAATTACAGCATGAATTCACGCATATTAACACAGGTGGGAAATCAATCCCAACCTGTTGAAGACAAAAGTAGGTCAGCAGTTAGGATCGGACGCCTACTTTTTTTTTTGTTCTGGAGCCTGGCCTGAGGTAAACATGCCTTTGGATTGGAGATTTATGTGTTTAAACACGCTGGAACTCTTCATGAGCAGTACAAGAATCACAGAGACATGTTAAATACTAGCAAATTGTGTGAAGGCTATAGATCACGTCTAAAGAAATAACAAGTAAAAAAAAAAGTCAAGTTCCACAATTAATGTTACCTATTACTATTACTGGGGTGCTGCATACTAAAAGACAACAAATACCAACATGACACTATGGAGACTGAATGCTGGAAATAGCACTGTAATATACAGAGGGTGACAAATTGAAGGAAAAACAAAATTGAAGTGTCTTAGCAAGATGTTGGGCTGCCAGCAGAGCAGCTTTGTATATATGTACTTTGCATATATTCTATAATTATATAGTACTGCACAGGATTGATGATACACCATTCTTCCAAAAGATATTCTCTCAGTTGGTGTTGATGTCACAATAAATATTAATATGAAAGAGAATATGATGAGGGATAACTCTTCTGATCGTATCACATATTTCCACATCTTCCAGGACAGAGGAAACAATCAAGCGTTCGCATTGCATAGGTCAACACTGAGAGGGGTGAAACACGGAAGACCAACGCATTGCTCGTGGTTGTAAAATAAATAACAGACGCAATTTCTTTAGTACATACATACGCCAA
>JBBPDA010000001.1:44366692-44379783 GCA_037974385.1 Arnoldichthys spilopterus
CATACTATATACATATGCATAGATTTCTGATACTGTTTTTTTATATGTTGTTTCATACAAGAGGCACCATTAGCACCCGATTAACTTCTAATAGCTTCTTAAAGGTAGTGTTTTGCATCAATGACACTTTGTGCTTGTAAATGTGGTGTGTGTGCAGTGTTTTTGAAGTCCACAAAACTTACAACTTTTAAACAAACCCCATTTCCAGAAAAGTTATGATTTTTGATAAAAATGAAATAAAAGCAAGAATTTGTGATTTGATAACTCTATGAAACTTTATTTTTGCCAATAACAGTTCAAAGAAAATATTTCCAGTTTTTTCATGGATCAACCTAAATGTACTTTGTAAATATCAATACATTTAGAATCTGACACCTGGAACATGCTAAAAACAATTGGGACAGAAAAAAATAAGAGTGAAAACTATATAAAAAAAAATTCAAGAAGGTGAGATTGAAATAGGTGGGTGATTATGACTGGATATAATATAAGCATTCACCAAAAGCTCAGTCTTTGCAAGCAAAGATGTGTCTTGGCTCACCACTTTGTGCCAAACTTCATGAGAAACCATCATGCTACTGTTATAAATATAGCTACATGAGCTCAGGAGGACTTCTGAAAACCACTGTCATGTGACACAGGCCACTGCATCAAGAAATGCAACCTGAAACTCTGTTACACAAAGAGAAAGCCAAACATTCTCAGTAGTGGCATACTGATAATGACCTTTCCCTTGTGAACAGAAAGGCGCAGGTTCAAGTCCAAGCACTGAGGTACCCTTGAGCAAGGTATCATCCCACTACACTGCTTCCTGGGTGCTTCTCATAGCTGCCTGCTGCTCCACATATGCATATATGATGGGTTAAATGCAGAGGTCACATTTTGTTGTGGTGCTTGAATGTGTTCACAATGACAAATAGTCACTTTCTCTTTAAACTTCAATTCTATACCGAAACATAGCTGAGTCCTGTGGACATGAGACTGAAGAACTGTGATACTGTGTGCTGTGGTCAGATCAGAGTCCACCTTTCAGTTTGTTTTCAGGAAAACAATTGCCTATAAGCTTTCTATGTCCAAGTAAAATGGACCATCCAGACTGTTATCAGCAAAAGGTGCAAAAGCCAATGTCTGTTATGGTATGGGTGAGCATAATTACAGCATGGGTGTTAAAGTTTTCATTGACATAGAGGCATATTTTGGGATTTCAGAGAATATTCTGTAATAAAAGCAATGTCTTTTCCCCTAGAAGTCCATGGTTATTTCAGCAACACACTGCTTCAACAGTGTGACTTTGTAGATACAGAGTCTGTGCGTTTGACTTCCAGATCTGTCTTCTATTGAAAATGTAAAGAACTTCATGTGGAGGAGAAGCAGACAACAGCCACCACAGACTGCTTAGCAGCTGAAGTCTTGAATGAAGCAAGATGGGTTAACATTTCACTTGCAGAAGTGCAACAATTAGTCTCCTTAGTTCCTAGATGATTAAACAGTGTAACTGAAAAGGAAAAGTGATAATACAGTAGTAGACACACCTCTGTCCCAATTTGTTTTGAGTGGGTTGCAGGCGTCAAATTCTAAATTTGTTGATCAGTTAAATAACTGTTCAAAAGACTTAACAAATCACACATTCTTGTTTTAAGCATTTTATAAAACCCCCAACATTTCTGTAAATAAGGTTTATCAATTTGAGTTTTTTATTTTTTCAGCCAAACTAAGAATCTATACTTTCAGGAGAAGGTGTTGGTCTAGTTTACATATAATATCTGCAGTTAAGTATGGACTTTAGTCATTCCTCTTCAGTGTGGTCTCTAACCCTTCCCATTCAGAGGTGTTCCTAGTCAGTGTGTATGCCTGGTCAGTAAGCCTGGTCTCTTATCACTGTTGATTGTCCCATGTCACCCTGTATTAGTCCTGCTGTGACTATTGTGTAGTTCTTGTGTTTAGTTTTGTTTCCTTGTTTTATTTCCTTGTTTTGGTTTATTTAATGAAGTCATTCATCTGCTCATACATCCTGGCTTCAATGCCCCTTTCATGACATTACATTATTATCAACCTTCTTTGATATTTTTGCACCTGTCTTTTTTGTTGTTGTTGTTGTTTTTTTTTTTTTTGGGGGGGGGGGGGGGGTTGTAATTTATTGTGAATTTTGTGTCTTTTTTGTAGCATGAAAAACATTGGGACATGTTTCATCTATGAACTGCAGATGCTATCATTCTCTGGCTGCCACAGACTATGCAGTTTTAGACATACAGTAAATATAACTTACCATCTGTCTGTCTGTTGGCACAGGGGATGCACTTAATGTGTTTACATTACCTCAGTACTGCATGGCCAAATGCCTTATAAAGGGAAATTCCACTGTTGCCTTTTTTGTAAGGGCCTGCAATTCCCACAACGAGGCATATGACCTTAAAATGGCCAAAAAGAGACATTACAAAATAGGCATTGCTCACTATTTATATCTCTGTTGAGCACAAAAGGAATGAGAAGATCGTTAACATGTTTAAAGTGACAGATGAATGCTCTTTGATGGTAATAAGCTTTATGTTTGACCATAGCAGGCAGTCACTCAAAGGCAAACAGTCTACACTATTCTGAGATAAATGATAAACTGCAGAAATCCTACTTTTCCTTCCTCATCAGAGTTTGATGTTACCATTAAAACCAAGTGGAAAATGGTGGAAAGACTGGACAAAGTTCAAGATTTAAACAGTACCATTCTCCTGGGTACTGTTAATGTGCCAAAGACATGCACATGCTTCATAATTATACTGGAATAACCACTCTAGCTGCTAAGACACTGGAACATGAAGGTTGACAAGGGAGCACTCGATTTGACTGATGGCTGGGATTTGTTATATACTTGAAGATGTGTGCAGTCAGTATGTGTGTTTACTGGCAGCTGTTGTCCACAGAGAACCCCCAAATGGCATGTTTCCCACATTAACCTTTGCCGCAACATGGCTGTGATGAATCAGAGAGAAGAAATCATAAGAAAAGTATGACGGGCAGGCAGCCTGCCTTTGTTTTTCATCATTTCTGCAAAATGACTGCACAAATTGCAGAGCAGACAGACTGCTTTAAGCATGCATATTTTGTTGCTGAAGTGCATCATATCTCAGACTGTCAGAGTCTGTTCAATACAACATTTCAGATTGGAATCACCTCTTCTTGTTGGATTTATTCTGTAGGATAGCTAATTTGGTATCTCATTTATTTTGTTAACACTGTAAGGTAATAATAGATAATAAGATAAGACAATAAGGGATTTGCATAAACAAATCGTCTGTGTCAAATGTAAAATAGTGTTACCACTAGTAATGTTTGGACCCCCATCATTCATTATATTGTTCACAAAACTCTCAATAAGTCTGGCTTGTTGAGAAGTGTTTACCATTTAAAGCAACTTAACCTGCCTAGGTGAGAGGCTTTTCAGTACAAAAAAAAAAAACAAAAGTGGACCAGCAAAATTGTTTTTACTAAATTGACCCTGGGTTGGTACCCCCCAGTGGTTCATCTTCAGTACCTGTAATCAGGAAACATCATTGAACTATATTCTATTGCAGTTGTTTTTTATATTAAATTAATTAAATACACCCTGTCTTGACTTTATGCTTCTTATTTTAGTTTTCAAAATAAAATTATCTGGGAAAGTAAATGTACTGTACCTTTAAAGGTACATTAAGGTACACAACTGGATATTCTTGTACACTTTGAATATTTATGTTGTACCTTTTTTGTACAGAATTGTTTTTTGATGGTGTAGTAAATATTAATTTTGTTTAGAGTGATTATTTTTGTCTTTGGAAAAAATATAGTGCCAACAGAATAAGTCCTGGGGCAGCAACATTAGAGTCTAATCTGTCATCAGAAGCTTTTTAGAATGCTGACTGAGGAAACAAAGCAATGTTTTTCTGTTGCCCTAATGTTGCAGCAATCTGGATTGTTCCTTAACAGTTCTTCAAAGTATTTAATTCGTATTCTCTCCCTTTGACAGAAATCCAGTCACATGCCAAGAGAGCCTTCATGCGTTGTTTGCAGTGTAAGATAAACTGATATATGCAGTTAATCAAGTAGCTGCAGCTTGCTTGTAACTGACTGTAATTTAAATTTAAAATAATTTGGTTTCCAGTGTGTATAGAAACAAGAGGAGAGGAAGGGTGGGAGAGGACAGTAATGTTGTGATGTTATTTGTTTTTTTACCACATATTGGGTCATGTAAGAAGAAAAGTTTAAGTCTGAGGAAATGCTCCATTAAGAACTTGTGGCAGATGGCATACATTAATTAAAGCATATAAAAGACTGACTTCTAAAAACAGCTGAAGTATTCTGTCTTTAAGAAAAAAACAGGTTTGCAATGGCATACCATTCCCTTTTCCATCCCTTTGCATTATAGATGTGATAATTTATTGTTTAAACTACCTAACATATATATTTTAATTTCATCCATATTTTTATTTCACAAGTTGTCATAGAAGTCCCACTGCCCCCTTGAAATTTTTTTAGAATTAGATCACTGCCGACCGCTTCCTTACTTAATGAGGCAACAAAGAAGAACCTTAATGACTGGATAAGTACTGAAACTAGCAGACTATCAGTAGTAAAGTGCACAATATTTGCAGGGAAAGTGTGGTAACACATTATTTTGAGAGCAGGTTGTAGATACTTTTTAGATACTTACCTTGTATTTCACTTCACCTTAATTTTCCTTATTTCTAAACCTTAAGCCTAATTCTAACCTCAATTCAAACGCCAAACCCCAATCCCCAAACCCCAAACCTCAACCTCACTCTGGTCCTAAACCTTAACCTGGTACAGATTTTAACCCTAACACTAAATAGAACCTCCAGTGTTCCTTGTTGTGTTCGGCCTTAATTCAGACTCTCAGGCCCAAGGTCTCATAAACTCTAGGAGTCTTTTTGATCTCCCACAAACTGAGATGATTTCAAATTACACGTCTCTCCTGGGCCTAATCATCAATCAAGGCCAGACTTTTCGACGCCAGACAGGTGCTCTGACACAGTGTCTACACACACAGTGATTAACTCAACGCTCATAACTTTGCTTTATTTCTACGTTAATCTCCTATCAAGGACACTTCCGTCAGAACCCACACTTTTTGCTACTGATGTCACAACTGGCTGAAACTGGTTCCATCGTTTTTGATACCAGCTATAAATGTCAGTCCTTTTGTGATTTTGGTCAGAGTAGATTCAGGGAAACTTGCTCTGAGGCCCTGAGACTGCTGCCTGCTTCCTCTGCTTGCTTTGCCTTTCTCTGACTTGGGATCCCAAACATTTTGGGGGACTTCTTCTTGAAGACACGTCGACACTTGCCAACATCATCCTCCAAATAATTTAATCTATAGATAGTCTATAGGGGGCTTTCAAAATAAAGTGAGACAGAAACAATTTATGCTCTTGAAAATAAATGTGCCCAAAACCCCAAAAATATTTGTTCCAAAAAACCACTCTCGTGAGGGAAGAGAACCAAAAGTATTGTTTTTATGGGGCCATTGTAAAGAACCACTTCATGGCACTTATAGTTTGTTTTTAATTTAAAAATTCTCTGTCTGACAGGATTGAGAACCTAGAAGACCACCCCAGTACAGTCTCTAAGGACTGCTATTGTAAATGTTAAATGCTATACATTCAGCATATGTAGAACAGATAATGGTTAGCAGCAGACTCAAAGAATATGGAGAGGCTCCACTGCAAGCACATTTTCAGAAAGGGTATGCAGTTGAAGGTGATTTATGCTCAGATTGAGTGAATACAGAGTTTAGGCTGTTTCTTCTAGGATATTTCACACCTCCGTGACAAGACATGAGTATTTCATGTCAGTGCAAGCCAAGGTCTACACCATTCTGATTGCCCTTCTCCATTTACACTACAGCATGCAGATGCCTGTGGTGTGCCGTCAAGATGTGCTTGCACTACCGCTAAGTACTTGCACTACCACTCTACAGCAAAAAAGGCCACCCACATGTCCCACTCTTTCACATCTCCATTAGAATGTACTTCAAGCCATACATCTCTAAAAACATCTATTTTGAGTGCATTTAGGATGGTGCTTAGTTCAGCTACAACATCTGTATGGTTTGGTGTATAAAAATAGTAATAATTATTTGTACATGATCATTGTGCAAACTCTGTTTATGCTGTAAAATGTAATGATGTATGATACTGTGCTTTGAAGAGTGATATATGTAGTGATATATATGTGTATGTGCCTTATTCAAAAAATGATTCTCTGAAACACTCCTTATAACTTCAAGTAAATGAACAGGATTAAACTTCTGTACACTGAATTGGCAGATAGTCATCTGTTTCCTGTGATGTCACCATATGACTGTGTTGCCATTTTTCTGACTGGAATCAATATTTTTAAGAAATTAAATGGATGTTTTTCATAAAATTGGTTAAAGTAATTTGCAAAACTAAAAGTAAAATTGTCTGTTAAGAATTGTCTGTTTTTTCATGGTCAGAAAAAAGTCAACATGTTTATTCGCATGCACTAATTCACCTGACAGCCCCACCTCTCTGCAGTGAATTAATAAGGAGTGTTTCACAAGTGCTGTGGTTTTCAGGATCCCAAAGTTGGATCCAGTTCAAAGGTTGCAGGAAGCAAGTGCACCGGGAGTTTACTTTATATTTCTTTATTTTAAATAAACGCACGAACACGAACAAAAAAACACTGACTAGAAAAACAAAATGAGCAGGTACTGAAAACACGAACTAGACTACTTACAAACAATCAAGACACTGGAGCGGGTATATATATCGAAACGAGGCAAATGTTCAAGACACAAAACGAAGCAGAAAGACAATACAATAACCCACACCGAGTGAACCAAACACAAGGGTATATATAATAAACATAGATAGACAACTCCTGGGGAGGAGAAGAACTGGGAAACGCGAGACAGCTGACGGGGGTGTGGCTAAGACAAACACGCGGACAACAAAAACACAGACACATGGAAAACACGGGGGCGTGTACGTCACATAGCCCTCCCCCTAGGCGCAACAACCCAGTGCCCAAGATTCAGCAAAGGCACAAGCACAGGCAACAACAATGGTAACACAGACATGGGTTGAGAATACACAGGTCCGGGCTGGGGAAACACAAACATGGGCTGGGGAAACAGAGGTCCGGGCTGGGGGGCTCTGGTCCTGGACCCATGTGACACGGAGGCGGAGCCTGATGCCGTCAGTGACTTCTGGGTGGAGCCAGGAAGCGTCCGCAACGTCTGGGCCTAGCCAGGAAGCATCCGCAAAGTCCAGGGGGAACAGGGCGAAGCCGGCAACACCCAGGAGGAGCAAGCCGGAGACAGTGGCGTGCCCACGACACGTGGCATAGGAGGTGATGTCAGGGTGGAGCTAGGTGCAGCCGGTGACAGGGCAGGTACTGAAAACACGAACTAGACTACTTACAAACAATCAAGACACTGGAGCGGGTATATATATCGAAACGAGGCAAATGTTCAAGACACAAAACGAAACAGAAAGACAATACAATAACCCACACTGAGTGAACCAAACATAAGGGTATATATAATAAACATAGACAACACCTGGGGAGGAGGAGAACTGGGAAACGCGAGACAGCTGACGGGGGTGTGGCTAAGGTGAACATGCCGACAACAAAAACACAGACACATGGGAAACACGGGGGCGTGTATTAATGGACAACCAATCAAGTCACAGTAACAAAAGCAGCCTATTTAAATATATGGGAAAAAGAGAGGCTGGAAAATAATCATGTAGGAATTAAGTACAATAGTTTTTGGTACATTAAACGACTCAAATATTATAATTAAATGCAAAAGAAATGTAGAGTACTTTATTCCTATGTATGTTCAACCAATGTGACGATCTTTAATGACTAATGTTAATTGTACAAAGTCAACATAATCTCTTAACCTCAAGTCTACATAGTCCACTGGCTAGTCTACCTAAGTGTGGAAAACTAAGACAACATGACAGGTTTTTATTTTATTGTAAATAATCTCACCAAACATTCTTTGTTTTTTCTGACAGCTTTACTGTGACTTTATTGTTCACCCGTCCAGTGTTGAAGCGGCAGGCAATAGTCTTTTAATGACATCCAGGCCTTTACCAATGCAGAGGATGTACTGTGTACTAAACACACACACATTTCTTTATACATTATGTTTAGTTTTATACAGATGCTTTTATTCAGTAATTTATTACAGACCAGTGCATTATGAGGGGTTGTGTAATACTTTTATTGGTATAGCAGTAATATTTGTATGTGAACAGAACACACGTGTTGGACAGTGTTTCATCCATCTACGTCATTTTAGTACTGATTATTTTATTACCTATTATTTGGCAAAACCAAATTATTCTTGCTCTTTTGAAATAAAGGTGAGATAAATATGGTCCACAAACACTGTTAAAATTTCAAAATCTACTATTTACTCTTCGGTGTGTACAGTCCTTATATAATTGCAAACTATGTATGATTGAAATGTCATACTGTTCAAAATGAGTATTTTGACACAAAACAGGGCGGCCAATCAATTTCAATCCAATTCAGTTCAATTTTATTTATATAAACGTTGTCACAAAGCTACTTTGCAGAATCTGGGTCCAACCCCCTAATAAGCAAGCCAAAAGCAACAGAAGCAAGAAATAACTCTATAAGTTGTCTCATTAAAAAGGTCACATGACTGAAACAGGTAAACAGATAAATGAACAGGTAAATGCATTGTATTATTGTGACATAACAGTGACTGATCCACTTCAAATTCATATGAACTGTATAGACTGTTAAAATCATCATTAAGAAATTATCAAGCACTCTTCCCACCTTAGTAATTGTCTGTCCCACCTGCTACAATCAGACAAATCGTTCCAGAGCCTTATGACCAGAACAGAGAGACTCAGGAGGAGTTTCCACCATCAGGTTATAAGGCTCTTCAATCAGGACCTGCCTCACATTTAGTAGGTCTCACCTGGACTGTCCATATCACTGCACTATTATACTGCAATCCTGTATATGCAACTGTTATGCATACAAACCACAGCCGCTGCCTTGCATTGCCTATGACAACTGATCTATCTGTGCTTTGCCATTTGCACACCTACATTTTATATTTACATTTATTCATTTGACAACGCTTTTATCCAAACCAACTTCCACAGGGCAGCAGTGAAGTGAGTGCTACAAGGAAATCCAACGCATTTCTCTTAAATGTAAAATAAAAAACAACAGACCAACTACTACAATAAATACATATGCCAAGTGCATACAATAACTGCCAACAGCAACTACTACAACAAATACATATTCCAAGTGCTTACAAAACTACGGACAGCAACTATTACAATAAATACATATGCCAAGTGCTATAATAAAACTAGGTGGGACTCTGAGGAACATTTAGTCGGTTATTAGGTACCAATAGTTTGTATGTGACAGATTATGTGCTAAGGTGAGTGCAAAACTTGAGTCTTGAGGTGCTTCTTAAATGTGAAGAGAGACTCTGCAGATCTAGTGTCACTGGGCAGCTCATTCTACCACTGAGGAAAAATGTAAGAGAAGAGTCTAGAGTGGTGTTTGATTCCATGTAGGGATGGAATCTCCAACTGCTGGTCCCTTGCTGATCTGAGAGATCTGGTGGGTGTGTAGGTCTGGATCAGTGTTTCCATGTAGCCGGGAGCTGAAATATTGATGATCTTGTAGGCGAGCATCAAGGACTTGAACTTGATTCGTGCCGTGATGGAAAGCCAATCAACAGAGCGAAGAAGCGGGGTCATGTGAGCACATTTTGGCTGGCTGAAGATCAGCCGAGCTGCTGCACACCTGCATGATCTATTTGCACATTGCCATTTGCACATCTGCCTTGTCCGCACTTTAAATATTCTCTATATTCTTGCATTTAAATTCAACTTCACATTATGTATCTATGTAAATGTATTTTAGTCAGTATATATTGTTAATGATGTGTATATACTGTTTATACTGTTTATTATTAGGTTTATTGTTTATTTATTATACTTACTTTTTATTGTACTTCCATTTTTACTTTGGCTAACTAGGTCATTACACAGTCGTTTGGGTGTTCAAGGATACATTTTACTAAGTTGTACAAATATTAATGTGTATGTGACAAATAAACATCTTAAATCTTGAATCTAGACCAGGAAGTGAATGGTACATTTTGAAACTTGTTGACATACTACATTAAACTCTTTCTTTTTTTATGCAAGCATACACACTCACACGCACCTATACTCAGGCCAACCCACTCCGTACTGGATTTTTACTATTCTAATAATGTTGCTACCTACTCCTGCTATGGATGGCATATTACTGGGACATTTTCCTACCACTTTTTTTTTTGCAATAATTTGGCAGAACAGAATTCACAAAATTGACTTTGACTTTAACTTTTATTTTAAAAAGGCAGAAATACGAGCCCTTTAACATAGTCATATTTTTTTTCCATGAGAAACACATCACTGGTGAGCATCTGCCCTGTAAATATTGTGAATGAACATTGTGGGTATTGGAAACAATAGAAACAGGTGGACTCATCAGACAAACTGAAGCATCAAGAGAGACTGAATGGTGAGAAGGGTGTTTGAGGGGCACTGGGGGGCGTAGCCTGACCGTTAACTGACCCAGCTTCCTTTTCAGGATCCTAAAAGGCAGTGAGCCACTCAAGTGGAACATATAGGTGCAAAAGAGAGGGAATCACGGAACATTACCCGCCCAATTACACAATCAGAAGAGCCACTGGCTGCCTGCACCCAAACTGCACAGAATGCTCCTACTGTGCATACTCTGTTGATATCAGCCCAGAGTGAAAACATTAGACTGTTCACATAATGATAAACAAGCCAAATTATGTGTCTCCTTTCACTTATTTGTGTGTGAGGACATGACAAATCAGTGACTGGCAAATGTTTGGCAGTGCATCTGAGGGTTTAGGGGGGAAACATGGCAGACACATTGGTTTCCCTTACAGCTGAGTACTCTCTTGTGAAAAATATTAATAGACAAATAAAGCGATATACATTTAGGTCAAGTAGTCTTGGATGGTGGTGATAAAATTCAACATCACAATATTTTACATATATGTATTCCAGAAACAAGCATTCAAACACTTTTTTATATTTACTGTAATTTTAGTGCATGTGTTCACTTCAAATACATGGTGTATTTTAACTTAACATAAGCACAGTCATAAGCATAAACTTATTTTTTATAAAATATTAAAATAGACAAAAATGGTGCTGTTCAGGTAAACCTTAGTTCCCCAAAGTTCAACCAATGTAATGTCCCCTCAAACTTACAGCATAGGTGTTTTTAGACCAAATAGTTATAGGGACATTTTGAGGGGAACTTTGGGGGGCATTTATTTTTCATCTGCTAGTAAAAAAACACTAAAGTGCATTCTCTGGTCAATGGTTCATAAAGCAGGCACATACAACAAGATTTAGGAATGATTAAGATAACCAATACAAAAAAAAATTGTTCGTTTTTTTCCTTATTTTAAAGCTAATGGCTGTTGGTGACATGGCTAATGTTTTTGCACAGTTTTGTATGCATAACAAAAATGGTGGTTGCAATGGTGAGTCACATCTGTTTGGATCAATTATTGTTCACTTAAATCTGAGCCAATTGCTCTGCACTGATCTGGACCAATCGAGGTACACTTATTTCACTCATGGTTGCTCTTTTGCTGGGAAAGTACCTACCCAGAAGCAGAAGCTAAAAACGTCATGAGGCTCGTTCTGACAGGAGGAAATTTTTCATAGTTCTTAGAACCACTGGAGGAAATTCCTTCTTTTTTGTATGTTCACATTGCATAAACTGAGAATGATTATAGTTCTTAAAACACAGTTTTAACAACTATAACTATTTTAGCTCCTACTTTAGACTATGTGCATAGTCAAACTAGAGAAACTATGTGTGATGTAAGTGTAGGGCAACGGGTTCAGGTGAAAGTGTACAGGGATTGCAGCTTGCATTTTTAAACAACAGCTCTTGGTGTTAAAGAAAACTGAGATAAACACAACAAATGGACAAATAGTGAAGTCCAGGCTTTATTGAGGCAATATGCAGCAGATGTAATATTAAAGTTTGCCAGCTTACATCACTAGAGTGTCCATACCAGCTGTGCGATTTCAAACAGGAAAAACACTCCTGAAGGTGTGTAGTTCTCAGGGAGCTCCCCAGTGTGTAGTTTCTCTCTAAAAGTCCCTAGAACTGTTTGGTTTGCCTATTCAAAACAGCATTCTAAAGCAATAATTGTTCTTAGTTCCTGCAGTGTGGATGCACAGAAAAGGGGGAACTTACTCCAACAAATCTACAAGTGACCATGCTTCTTAAGGTTTGTTTGTGTATTTTAAATTAGTTTTAAAAGTGCACTATATTCACATTCTGAAGTGAAAGAGGCATATTTGTTTCTTTTTAAAATAAGAAATATTAAAATAAAATTAAAAGGATACAGGTAAGACACTGCAATTTAAAAAATGTAAAGTAATGTGATACAATTAGGTTCCCTAACTAAATACACTTTGAAAGCAGTGAGACCATTTCAGTTTTTAATCCTGTCTTTGTTAATGATTATGAATACAAAACTTGTATTTTTTGTTCACATTTTTTCATTTATTAAAATTTTTGAAGTAAAAATCACAATGACCACAACAACAATCCCGGTAAAGTTTCACCTTGATCAATCATTGTACACTTATTACACTCATGATTTCTTAAGCACAAAAAAGCACCTACCCTAAAGTAATTCTATTATAATACCCCAGGACAGCGTTCAAATAACTGTAATTGCAGTCATACAAAAAATGCCCTCCAATGGTTCCAGGAAGTATTAAAAAATGTCTCTAGTCAGAAAGTTTTTTCAAATATTTCTAACAATAAACAATATACACAATTTCTGTAAAAATATTTACAACATAAATTACAGAAACATGTGTAAATATATGTAATTACAGAAAAACAGGAGAATATACAAATAGCATGTTTTTGGAAGACAGGCAAGGTGATTGATGAATATGTTAACATTGCAATATTACAAGTATATTATGTAATCAGCA
>JBBPDA010000001.1:44386705-44416081 GCA_037974385.1 Arnoldichthys spilopterus
GAGGTGTTGTCCCCAATCCTAACTGACTGAGGCCTCTCAGTCAGGAAGTCCAGGACCCAATTACACAGGGAGGTGTTAAGGCCCAGCAGGCTCAGCTTTTCAGACAAGTGTTTGGGGATGATTGTGTTAAATGCTGAATTAAAGTCTATGAACAGCATGAATTCTCTGGATTCCCTGAATTGTTTCACAAAACTATGTGCTGTAGGTTATGAAAGACTTCAATAATTTGTATACCCAATTAAAAGCCCCTTGCCAGCTGATCACCTGCTCATTGTGCAATGTTTCAAAACGGTATACTTTGAATATTCTGTAAACTTTTCACTCTTATTTTGCACAAAACAACTTTTTTTAATGTGTGCTGCAGGATTTAAATTCTAAATTTGTTGATATTTACAAAAACATTTAAGCTGATCAGTAAAACAAATATTTCATTGAACATTGAAAGGTCAAGAAAGTTAACAAGTCATAAATTATTGCATAAATTATGCAGAACAATAATAATCTTACTTACTGCAGTGTAGTAGTAACTGAAAACTGCCCTTTCTCCTCATCTAAGAAACATGTGCTTTAGCAGTGCATATCATCCTGTATTTATTGCACCTGATCTCATTGAAATGTCACTCTATGTCAGAGCATTCAGGAGTCATGCCCACCAGCCCCTGCTTATCAGTGGAGCCACAAGTTCCTGTGGTTTGATGGTCTTCTGGTGGACTTGTGGAGTATTTTCCCACACCCCAAAGGATGTGAAATCAGACAGAGTACAGGCTAAGCAGAGTCTCTTGGCTGAACACAGCTGGCAAAGTACACAAACATTTGCAGTACACCATTTTTAATGTCTGCCTGTGCACCCCCAGGCAAGAAAAGAACTCTGCAAGCTTTTTAGAGATGACTAAGAATCTTGAGTGAACCTTCTAGGGAGATTTGCAAAGTAAACAATTATTGAATTTATGTAATGAAAATAGCCTGTCAGTGTTGAGCAGGTGAACTGTGTGATTTATGCATGTTAGGCAGGTTCAGGATTAACCTTTTTTTCTATGAATATAGTTGTTTATCATGATTAAATCATGTAACAGCTGCATATTTGATTATGTTATGAGACACTTATGTCATGATAATTTAACTGTACAAAACATCAGCATTAAACTATATCTACAATCAGCAATTAATTAGCTTACCATTATATTTGGTGGTCTAAAAGCAAAAGAAAAAAAACAAGAGAAAAACACCGAACTCTTAAAACTGACATCTTAAGACCTGGGATCATTGCATGAACTGTACATGATTTACAACACAAAGACTAGTAACAACAAACACGTTAAATAAATTCAAGTTTATGCATTTAATCTAATTGAGTTGCACCATGCAAACAAGTCTTGGCTCTGAGTTTAGTAGCTACAGAAAATGTGTATCTAATAAGGCGTATGTGTTGCTAAAACTGACAGAAACCACACATAAAAAATTGGAATGCACTGATATGTGCTTTGTAGGCTGATGCTGATATGCAATATTTTTGTAGGCCTGTGGTTCGACATTCCTTTATTCTGATCCCAGCTCTCTCTCTATGTAAATGAGGACAAAATGTCTTGTGTCAGTCTGTTGATAAGAGTTTTTAGAGAGGCGCCACTTATATTTATGATGATTGTAAGGTAGTCTCCTACCCTGTGAGAGAAAAGGCCAGCTGACCAGTGTGGTCTTGTGACCCTTATGTCAGTACCTGATATATCATACCTGATATACCATGTCTTGTATCAAATGAATGCACATGCCATGAGGAATTTCAGGAAGTGATTTATATCACTTAATGTTATGTGAGCACTGTGTTGTCATCTAACTTATCTGGTCATTCTGAGTGGCTCCACATCTGAGGCATGTCACACCTAAGCCTCCTGCTGTGGAGATGTTATTGGCTGGTGTTTGATGTTTACAAAGGCTAGCGATTGGCTCATTTGAACTGTTTACTGTAAATATGGATAGCCATTGTTTAGTTTGATGTGTTGTATCTATTTGGCTATATATAATTATATATAATTACAGATTATAACATTGGAATATTTTGCCAGATCCCTTTAGGATATTATTATGTTTGCTGAGAGAATACTTTCTCCGATGCCTTCAGGGTATATTTTTGCTTATGGCAACTTGTGTAACTTAAGGTAATGTAATAGTAACTATACTGTTAGCTTATTCTTACTGAAAGTGAAAGTGATTATTTGTCATTATGAACACACTCAAGCACCACAATGAAATGTGACCTCTTCATTTAACCCATCACACATACACATGTGGAGCAGCAGGCAGCTATCAACAGTGTCCGGGGAACAGTGGAGTGGGACGGTCAGTTCTTGGTGTTCAAAGCTTTCTGAGCTTTGTCAACTTCTTTGGCAGTTAATTTGCAATTTCAGCACTGTTGAACCACCCCTCACTCCCTTACCACGGACGTCGCTGAGGTGCTTTGCACAGACCAAGGCCCAGAAAGCCTTTGAGGACTTCAAAGCACAGCTTACCTCAGCCTCGATTCTCCAGCTCCATGATCCACAGCTTCCCTTCATTGTAGAGGTGGACACATGGGACATTGGGGTAGGGGGGTTTGCAAGTTTGCTGACGACATAATTGGTGGGTCTCATCATCAAGAACGATAAGTCAGCATACCGGGAGGAGGTGCAGTGGCTAACGGACTTGTGCAAAGTCAACAACCTGTCTCTGAATGTAGACAAAACAAAGGAGATGTTTGTTGACTTCAGGAGAACTACAAATGACCACTCTCCGCTACACATTGACAGCTCATGCATTGAGGTCATCAAATTCCTTGGTGTTCACCTGGCAGAGAACGTTACCTGATTACTGAACACCAGCTCCACAGCCAAGAAAGCCCAACAGTGCCTTACTGTCTAAGGAGACTGAGAAAAGCCCATCTTCCACCACCAATCCACATCACAGAGGGACCTACAGAGCATCCTGAGTAGCTGCATCACTGTCTGGTTTGGGAATTGCACAGCCATGGAATGCAAGGCCCTGTAGTGCATAGTGAGGTCAGCTGAAAAGATCATTGGAGTGTGTCTTCACTCCATCATGGACATTTACTGACATTGACATGATAGTAGTATTGTAGTGGCATGTGTGTGTGTGTTTTGCAATGAGTGAGTCACACATCAGTGCTGCTAGAGTGTTTGCACACTTTGTCTACCCTGTACCCTGTGTTATTTTTGAAAGTATATTTGATGCTGCACAGTTTGTGTTAGTCATCCTCTAGCCCCCTATCTGTGGTCAGTTTCTAGCCATAGGACATCACTGGCTGGATATTTTTGTTTTCAGACATTCGGTTTGTATATTTTTTAGAGAGACATATTCTACCATCAAGGCTGTGTCTTTTCCCAGGAATTCCATGG
Organism: Arnoldichthys spilopterus; assembly: GCA_037974385.1. Taxonomy (NCBI): domain Eukaryota; kingdom Metazoa; phylum Chordata; class Actinopteri; order Characiformes; family Lepidarchidae; genus Arnoldichthys; species Arnoldichthys spilopterus. The sequence continues at coordinate 44,390,092 of JBBPDA010000001.1, forward strand.
TAATTTCAGCAAGACAGATCAATAGTGACACTGCTGTAAGTGATACGCTTTATTTAGCTCTCACACACACAAGAACACACCAATGTGTGTCACTACTGTGATGAAAATACTCTCCCACCCAAATGTAAACCCCATTTCAAGAAGAAGTTGGATTTTTTGTTAAAAAATGCAATAAAACAAAAATGTGTGATTTATTGACTCTCTTGAATGTTTTTGTTACTGATAAAAAAAAAAGATTTTCGGTGTTATTAAGCTGATTATTTTAAAAGTATTTTGTAAATATAAACAAATTTAGAATTTAACACCTGCAAGAAACATTCAAAACGTATTCACCACTGTGTTACATCACCTTTCCTAAATTTACACAGAGGTGGCTAACTGTTGGAGTTCTGCAAGTGGAATTTTTGCCCATTCTTGTTCAGTATAACACTTCAGATGCTCAACAGTCTGTTGGTCGCCATTTTCCTTTATATGAAGCTCCATACCTATTCAGCTAGAGACAGATCTGGACTGCTGGCAGGCGAGTCAACTCCATGTCTACAAAGCCATGCTGTTGTAGTGTATGCAAAATTAGGCATAGCACTGTCTTGCTGTAATAAACATGGAATTCCTGGGAAAAGACGCCGGTTGATGGTAGAATATGTCTCTCTAAAATCCCAAAATATGTCATGGGGACCTTCACACCCATACCATCTAGACTGTTATCACATTCATTGAGTCTTTCACAATGCTATGTTGTATAGATGATGAAAGACATAATTTCTTTGTAATCTTACATTTACATTTACAGCATTTAGCAGACGCTCTTGTAGATAGACAGTAGATCTTGTGTTCTTACAATTCTCTCAAGTGTGTACCCATGACCCATCTTTGCTTGCAAAGGCTGAGCCAGATGCTCAAATCATGATGCCCTTACCTGTTAGCATATCAGATGCTTATTTTGAAATGTTTTAAATGTGTTGCAGGTATCAAATTCTAAATTTGTTAATATATACAAAATTTAACATAACATTTAAGCTATTCAGTGAAAAATTGACAATCCATTTTTAAATGGAAATGGGGTTTGTAATGCCTGCTTTCTGGTGGTCTTGTCGTTCTCTTTACCACTGACAAACAGAGAAAAGGGGGCTAATAAATGATGCAGAGAACAGATGGCTTACAGTCTACAGTGCAGAAACACTGTTAGTTTACCTAATGAACCAACTCCAAAACCAAAAATCGATCAAAGTAAACTGACTTAGCTTAGATCTAAGAAGGTACTTTTTCACACCCCTGCAGTCCCATTAGCTCCTAAACTGCCTGTTGGACCCCCAGACTTTCTCTCTACTCCTATTCTTTCCCCTCTCTCCCTCCTTCTTTCTCCCTCCTTTGGGCCATGCGTGACAGTAGCTCACTGAGAAGTGGAAATGAGACTAGTAAACAATGATTAGCTCCAGAGCCGGACAGGCCATGTCCACAGTGAGACCTGTCTGCACACTATGCAGAGTGCCAGAGTTTCCAACCCTCACACATACACACACACACATGCACACACACACACACACACATTACCCCAGTCTCCATCCCCCAGGAGAGTCAGGCCAGGGTCAGGGCCAGCTTTTCACAGCCAGGTTACAAGGGATAATCACAGGCAAACACGGCAGCCACATGGTAGACACACACGTGCACACAACCATACATACACACACCACAAGGCCTGGCTCTAATTAGTCCTGATGGCAACACGAGAGGCCATGTGTGTGTGTGGAATGGAAGATGGAGCAGAAGGAAGCAGTGGTATGTTATGTTTAGAGGATTCCCCAGAAATGAAGATTCTGGGCTAGGAGGAAACATTTTTCAAAGCACCATAAGTTTAACATTTGCTTATCTTCTGGATAAATGAAGTCCTACTTGCCAACCATTGACAGCCATGCTTCCTGAGAGCAAGTTTTTTCTAAACCTTTATTTCCACACTACTCATGACCAGGATATATGACCAAAGCCTTTTTTTGTAGAACCCACATTTGTTCTTCATTTAAACAGTTGTTGACAAAGTTTCACAAAGTAAATTTTTAATGTTGTAATTAAGACCCTATATACTACAACATGTTACTGGATCTTCTCAATCGCACTTTAAAATGTGATAAAAGTTCTTGCGTGCGTCAGTGAAATCCTGATGCTGTTTTGGGAACGCAGGGGCTGTTTGTTTCAGCCCTTTTTCTGATTCTCTGATAGGGTTCTCTGATTAAGAAAGAAAAAAAAACACTTCAAAGCAATGTAGTGTTCTGGCTGTCATGCATATCCAGGCATCCATCCAGGCCCAGAACACTGTGGGAACTTCCCAGCACTGGAGCACTGGTGTGGTAGCACATCCTAGGATAGCATGGATAATGTTAAACTTGACATCTGGAAATTAAGCAATAATGAACCATTTGTCCTACATTTGATTTTCATGCTGTAAAAAGTTGAGTGCTTCTATATAACTGGGCATTTTCTGAAATCACCAGACCACCCAGACTAGAGCTACAATAAATATTCAAAAACATTAAGTACATTTAATAATTATAATTGTTTGGTCCTTGACAAAATCCACAAATATCAACATTTAATGCAAGGAGCAGTCCCATTGAGGTTTTAAGAATAAACAAAAAAATATTTTTTTTTACTTTTTTGACTTACACCGAATGCTGAGAATGTTATTCCTTTTCCTGTAAAGGTTTTTAGTTTTTTTTTAATACACAATGTTTAATTCAGACAGAGAAGGTATATTAGAAAGAATAAACAACTTCACACTGCAGCAGTACTCACACCATTTTTGTATAAAGCATTGTTAAGTGGCTAATAAACCTTTATCAGAAATATAGTCACTTACAGCCACTGACTAAGCTGAGAAAGGTGATTTTATTTTGTTAGATTAAAATTGAAAGACTGTGATAAAGTAGTGATATGTGATATGTAGTGATATGTCATTCATGAACAACCCAGCTGTTTGAGAGTAGACTGCAAAAGTCTTTTTTTTTGCGGGGATCGAAGATAAAGGGGAAACTAATAAGCTGACCATTTTGTGGTTTCTCTTTCTTTTGTGGTTTTTGTAGCCCAGGGCCCCAACCTGTAGGGGGCCCCAAAATAATCTAAATAAGCATTTGCTCGTGCAAAAAAAACTCCAATAAACTCTAAAAATGTGGTCTGATTTTTTGTGTGGCATTTTTTATTGGTTCAGGTGTACATTTGGATTTCTGTGATTTGATTAAGTAATTTGCTGCAAAGAAATGCAGAAAAGTACACTTTTCAAAAGAATCGATCTTCGCTAATATACAGGACTTCTTAAGTGATTTGTTAGGACTGCTTTTGTACAGTTTTACTGCTCATTGCTTTGAAAACTTGGTTAACAATGATCTGGTCATTTGGTCTTTTTCAGTGACAGCCTCACAGCACTGAAATGATGTGTAATGTGCCTTTCATATGGCTTTAAAAAGGTTGTTGGAATGTTGCCTGTTTTCTGGCTTGCTATTGTACTGTCTGTATGGCTAGTTAGAGAATTACCCTTTTGATAGAGCATAGACTTTGTCTCTTATAAGCTAACAGATTGTGTAGTGGTCATAAACTTTGCTCTATGACTCTGAGCCATGAAACCTGATGCGTAAAACACTTGCAACATTTTGTGTACTCGAAATATTTTTGCGTAAGTAGGGCCCCGAAAATGCATTTGCCCAGGGGCCCCCACCCTCCTAAATCTGGCCCTGAGCGCATGACATTTTGCAAATTTAGCCAAAACAGTTTGGTTGCTTCCAGCTTTAGTCTGCTTACAAATTCTTAGTTGACAAGGGTGGTGATGTAAGATTTGGTTGACCAGGGGTCACTAGCCTGCTGAAGTTGGTGTGTCCAAGTAATTCAATAAAACTTTTCTGACAACTTTACTTGATCTTGTAGCTAAAAATCAGGGTGAGAAAGATTAATTACTCAACTCTACTTACTGGAATGCATCTCAAGTCATGTCACTCCCATTGTTCTCATGAAGAAAACAAGTAGCCAGGTCTTTAGACAGAAGCCTAAAAGAAAATACTCTACACTACTTGCAGATTAACAGGATATGAAGCTGTAAATCTAAAAGGTTATTTTATATTTGGAAAAAAGTGTTAAAGAAAGATTCAAATGTATTATTAACGCTTCTGGTATTGCTATAATTCTTTTTATCATCAACCCCACTGAGTTTTCACATTTAAGAACACATTCCCAACAACACTTGAATGATGTGAACAAATGAAGCTTAGCAGGTTAGATTTTTTTTACACCTTTGCAAATCTGTGCATCAAACTTATGAAGAGGTTTGTTCAATTCATTAAATTCATTAAATTATTTTACAAACCCCACAAAATGTTGGGTGTTTGTAAGATTCAATTAAAACAAAAAAATGCATTTTTATTTAACAAATCAAAGAACAAAGAAGTTGTTTGGTTCATCAACATGATTGTATTTTGTAAATGTAAATAAATGTGAAATTTGATTACTATAATTTGATTACACCCTCAAAAAATGAAGCAAGATAATAGTGAAATGTATATAGAATATAAGTTACACCATATAAAAAAGTTCTTTGATAAGCAGGTGAACTAGGAGTATCCAACAAAAGCTTTTAACTGGCCACCTGTATCAAATAATAACCTTCACCTATTGGTTAAATACAAATATTCACAACATATTTTCCTAAAACTGTAATAATCAATGTGTTATTTTGGTATTTTATTGAATGTATAGCAAAAGGCAATGTCTACGCCTTTTAGACCTAACCGTGACTTCTGTGTATCATAACACCCCTAGTGCAGATACATTTGTCAGATGTCTCTTGGGGATCAAGATACAGTATATACAATACAGAAAAGTAATAATACACTCTGTAAAACCAGCACCATTAAGTTACTAGTTAAGTAATTTGTTTCAAAAGAACAATTTTATGTAAATGACACCCGCAAGTGTGTGGAATATGACTCTGTGAAGAACTTTTACATTATGTGAAGGTTTTTTACACCTCAAAAGGTTTTGTCATACTTACACATATACTAAAATCAAAGGGTTCTTCTAAGGCATCAATCAAATTTTTTAAGCATATACATCTATGTGTGCATGTCTGTGTGTCAGTCTGTCTTTCTGTCTATTTTTGTTTACCTAAACAAAAATGCATTTATTATGGAACAAAACCTTGTTTCCTCAAAAAAAGCAATTTTAAAAGAGAAAAAAACATTTCGCTCTGAGTGTAAGTTGATGTAACAATGTTTTTCTAAGTAATTTTGGATCATTTCTATTGGTCTCTTCATCATGAATGTTGGCACAGTGTTAAATTCAGCTGATACTTTCTTGTGAACTTTTGTGAAAAAAACAAGAACCCTCCACTTAACTAAAAACAACATGCACCTATTTACCTTTTTTTCCTTGTGCATCCCTTTGCAAACATTTTTGTGACTTGTTGTGCCTGTATCACTTGAAGCTAGCACAAGCATACACTAATAATGCATTTTGGTATAGACAATCTGCTGAAATCTTTTACAATAGAATTTCCTGAGTGCAACCAAGATGTGAAAAATAAGACAAAATAAATAAAAGAGCCGGAAAAATGGATATTCCTAATTTCAGCTAGCTTGCACATAGATGACCTTAATGTGTACACACAAATTTACACACGTACATGTCTGGTTATTAGTGGACTCAGTCCCTCTAAACTCACTGGCTTCACTTCAGAAATGTCTTAGTGTCCACAATTATGGCTATTAACTCCTTGCAAAAACAAACTCTGCTGCTGGTGAGAAGCACTCATTTCTTCTCTAGCACTGGGGGAAGACATGTTTTGCCTCAGCAACTCAAATTAGTCCCTCGAATGTCTGGGACTGTGAGTTTTATGAGCAGTATATTTTTACTGTACTTTGTCTGTGTCTTAGCATTGACTGAGATATGTCCTACTCAACACCACTGTGTCTTTGGGGATGTGGAGGCGTAAACATAATGGAGATTAAATAATTCATGCTGTGTTAGCTACTATTTATTTGTGTTTTTCATAGCTACAGTAGCAATAGTATAATAATAAAATAAAATAATAATAATAATAATATCAACCTCTGCAAAAAGTAGACTGCTACTTTATGGAGTCAGCATCACTTGATCGGTATGGAGTCAGGTAAAGGGAGACACTTGTTAAGATGTGCAGGGCATCTGAGGTACAGAAAAACATATTATGTAAAATATGCAGCATGTTACATCACAGACAGAACAGGGTCACAGGCAAAACCGCGTTACCTTTGTGTCTTTGCATAATACTGAAGTAATGCATTGGCATTCTTTCAGCTATAAAATTTTAATGGATTTCTCATCAGATGAGGTCGGGATTATATGGGGAAACAACACAGAAGTTTGTTAATATGCATATACTTTCAGCATCTGGTTGTGAGGACTTTTTGAATGTAAACATAGGCCTGTGGTGGTTAGAAGCAGAATAGGTGACATTCACAACATATTTATCAAGTTGATGTGTTGATTGGCTTAATTTTTGGGTAGTTTAAAGGGAAAGAAAGTTGTTGTTGTTGATGATAATGATGATGATGATGATGATGATGATGATGATGATGATGATGACAAAGATATTAAAGTCTGTCTAAAGTGGAAATCTTATTTTTCAACAGTTTAAATAATCACCAAGGTGTAAGTTGAGTCGCTCACAGCAGATTGAATCTGTATAGTGAATTGTAGAGAACTCAGAGAAGTGATGAACGGAGCCAGACATCTGATGTGTTCCATGCTTCCAAAAGCAGAAACTATGCTTAATGGTTATGAACGCACCGATGCCTGAGAAATTCTTTCATGAATTGTTTTGCCTAAAATATATTAACATTTACTTGTGGTGAGGTAGGTGCAGGGCATTGCAAAGTGGTCCTGAAAGATCAGAGATTTACCACTATTTTGTGACAATTACCATATAAAAATTGTACTTATAAGTTAATTTGTGGTGTGGATAGTAAACCTTAAGTAACTGTGTTGTACACATTGTTACCAATGGTTCCTAACAACACCACTGTAAAATCAAGTCTCTAATTTGCACAATTTTACATCAAACTGGATTTATGTTCATGCAGAATATTTGGAGAATTAATATTTGGGTATCGCCCTTTAATTAATTTGTCTGGACATTTGTGCTTCAGGAGAAAAATTACAAGCCACGTGACATTAATGCAACTAATTTTCCAGATTTATTTATTTATTTATTTTTATAGCTTAAACATTGTGTTGATATTTGTTCATATACAATATGATCACCTTGAACTACAATCACAGTCTGATTCACAAAACATTAAACCAGCAGACACATGCAATATGCGATCGTGCTTGCGAATATCTGCTCATATTTTCACTGCTTGCTTATCTTCAGGTCTGTGTCACTTTAAGTTGACCGTTTGGCCCCTGCTCGCAAAAAACGAAAGGTGTATTGCGAAAGCGTCTCTCGGAAACTTTTCCTTTGGGGCTCGCGCGCTTTTGGCTGATTGCATCGCACCTAAAATAACATTTTCCTAATGCCGTGTGAGCCAGCGCAAAAGCAACACGCACGGTGCTGGGAAACAGTGGTGCGCTTTGGAAGTCTCAAAAGTGAAAGTTTGCGCCGGTGGAGGACGGTCCGTGTGGACGGAACGCGCTCATCCGTCAGCGCACGCGGTCGTTTGGATCTTCTTCAGAGTGCCTAGCAGGGAAACAAGTCGCACTTCGCGCTGTGGACGGTGTGTGCAGCTCGAAACTGTCCGGGGGAGAGTGAGAAAGCGCAGCTGATGTCCGCTGAAAAGGTGTGGGACGTTCACGCGATCGGCTAGGTCTTCTTGCGCTCCTCTTGTCGTCTGTGCGTTCGTTCCGCAGTGGCGCAGCGCGCACTGATGGCTCTCGGCACAAAGGCAGTGTGCGCGGCTCTCCAGGGCTCCCGCTATGGGAGGAGTAAAAAGAGCAACATGGAGCCCAGCCCCTGTGCTGCAAACATATATAAAAGAGGTTGGTAGAGCCCCCTTTCAGCTTAGTGGCTTGAAATAGCTGAGCGGTAGGCATATCTCAACTTACTCCTGCAGACTTGTGAAGATATGTCAGTGCTGTAAATCCTGTCTTGGAAGTTCACAGAGCAGGCAAAAACTTTTTTTTTCCCACCACAGGGGAAAGAATCCAAGTGGATTCATTTTGCTCCTGTCTGAGATTCATTTTGCTCCTGCTGTCAGAAGAGATGGCATTATCAGAACCAGAGTTTGGCTTGAAGGCAAGCAGCATCATAAAAGAATGGAGTGGGCAGGTCCAGCCTGCTCTCATGGTCACCTTCATCTTCCTCTTCTGCCTGGAGGCCTGCCTGTGGATCCGGAATCTCACTCTCAAGAAAAAGCTGCCGGGGCCTTTCGCCTGGCCATTGGTGGGCAATGCCATGCAGCTGGGCCAGATGCCCCACATCACTTTCTCCAAGCTGGCAAAGAAGTATGGCAACGTCTACCAGATACGGCTTGGCAGCAATGACATAGTGGTGCTGAATGGAGACACAGCAATACGGCAAGCTCTCATACAACACAGCAAAGAGTTTGCAGGGAGACCCAACTTCATCTCCTTCCAACTCGTCTCTGGAGGGAGAAGTATGACCTTCAGCAACTACAGTGAGCAGTGGAAGGTGCACAGGAGGATAGCTCAGTCTACCTTGCGGGCTTTCTCATCAGCAAACAGCCAGACCAAGAAGGTGTTTGAGCAGCATGTGGTGGCAGAAGCCATGGATATGGTGCAGAGCCTTCTGAGGCTGAGTGCAGACGGACGTTATTTCAACCCCTCACATGAATTCACAGTGGCTGCCGCCAATGTCATTTGCGCCCTTTGCTTTGGCAAGCGGTATGGGCACGATGACCCAGAGTTCCGGACTCTGCTGGGAAGGGTGGACAAGTTTGGTGAGACGGTGGGTGCTGGGAGCTTGGTGGACGTCATGCCTTGGCTTCAGTCTTTTCCCAACCCAGTGCGCAGCGTCTACCAAAATTTCAAGAACCTCAATATAGAATTTTTTGCTTATGTTAAAGACAAGGTAGTGCAGCACAGAAATACCTATAACCCTGACGTGACCCGAGACATGAGCGATGCTATCATCGGTGTGATCGAACATGGAAAGAACAACAAGCTGACTAAGGACTTTGTGGAGGGAACCGTAACGGATCTCATTGGAGCAGGGCAGGACACTGTATCTACTATGATGCAGTGGATACTACTGCTGCTGGTCAAACATCCAGCCATGCAGGCCGAGCTCCAGGAACAGATTGATAGAGTTGTGGGTCGTGACAGACTGCCCTCAATGGAGGACAAGGTCAGTCTAGCCTACCTGGACGCCTTCATCTACGAGACCATGCGCTACACAAGCTTCGTGCCCATCACCATCCCCCACTCCACCACCTCAGATGTGACCATTGAGGGCCTCCACATCCCCAAAGACACAGTGGTGTTTATCAACCAGTGGTCTGTCAACCATGACCCTCAGAAGTGGCAGGACCCACACATCTTCAATCCGTCAAGGTTTCTAGATGAGAAAGGCAGCCTTGACAAGGACCTGGCCAGCAGTGTGATGATCTTCTCCACAGGCAAGAGAAGATGCATCGGTGACCAGATTGCTAAGACGGAGATCTTCTTGTTCTCAGCCATTCTACTGCACCAGTGCACCTTTGAAAGTAACCCCTCCCAAGCCCTCACCATGGACTGTTCATATGGGTTGGCACTGAAGCCTGTCAACCACACAGTTACAGTCAAGCTCAGAGGGAAGTTCCTTGGCCTTGTATCACCAGCATAAAATAAAGCAGTTAACTAACCACCCATCCCATGTGATCACTCAAGGCCAAGAAAGACTGAAATGTTTGCAAATGTAACACAGTGAGTATTAATAATGCACTGAATGCTGTTGTATATAAATTGCATATTTAATATTTAATAATTATTCACACTTTGCAGTGTTACTTTTGTTAATGGAAAAAAGCTTTGGTTACATTTACAGTTCTGTCTGGTAGTTAAGGGAAACCATTCTTTAACTGCATAGTAACAACAGTAACAGGTCACCCTGTGTCTAAACAATATAAGCAGATGATTTTTTACAGGCATAAAGTAATAATGAACACAAGCATTAATTATTCAAAATTTTCCATGTTGGGAATTATGTAGGATTATATTTGAGATTTCAGAGTTCCCTCATTCTAAAGAAAATACTGTATATTACTGCATTTATTCCTATGAAATGTTGAGTTTATGACTTACTGTTATATTTCAGGTATTTTGAAGTACTAACATCTATTTTATAGCTAACACTATCTACTGTACTCTAAGATAACAAATGCATATGTTTCAGTGGTCACATATTGCGTGTAGTTCTAATTTTTAAGCATGCATTGCATTTCAGGATAAAATAAAATGTTTGCACTGGAATGTTTTTCAAGTGCTGTATAAGACATGCCAGGCATTGTGTTCAGTTATTTATAAAGCTGTGTTAAAGCCAAGGAATAAAACCATTTTATGAATGTCCAAGCAACCAGTCACAGAAATGATGTATTGTTTGTTTTGTTTTTGCTCTTTGAAAATAAGCTACTTCTGGAGTGAGTGAAATAAAAGTGATGCTTAAAAAACATTACATACACCTTATGTATTGTATTCCCTGTCTCTCATACTATTTCTTTTTCAGGTGCCTTGAATATACAGCAGCACTACTATCAGTACTACTGTTTATGAGTAGTTTTGGAAGGTATGACTATGTTTCAGGTGACTTTCTGTGTCAGTCAACCACCAAATTTTACTCCACATAATATCTTCCAGTATATACAAATATAGGAGTATATTCATGTATAAACACTTCCATCACCAGGTGGCATATATTAAGTTATCTAATGAATTTTTTCAGAGGCACGCAACTCATTCAGCCAATTTTCTCTTCAAAGCCTTATTACTACTTTTATTTACTTATATTTATTATTTTTCTTTGTTACTGCTTAGCTCTTAGCAAAGCCACAATCCTTAATCTTAAAAAAATACACTGCACCCTATATATATATATATATATATATATATAGATATATTATTATTATTATATATTACAGTGCTCAGTGGAATGATAGTTAATCTGAAAAATAAAAGTAGAATACTTCTCAACCAATCAGACTGTGAAGTGAAGATGAAGTGAAGGTGACTTTGTCATTGTGAACACACAGAAACACCACAACTAAATGTGACATCTGCATTTAACCCATCACACATGCACACATGGAGCAGCGGGCAGCTATCAACAGAGCCCTGGGAGCAGTGTAGTGGAACAGTACCTTGATCAAGGGTACCGCAGTGGTGCTAGGGCCTTGAACCTGCAACCTTCAGTTCACAATGTGCCATAGCCATCTAAGTGTTGACCCTACCACCTGAAAGCCACTGGTTCAATCCCTGGTGGTGCCAAAGACCATGGCATAACTGGGTCAAAGGGACCCCTCATCACTCAGTAAGATGTCTAAAATCTGAAAAAATGGGGCAAAAAAGGGCTCTAGGTTCTTGACAGTACTAGAAAATGTATTTATAAACATTATTTTTATATAAAACTTTATCAGTGTACCAATAAAACAACTTCCCCTCTTATGAGGATTCAATGTATGAAAGAGATGATATGTGAGCATTAGGATAAGCGTAATAATTGATTTATTTAAAACATTCATATGAGACTTATTAAACAGTTGAAAAGTATAGATTATGCATCTAATGGAGGCTTAAAAAGGTGATTATCTGCTTGTATATTTAGTCTCTTAAGATGATGAGTCTTCTTTGCTTAAATGGTAAAGATTTTCTGCATGTTAAAACCTTTCCTTTCACATGCACTCATATTTTCTTTACAGCTGTTCACACAGTCTACCACAGATCATTATAGCCATTAGACACAGGGAAAAAGAAGGCTAGACATTTTATCCCTTTTAGCAAGCTTTCTGGTTTAACAGTGTATTTGTCGTGTAGATGCAAAGATAGAGGTCACTTAAATAACACACATTTGAACTTCTCTGGACATTTAATGAAAAATTGAATTGGCAGCATTACAAAGTGCCCATAAGTAGCACAAAAATGCTATTTTGCTTAAGTCTACTTCATATTAACTCAATAAGCAGCTTTGATAATGCTCCTGCCACACATCACTCTGGTTCAGAAAAGATTAAGGGAGTGATGTAGAGATGGACAGTATTTTGAATGCATCCTATTCTATGATAGAAGAGACATGCACCAAGATCTGCATGACAAATCTCGCCCACAGTGGAAAGGGCTATAAGAGTCATTGCCAAGGCTGAAATCAACTTTCATCTTTGTACAGATGTTCCTGTTTGTTAAGGCTCCAATTATGATCTGTTCACCTTGCACAGCTGGAGAGAGGAGAACAGATAACTGTGGAGGTGATAGAAAGGTTCTTTCATTTCTCACATTATTTAATTTCTGCATATTTAGAAACTCCAGAAACATACAAATATTTTTTGAAGACTTTCAACAAACGTTGAAAGAATATGCCATTCTTATTTTGGAAGGGATAGTAAGCATTTTTATCTTAGGATCATCGTAATTCTTCACAACTTAAAAACAAATGCATGTTCTGTAATTTTGTCCACAGGATCTTATCATGTATATTTTCACAATGCATGTTTTCTCAAAAAAGGTCATACACCATTATTATCTTTATTTTTTTAACAATACAGTGGATTGTTTTGAATGTACCATCATAAACAGCTTAAAAAGTAGTTGAAACTAGATTTGTGATAAAAAGAATTTGTATTGCATCTGTTCTTAGTGCTTGAATTGTGTTTGCAATAAGATTCCAAAACAATGTTTAAGGCAAGTATTTCAATGTGTGTATATACACAAGCAACAGTAACATTCTTTGTATTGTCTAGAAATATGCAGAATAAGTATTGTTCTTTAAGCTTTTTAAAGGTGATTTCATTTTTCTTTTTTTAAATTGTAGCATAAATAGATGGTTAAGTTGTAAACAAAGTCATTAAGAGTGATGTGATGTGAAATGTTCTACAGAAACATTATAGTCATAATTGTTCACAGTGGCAGTGATTGGAACCAGACGTCAGAAGCATTTTCTACCTCTGTTAGCTCATAGAGAGTTATTAAATGAAATGGTTAAGAATTCAATATCTGATGTCTGAGAAAGCGTTTTAAGATAAAAACATGTTTTAATAAAGAGGTATATGCAGTGAGTTGAAGGCAAAATAGTCCTTAAAAAACAATACAATTGGTTCCAATCACTCATTCAGAATTGGTAAGTTTCTCTGCAATGAGCCATTTTACATCTAACCAGTCTGAATGATTTTACAATGACTTTACATCTCAAAGACTGAATTATGCAAAAATGTTCACAAGTCAATATAGTTCCCCCTTAAAACAGTGGCGCTCACTGTTCTTGGCAATAATACTGCAAGAGTATCTACAGTAAATTGCTTTATGTTTGACAGCATTAATCCAACTTTTTTAACTTGAGCATCTGTAAGCTTGCAAACATTGGGCCTAGTCTGCCTATATTCTCAATTGGACCACATAACAGTGTTAAACTAATCTGTTATGCATCGTTCAGTTTTAGTTTTGTTCAGATTAAAAGAATATGGTTTGGTTTGTGCTGAGTCACATTCTGACAAAAAAGAAGCTTGAGAGTTTATTTGAAAATGGCAAAGGGATATGCAGGCTGTATTTGGAATTAGATGTTGAAAATAATTCTTACAAGTGAATTTGAGACCACGAAAAAGTGGTTAGTGAAGCAAATGGCTTCTTTCAGGCCAAACTCCCAAAATGGAGTTGTGATTTGTAAGACTAGTGATCACAGGTTCCGACCCCAGCCCATGTAAATCCTCCAGTAATATTTGAAAGCCTTGCAAAGGTGACAGCTTTAAGATTCAACATATTTGTAAATTTGCACTCATACCAATGGAGCAATATGCTTCTTTAAATGTATCTATTCTATTTGATTCACTACGACCAAAGTGGACACCTATGTTTTGGGGGTTGGAGTAAAAGGAGTAGTTGCATTATCATAGTAGATGATGTTTGCCCTTTCAGTGTATGTTTTGTACATGAGATAAATCATTCTGTACATTTTAAAACAGGACAAACTTAATTCTGGCTATGACAGAAAAGTGTCAGAGCATGTTACTTTGGCATGTACTAACTACCTATACATTGTTGCAGAAAAGTATTCCCAATGGCAGTAGTCTCTTTTAGAAGGATAATGCAGCCTGCCACACTGAGGAATGGTTTGAGAAAATAGTTTGAGAAACATGACAAAGAGTTCAAGATGTTGACTTGGCCTTTAAAGTCTCTCTTCAAATCTCAATCCAATCAAGCATATGTGGAATATGTCGGACAAAGCAGACATGGCAGCTCCAAGTCATAATTTACAAAAGGATTTGCATAAAATGCCTTGGTGCGAACAGGAAACTTTCACGGTAGGGGTGTTCACATATGAGAATGCTGTTTGCTTCTGATCTTGTAACTCATACACATTTCCATAATACAAATATATTCCACAAACATTACTAAAGGAAAATAACACATTAAAGTAGCAAATAATGGCTACTGTCAAGTGGTGTTAAAATATCTACAACGTAGGGTTTTCTCAGAATCATATGTCCAAGCCAAGTACCAGTTAGGAACGTTTATTTCTAAATGTCTATATACATAGTATTCCTGTTTTTGTAGTGTTCTGTAAAGGGGATACAGTTCATCCTATGTGGTTCCTGGCATTGTGCCAGAAAAATATGTTGTCAAAGTTCTCATCAGTACTTATGTACACATGAATCCTAAATATACTTACTAAGTTGATATTTCCATACGCCACCCCACTCCCAACACACACACACACAAACACAGAGTTTGCATGTGGTGTGGGACCATGGAGTGAGGAAAGACTCTGAGGGAGTCTTGTTTTCACACCAAGTAATTTAAAACAGGCTGCACTCTGTTATCCTCTCTCTCCCTCTTCCTGCTTTGACACTGCAGCACCCTGGGGGTCAGGGTGATGAGACGGACCATCTAGATAGTGACTACAACACACATACACTTCCTGCCAAAAAATGGTCACCATCTTTCAAGCCACCATCACATTTTTTACAATGCATTCATTTTGTGTGGGATTTGAACCATACCAAACTTTTTCTTAGTTCTTATTAGTGATGGACTGATTGGTACCAGTGCTGACTATAAAAAACAGATCCAATATTAGCCAAATGCGGTGTTTGATAAGATCAAAATCATTGTACTGAAATGCATATTCCCTTTCATCCGGAGATTGTGTGTTTGAGCCAGTAGTTCAAGGAGGCCTCGATTAAGGGGTCCAATGGCCCTGCATTAGCTGTAATTTGAAAAAATGCAGTGGTGCTACTCCCAGCTTGGTAGTATCATGATTAGGGAGCACCAGCTGGATATGGTAGAAATTGACCACAAATAAATTGGAGAAAAAAAGATACAAAAGATTCATATTAATGCACTCATATGCACTCATGGGTGGGTTATTGCAGATGACAAAAATGAGATTTGTAGCTGCTCCTCCAAAAAACGAATCACTCAACAGTGCATTGGCATCTGATTCTCAACCCAAGGAAATGATATTAGGAAAAAGTTCAAAGTTCCACTCAGAAGATTTCTGATGCATTTTTTTGGTGGGCCCTCTGCTACAGCCCTCCTCAGTTTTCATTTTGACAAAAAAAAAGTGTAGGCCAGTTTTCCCCTGCTGTCCTTCTTTCTACCTCCAACATAGATCCTCCTCCAACTCCCTTAAAGCACAATACTGAGACCAAATCTGTGTAGGATCATACAGATTTTGCTAAGTTATACAAACAAATTAGTAAGTGTGTCTGGCTAGAAGGAGACTCATTTTTAGCCCTTGAAAACATTTGTTTCTGACAGAGACCATCCACTAGAAAAAGTCTCCTCCCTCCCTTGTACTACTCTTCACATGCAAACTTCTAATACAATGCTTGGTGTCTGCATGCAGCTTTTTAGGCTCATTTAGCATTAATACCCACAAGCCAATACTCACAGCAGTTATGCTCTGATGATCACTGTGTACACTGTGGACTCCGGGAGCTCTGGCTAACAAAAGTACACGTGAAGCAGGAAATTTGCCTGGGAGATAAACAATAGCAAACAAATAGACTGCATATTTAGCCCTGACTAGGAGACAACTGAAACCACATGCCAAATTGGGAGGGATGGCATGCATTCTTATGTCCTAAGAGCTGTCCACAATTTAATCATCGCATACTGAAGCTTGCACCACAGTTAGCAAATTCCCAACTGTGCTTTTGCATCTTCCCTCTCCCAGAACATCTGCTCTGAGCTACAGCCAAGACTGGGTGTGCAAATTAATCTGTAAATTAACCTATTAGCAATCACACACTTCATTGACTTACCAAGAAAGTGCTGGTTACAATTTGAAGATCACAGTGACAAGCCATTAAGAATGATTAGCTGGCCATCAGCACACAAAAAATGTGTTTACAAACCAGGGACAGTTTCAAGACTTCTGAAGCCATGCTGGGGCATAAAAAGAATGATAAGGAAAAAGGAACCTCCAGTAAGTTCTCCAGAAAAACTTTTGATGATTGTGATTGGTTCTGATATGAAAATAACTTGACCAGAAGAAAAGGAAACTGAGCAGCATATTTACTGTTAACACACAAACTCTATACACAGTAAACAATATTTGACCAAAATAACATTTGTCTATGAGATTGTATGCTGTATCTAGTTTCAACATATCCAGACAATGCCCCAAGTTTGCATCTAAAATGTTAATTATTTCAGTACAATTTTATTCAAGGATCCATCAGCTGATCAACTTCTGCATATTTCAGCATTCCAAAAACATAACATGGGTACAACTCAGTATAAAATCAAACTGAATTTTATTTATTTCCATGTAGTTCTATGAAGGTTACTTTGTGGCTCAATGCCAAAATGCTTTCCCTCTTTCTGAAATCCCTGGTGAATTGTGTCATGACCATAAACACTGCACAGGACTTACTATATTATTCCAACTGTCATTACAATTACAGCACCACCACTTTCCATACAAATTTTCACAATATGGTTGTTTATGTTGACATATCCAATACACTGGCCAGAAGAACAATGCACTGCATTTTTCAGAAATGGACATAAATGAATTGAAAGCAAACACAAAACATGCATTTTCTTGGTTGCTGCATATCATTGCGTAAGAAATGACCTCATTTTATTCACAACCAAAGGCTGAGGTGCAAAGTGATCATCAAAAAATCATCAATTCTATCACTGTTATAACACTCACTACCAAGCTCCAAACTACCTCTGTAACTAACGTAACATGAACCACATTGACAAAGCAAGATAAAAAAAAAAAAAAAAATCAGGTTGTTGACAAGGGGGGTTTGTATGTCAATCATGAAGCCTAGAACGACAATTACACAGGATTTGGTATCCTGTTTTATATGTTTATACGTGTAAATTTTTTTTCTCTTAATCTAAAGGTAAGAAAGACCATCTAACGTATTTTAAATATACAAAAATAAAAATAAAAAAAGTAAAAAGCTATTGATTCTGTGTATCTTTACATTTTATTCAACAAATTTGGTAGTACTAGGTTTCTTAGATCATTCTTTGGCATGGACGGACTACCTTTCTCTAAGGGTATAGCAGGTATATGCCTCACATTCCCTTTTTCTATATGCATTGGTAATATTCCTAATGTTGCTGGTATCTCTTGTATTCATTTGTATGCTGATGATACAGTCTTGCTGCTGGTCCTTCTACTAATGCAGTGTCTATTTATTGCAGGACAACATGCTTTTTCTAACCTTAAATTATAATTTAACTAAAATTATGCAGTTTGGTCAGAAATTATCTGTGTTTTCTACTAGCTTTAATATTGCTGCTAAAGAGGGAGCCATCCAGGGGCTTGTAATGGTATATAAATAGAGTGGTGCTTGAAAGTTTGTGAACCCTTTAATCTATAATTTCAAATAAATGTGACCTAAAACACCATCTGATTTTCAAACAAGTCTTGAACTTTCAAGCACTGTACCTATTCAAACAGCATTTTGTCTCCTTTTTACCATAGTTTAATTGCAGTCAAAGGGTTACAGTAAAACGTAAGTTAATAGATAGATAGTTCATAGATTCTCTGTATTAATCTGCTATTCAATTTGCTGAAAATTCATCCTTTAAAATATACCACCGTTCTCTCTAGTCTTTAGTTAAACTATCTTTGCACAATTGTAATAACATCCATTAGTTTCTAGATCTTCCATTTATATTACCTTAATTTACCCTAAATCCAACAGTTTCTTTGGTCTCTTATGATTCCAGATTGCTACAGCTAATGACTGAAATACATTACAACACAAAAATAAAATCAATTTATCTAAATAACTGCTTCTATATTTTTACTTGGTTTAGTCAAGGCATTGTAATGATATTTGCTTCTCTCTCCCAGTCCATACAAGTGTCTTGCCAGACTGCCATTGTAAATAAGAATTTGTTTGAACTGGATTGCCTGGTTAAATAAAGGTTAAATTCAATAAATAAAAAATAAATAAAAAGGATATGCAAAAAAGATGACACAATGCTAAACAAAACTATGAATGTAGACGATTAAAATATTTTTTCCCACTTGTCACTACCCTGTAGCTGTATGATATTAAGCATAAACAGTATTTATTAATTTGTGCTAAATGGGCCTAAAAAGCCTGGACCCAAACCCTTGTAATCCATGGTATTATTCTGTTATTAGCTTGGGTACTAGAATGTGCTTTTAAGTTGCCCCAGTTATGTTAATCATCCATATCCCATTTTTTGCAGCCTCTGGCACTGCACATAGACCAGCTACATATTACTTTAGCTTTGTGATGATTATATTTTTGTGATGAAACCTAGTTGCTGTGCAGAAAATGAAAGATTCAAGTTTTTTTGTACAACTTTCCAATCCATAATCTTTCAGCAATATCTCAGAATCCCATGCATGGAAACAGTTTTCATGTCAGAAACTATAACAAGACATACAGTAATAAATTTGACATTCACTTTTAAATATTTCAGAGCATATCTTATAATAATAATAATAATACAAATACCTTTTTAGATTTTAAAACCATTAAAATGGCTTGTTTGGTTAGTTTTTCCTAATGGTTCCTGCTTTTACCAAATACACTTTGTTTTCATATCTGTTATGAGTATTAAAAATGCACAACCTTCAGACATTTCTGATTGGTTCCCTCCTGCTCTGGATCTGCGCCTCATTATTGCCATCACCTGTCTCTTGTTTATATACCCGTTAGCTACGCGGTGCATAACCTACAACCTTTGGTTTAGTTTTATTACAATAACTTTGTGTAGAGCATCTTGTGGCATTAAACCATGTGGCTGAATTTTCCAGCTTGGATTTCTGAATCTATTTCTTTGTCAGTAAATTATTCAGAATTAGTGAGGCTGAACTGATGGAACTGTTGATTTAAAATTAGTATTCTGAAACATACAGAATTAGGTAATAAATGTATTAATGTGACAGATGATACACAATGACTTATAAACATATATATGCAACATACATACATGTATTCATATGTATATATGTATTCAAGTGTGTGTGCTTGTGTGTGTGTATGTGTATACGAAATTTTGTAAAATGCTGATACCCTTGCAACCCACAACTATTATATAATTTAAACTACTCAGACCCAATGGCATCTTATGCTATAAATGTGTAAATATATGACAGAAAAACACAGGGGCATAGAGGTTTGTCTGTGGATCTGGATAGATGCACACAAGTGCTGAAACCAGACAAAACAATAACCAAACTTAGCACACAAGATAGGAGTTATGTAAGTCAGACTGACGGACCACTGCTTCTAATTACCCACGTTCAGCAATCCTCACAAGAAAAGCTACTTTATATAAGACCTTACTCTCAAACCATAAATAATGTTTTCAATCTGTGAAACTGGATGATAAAAAGCAATCCAGAAAAAAGTTTATGATTCTGTTTTCAATTTGTTTTGTTTTCTATTTTTTTTTTCCTGACAAGCGCTACAGGTTTAATGAATAATTCAACAAACTGTGGGGTCATGAATATTTATGACACTTCAGTGGGATTGGTACC
Organism: Arnoldichthys spilopterus; assembly: GCA_037974385.1. NCBI lineage: Eukaryota > Metazoa > Chordata > Actinopteri > Characiformes > Lepidarchidae > Arnoldichthys > Arnoldichthys spilopterus. The sequence goes on from JBBPDA010000001.1 coordinate 44,410,241, forward strand.
TGTGCAGTGAGTTCAGTTGCTTGTCATGCTGTGCTCATGACTAATTCATTTCTCATTAGCTTTGTGGCAGCACACTGTGTATCAGCAGGCCACCATGCAAAGAGACAAGCAGGTGAGAGAGGTCAAGCAGGGCAAACACACACACACACACCCAGTCTGGAACTAATGTCCATGCTATACACTTCAGTGGGGGTGGTAATGTTAAATAAAAAAATGCAGGACTTGCATTGCTGTTAAATGTATAGCATTTGTTGAATGGTTATGACAGCTCATCACTGGCCTGCATTCATTTTTTTTTAATTATTTGCATTTTCAATCAGGTGAAAGCATGATACCCTGTGTTACGTTTAAGATGCTTTTGGTATATAATTAAACATTTGTGTGAGAGAGCAGACATTGTTGGCACATTGGGGTGGTTGGCACAGTGTTCATTTCTGGGTCAGGAAAGTGGGCAGTCCTAAAAATATAACTTTAGTACATTTGGCCTCTTGTCATTTATCGTTTTTCTTCAAGATGACAACTTAAGGTGAGGACAGCCTTTCTGTTTAAACAACAAATGACTACATGAATGAATAAATACATTATGAAAATAATACACATTATAAAAACTACCTGCCTATAACTGTGCTGGTCTCCCTCATGGTGCCGTTTTGACCTGATGTCTTCTAGCCATTACAATAAGACCCTCAAAGTGGCTCAGATCCTTATGCTTACCCATTTTTCTTGCACATCTATTGAAAAATTGACTGTTCACCTGCTGCCTAATCCCAACTCTTGACAGGTGTCATTGTAACAAGATAGCCAATTTTATTCACTTCATTTGTAAGTGGCTCTAATGCCATGGCTGATCAGTGTACAATAAAATTCATTGTTCAAGTAAAAGATAAGAGGATCAGCAACATTCTAATATCGCTTATTTAAAACCTGTATTATGAAAAGCTAGCTAGGAAAAGAGGAGTTGAGGGTGTGGTTGGTAGGCACATATATATCCTAAAGGCAATGAAGGACAATTAAATAGTACATTGTACAGCCCTAGTTCAAAGCAACCATAATGTGATATCTCACCAAATCAGTCCCAGAGAGCTGCTCCATAGAAAAGGAGCTCCAGATAGATCTGAAAAGCCATAACAGAGGAGTGGATCATGAAGAAAAACACTGCAGGGATGAAGGGTGCTTAGGCAAATGTTCCAACTAACAGAAAGTTGCAGAGACATGGTTTAGTCAGCTTGTTGATATTATAGGCTTTTGACTGCAGTTCCTACACCAAGCCTAACTGGACTTAGGAGACTGGTGATGCAAGAGTTTTTTTGTTTTATGGTTTATTAAGCATTATTAAGTTAATGTTCTCCAAGGGCACAGAAGTAATTTCATGGCAAAATGAAACACGCAAGTGGGAAACAATATGAGTAATCAAGATTGCTTGTGACTTACTGTCCAAATAATAATTTATTAAATATTTTGATATTACTAGAAATTCATGGTTTACAAAGTGCTTAACCAAAATATAAGAAGACTTACCAGTTGTACAGCCGGCAAAAAAGGACTGGTAAAGTTGGGCAACACATCTGTATTACATAATACTGTATGTGTTTATTTCATTTGACTCACACGTATCTCAACAACAGTAATCATTATGTAACTTTTGCATGCAACATCCATATTTCTTCTGCTCACTCTAAGCCAGGATTTACAACCAACCAAATTACAGTAGGTAGGTCCAAAAAAAGACAATGTGATACAAAATACATTGCTGCCAAGACCATGAAGTGAAAAACTATATATTTTTAAAACAGGCTAAAATAAAAGATAAATAATACTGGAATAAAGTGAACTTAGCCCCACAGACACCAATCAGCCATAACATTACAAGCACCTACCTAATATTGTGTGGGTCTCCTTCAAGCTAAAACAGCTCTGACTGTGGTGAACTGTGTTCCGATACCTTTCTATCATGGTTAGCATTAACCTTTTCTACAACAGAATTTTTTCATTTGGAAGAAAAGGCTTAGGCTTTACTCCCCATTATGCATCAGTGAGCCTTGGGTGCCCATGACTCTGTTAGTTTCACCAATTGCCCTTTGTTGGATAATTTTAGTAGGTACTACTGGATGAAAGCGTGTGGATCATTTGTACACACACTCTAGACCAGAAAGGTTTTAAATATAGGCAGCAATACACTATATGAAAATGTTTTTGTTTTAACTTCAAAAAGTGTCCAGGTTGTCTTAAAATGTTGAATTTGTTGAACTTTAAACAATATGTTAACAGAATATAAAACATTCAAATTGTACATTTTTTTTGCTCTGCTATTAGATGTACAGTAAAGCTACTTTAAACATTTTAATAGCAAAATTAAATTAAATTAAGTCAAAATACCTAATTCAAATTAGTAATATTTTTAGTGTGGTGGACAGAATGCTCTTATTGCAAGTTAGTATGGCATATGTTTTTGTGCACAATTTTGCATTTACTTTATTGTCAGTTGTTAGAGCTACAGCAATGTCTGAGTAAAAGATTTGTATGAATATGTGCCAAGTTGTGGAAAGCAGTCAGTAATGATGTGATGGTTTTATAAGTCTAGTTTTTGACTAAACTGCAGTAGTCTATTATTTGAGTTTAATCAAATAATACAAACATACATTTGGTTGTGACATTTTGAGACAATAGTCAAAATTAGAAGCAGTCCCTCCATCTTTGGATTTAAAGATTTCAACGTCAGTTATACAGCAATACTCAGATTATACACCACTAACAGAGATGACAGTTAAGTAAATGCAAGATTGTACATAAATGTTTGCTTTTTCCAATCAATGCCAAGCTAACTTGCATCAAGAACATATCATTCTGCCCACTGAAGTCCATTCATCCATCCATTTTCTTAACTGCTTCATCATGACTTGGGACTCATTTCGGGTCCCGGGGAGACTGGAGCCAATCCCAGCTGACTAAGAGCCTAAGGCAGGGTACACCCAGAACAGGAGGACAGTCCATTTCAGGGCAACACATAGACAGACAACCATTCACACACACACTTACACCTATGGGCAATGTAGAGTATCCAATCAACGTATTGCAAGCCTTTGGACAGTGGGAGGAAACCAGAGCCCCACTACAGTCTAAACATGTATTTACAATTAATTTATAATAATCTTAATTAGGTAAATCTTTAATAAAAAAAATGCTGTTAAAATTTTCTTACAATATCAGAGCAAAGATTTGTTAACTTATTATTTAAAATTTAACAAACTCAACATTTTAAGTCAACCTGGACACTTTTTTAAGTTAAAACACACAATGTTTTATGTAGTGTATTGCTGACTATATTTAACCTTACTGGTGGTCTAAAGTGTGTGTACAAATGACCCACAGCCTTACCTGAACACAAGTGAGCTGTCATCAGTTTTAAATGTTTCCAAGCCTGAAACGGAAAAGGAAGATAAATTGCACCTCTGCTTTAGTAGAATGTGATGGGAAATAAATGAGGTCCCTTTCATTGCACTAATACATGCTGAACGTAACCTATGTTTAGGTTTCACAAATGAAAACAGGTATTTTATGTTTAGTCAAATAAAGAGGCTGGTAACTGGGGGAAACCCAATACTTGGGAATGAAAGAATCCAAACCCTTCATGTGCCAAGACCAACGGCTGTCCTAAGAGAATTTATGGCAAAACAGTTGTCAAACATTTTGTGAGAGAGCTCACTCGCCCTCAATAACTCACATGTATCTTTGCGAGGTTTAAATATAAATATATGCGTTAAAGTTACACTGTTAAATGACATTTTCATTTATATCACAAGAAGCATTTTGACATGTAGAAGTGCTGAAAATGTCTATTTATGCAAGACTGCTGCCACTGTAGTGATAATTCTTATTATTACCCCTTATTTATTTAACCAGGACACACCCCCTGAGATCCAGACTTTATTTTACAGGAGTGTCCAAAACAAGGTTAGATGCAGCGGAGTGCTGGGATGGGCCAGGAATCCAAAAAATAGCTAAGAAAATAACATGTAAGTTGTCCTTTTAAGAGTGGATAAGTGTTTGAAATTAATTACTAATGGTTTAGACTTGGATGAGACTTTGTAAAAACTAATACCATGATTTGACAAGTTTTCCATACTGATGGGATAGCAGTCAAAGGTGAGATGAAAATATAGCTTACAGAAATTTTTATTGTTCCTTCAGTCAGAGCAGAATATATCCAGCCGTGGTACAAGACAGGAAACAGTACATATTTATTAAGGAAAATAAGCAGTAATTGAAAAACTTTAAGTTACTTAAAATTTATATTCTTCTTAAATCCAATGCTTAAACATTTATTGAGTTTTTCAATGGCCTATGTATTAGGTGGCTAATTATAGCATATAATATATATATATATATAGCATGCACTTTTTTGTCCAAACCTATAAGAAAAAGAAAAAAGTAAGAATATAGCATTTAACTAAGATTATTATAACATTAAATGTAGCTGTAAATAGGATTTAATAATACTCTAAAAATCCTGTCCTATCATTTCATTTAGGATTTGAATGGACGATCTACCTGTATGTCGACCTACCTAAGGCATATTTTAAGGCTAGTCAAGCAAACACTTTATGTAAAGCTAGTGAGCCAGTTGCACAGTGGCCGAGAAACTGCATTCAGCAACTTTTAGTGATGAAAGAAAGACATAATTGCAAAAAGCTGCAAGGAAAAGGAGGTTAGATACAGCAAGAAACAAAACTGGAGTGAACATTGGTGTGTCTTTTAAGTAATGGTTTACAAAAAAAGTGTCTTTTAAGTAATGATTTGAAAACTGCAACTGATGAGACATTTTATATCTCAAGGTGTTCTCTGCAAAAAGCCACAAAAAGCATGCTCACCCATGACCTTCAGCTTAGACCACATAATATCCTGAAGATCTCAGAGTAATAGTGAAGCAGGTCAGCTATACAGGAATTGGTTAGCTTTAAAAACAAATAAAACAAGTATAATTTGAGGAAGATTTTACTCCAGATTGTTTTTTTTATTACGTTGATCTCTCTAGTGAAGGTAGCAGCATGTGGTAGCACTTTCTGCATGATGGTGCATGAGGTCACTCAGCTAATGCTGCAAATTCTGCATTTTTTCTTCAATTTGGAGGAAAGCAATTTGGTGCAGGTGACCTGGTCACTCTTGATCTGAATGCCAGCTAAATGCCAGATTGTCAGTTCCAGGTGACAAATACAGCTATTGTTTGTTGAGGTGCTGCTTTTGATTTAAAGTTTCCTTCCATCTGTTGTCCACCTGTGTCTCTGCATCATTTGTTATCCTCCATTACCCTGTTCATCAGTGGCCAGCAGCACTGTTGTATTTCATTCACTTGTACCAACACACACTTACATGTGCAACACATACTTACATGCCACTACCACATCACTGCTCTGTTGAGAATAATCCATTACCCAAATAGTACCTGCTCACTCCTGTGGGGGTCCTGACCATTGATGAACAGGTTAAAAGGGGTACAAATGATGCATACAAATAGGTGGAATACAGTCTTTTTAATCTACAAAATGTACCTGAATGGAGAGTGGAGCTAATAAAATAATCTGTCCATAGGACAACTATTAGTCATGCACTGCACAAAGTTGGCCTTTATGGGTGGCAAGAAGAAAGCCATTGTTAACAGAAAAAAATAACATGGTGCAAAAATGCAAACATGTGGAAGAAGGTGCTCTGGTCAGATGAGACCAAAATAGAACTTTTTGGCCAAAATGCTAAACACTATGTGTGGCGGAACACTGCACATCACTCTGAACACACCATCCCCACTGTCAAATATGGTGGTGGCAGCATCATGCTCTGGGGGTGCTT